>JARQZK010001506.1:107500-315000 GCA_030704885.1 Cynegetis impunctata | reverse complement strand
TAAAATGTTTGTTAAAATACAACTTTACTGTTTTCGATCAAAATGGTTCAGCTATGTGATGTTTAATTTTAAAACTTTTATTACTATTTTTTTTCAAATGGCAACATGGTGGCTCGTCGGGTTAAAAGAAAAGATAATTTCATTACCATTAATTTGATACCGCACTCTAGGTATTAGGCTGAAAGAAAACTTTCAATACAAACCTAAAATCCCAAAACCTTAGAACTTTCTTCAAATTAATCTTATTGATATTGAAATAACATTTGAAATCATCGAGTAGCTTGTGACCAACACAACTGAAACAAACGAAGTCCGAAGCCACGCCCACATATCTACGTCCCAGGACGGTAAACGCATCTATAGCCCTCTAGAATCAATATTTCTTACGAAAAAACAAATGCAACAACGGTTACAAAAAGTAACAAATGATACATGGTTACATTCTAAATGTCATATGAAGACAAAAAAACAGAAAATATACCAGGCGTCCCATTTAAAAACCGAAAGTTTGTCACTTCCGTTGAAACCGGAAGTTGCATGAAGTTGAGTTACTTGTCAAAAAATGCAGTTTTATGCATTTAATTTTTTTTTAAATTATCAAACAAAGTTGTTTGATAATTTATTAAATTATTAAAGAATTTTCCTTGTTCACTTTATGTAATGTATGAAATTGGCCATGGTCGACTAGTATGTTTTTCATGATTTGATTGTTGTATTTTGCGTATTAAGCGACTAGAATATTCGGAGCGCGCTCTCGTGAGTATATCCAAAGGTTTTAAATCACTATGTTAGTGTGCCTTGGAATCATATACATCACTGTTGTAGAGTAGATATCTTCATATCAGGAGGTACGTGTTTAAGCGACGATATATATATATATATATATATATATATATATATATATATATATATATATATATATATATATATATATATATATATATATATATATATATATTTTGAATTCAACCTTTCCTTAAAAACAAGTTTTTGAATCTTACAGAAATGACAATATTTTCTGTAAGAAATCCTAATGCAATTTTTTGGCACTTACAATCTATTGACCAATTTTTAAATTTCAGAATTATGAGCATTAACATTCTAATAACCAAGTGTTTTACTTTCAATATTATTTTAATCATAAATTACAGACTCTTCAATGTGTTCAACATAAATTTCTAAAACAAAGATGGATAACAAATCTGTACTTTCTAATGAAAACAATCTGTTGCAAATGTTTCTTTTTTTCACAATCAAGTGAAAAACAATTGGCTTCATTGATTCATGATTCATAACTATACTGTTTTTTATGGTAGCAGATTGAATATATATAAGTAATTAGTGAGATAACAGATCAAACTTGAGGTTTTTAGTTTTTAAAGGTTGTTTGAAACTCCAATATTTTAAACATATATTATATTTTGCGTGAACAATAATATTGATAGAATTAATTACAAAACAACATTGTAAATAAATAGAAAAATTTTGATTTTCGCATTTAATTTAAATGGCCCAATACGAGTATCTCATTCATATATAAAATATAAGATGAAACTTTTTTTTATATCTATATACAAAAAAATCCCTGGACTTTGTCAAATTATGTGAAATAAGTTTGGATCTAGCTGAATTTTCAAAAAGGGTATTTTGAAACTTCGAATTTAATGTAAATGTTTGATCAATTTGTTCGATTTCACCAATGAAAATATATTTCTATAGAGAAAGTCATTATAAATTACAAATATGGTAACAAGTAATGCCTATTAACAATTTAAAATTCTAAACAGCTTCCACATCATACTTCTTCTGATAATAATGGTTTTTTTGCAATAATGTCTTGCTGATTAAGATTTGGAATGCTAGAAACTGGATTCTTAGAATATAAATAAATAGCAAAGAATACTGTGCAAATTGAAAGGAAAGTATTCAAATATATAGGTATTCCAAAGAATATCCAACTTAATATCGCTGTCAATATTAACTCCAAGGCACTGGCAAACGTCTTAAGGATAGAATTCAATGTTTTTAAGAAAAAACTTGTAACTATTCCTATACATGCATTATTTAAAATAACTACCAAAACTTTAGGGTGAATAATATTTTTTATACTATCTAATCCAAGAGCGTTTGAAACATTACCAACAAATGTTAACAGAAAGAAATTGCATACTATGGAATCTAAATACATAAACACATTTTGCATATAAATATCAACATCTGCACCTTGTTCTTTGAGAAGATACTCATTATATACTCCTGCTAGACAGGAACATAGAATTTGGACTAGTAAAAATATAGTATTGATGCTTAAGGCCAGGGAGGTAGATTTGGTTGATGAATTGGTTTCTATATCCGGAGTGAATTTTAACTGCTTTAACATACATCCAACAGTTAGAACAATAAGGGATAACCACTGGGTTTTTGTCAACCGTTTTCCAAATACTATCTGCAAAATATAAACGTCAGATTTGAATGATATAAATACATTGCAATAGATTATATATATCCTTAAGGCGTAATTATATTCAACTACTCACCTGAAACAAAATACCAGTAATCACGACCCTGAATTGCAAAAGCAGATAGTAAGTTGTAGGGTCGAATAACGATAAATTTGTGAAAGCTAGATTATTATATACACAATATAGAAGAGCAGGAACAAAGTATAGAAATAGAAGCTTCTTATTTTTGAGAACCTCGTTTCCATAAGACTTCACAGTATGACTGAAAGATGAAAATATTCAGTAATAATTCATTAGTTATGTTATGTATGTATCATGATTACCTTTTTAAGTAAATACCACTAGATAATATAAGCTTCAAAACTTCAGTGAAAAGAACAGCAGTTACTATATTGTAGTCATAATTATTCTTTGTATTTTGAGAAGCAGTCACTAATAAACCTGAAAAGCAAAGACTATTAACAAGTAGACTCCATATTAAAGAAGACAACTAATATGCCATTACCTTGGTTTACAAATAACAAAATATATAATACAAAAACTGTCAAGCTCAACTTAGTTGTGAACAAATCTTTCAATTTTGGAGATATCATAATTCACAAAATCCAAAAATCTAGGAAGTTTTACTTTCTCAACAAATGAACATTATTGGAAAATCATTAAACTGTCGTTATTTCGAAACTGCTTGATTACACGGATATAACTATTTAATAGACTGAATATAATTAACAATTGTATCATAATTCTGATAAGAACTATGAATAATTCTCATTAGATTATTGATAGTGAAGGATTATGATTCACATTGAATTGATTGCTATTCTGTGATAGCAAAAAGTGCTGCAGCGCCAGAATACATTCGTAGTTCGTTGAATTTAATCGAATGTTTAAAAAAGTAATGGATTTAAAAAAATAATGTTCTAACAAACATAAATTAGCAATGTTTGTTTTTGTTTAGTTTGTTCTGATTCATTTTTCAAAATATCTAGGAGCAGAGAAGCAATACGCCTGAACGCCTGTCTCTCTCTCTTTATCTTTACTCCGCCTCGATTAATACTATAGAATATTCAACAATCTTTATTTATTCAAAAAGAATTCTATGGCACATCAAATGGAAAGTACAAGTAAAACTTCGAAGTTTGTTTAAATAGTCCTTCGAGCTTCTGCTCTGTAGAACATTTCAGCAACTTTTAGATTCAAGCTAAAAAGTTCCAAATGAAATACAATGGGAGCTTTCCAACAAGGCATCACCGTGCCACTCTGTGTCACACTACCGAACACGGTGTACGGGTGCTTGTTGGAAAGCCTTTTTGATTTTTATGTAAAACGCCAGAGAGCGCAGCCATCGTTATTTCAAAAGGCAATGGACAAGTGATTTCTGTTTCGGTTTATTACGAATTACGTACACAGTCATTAGTCAATTTTGTATCACGTTAACTTATGAAAACTGTAAGTGAAATATTAATATGATATAATGCAATGATAATCATCTAATAAATTAATAACTAAAACTATTGCCAACGTTAATGCAATAAATGGACTATAAATGTTGGTAGCACTGAAACACTACACGCTCTAACTCAACTTTTTTGTGTGTTCCTCCGTGTGTTACTGTGTCGTAGTTGGAACAAGAAGCGATGAACACTGTGTCGCACAGTGTCGCTCTGTGTCGTAGTTGGAAAGCTCCCTATATTTAGAGAAAAGGTGAAACGCAATAGTATAATACAGGTCCGTTTATGGAAAGGCGTAGACACCGAACGATACTAGTGAAGTGACAGTACTAACTGCTAACTTGTGTGGGTTTATTAAGTGAATAAATTACGTGTAAAGAATCCAACGCACTTCTAAAATTGTTTTTTTGGGAAGACGCCCAAAATATAAAAGGTACAAGCTACAAGAGCGAAGAGCACTTCCAAACTATCAAAATTAAGAGAAGGGGGCATTGTTACGAAAATGAATTAATACCGACTCTGTGGTTTACGGAACTTCTACACTACAAATACTACAAACAGTAGTAAGCAAAAGTCCCCGTAGCGTTCTAGATATGGATCCAAGTTCTAATATGTATGTTCCCTAAATATGACAAAAATTATTTTACGTACTAATTTAGGATTTGCTCATTTTGGGCTAAAATCAACAAAATATAGACAGCTCGTTTAAACTCATATTAAGCTAACCATTCCAACTGGTCGAATTGCATCGAATTTGTAAAACAGATAAATTTGATTTTGAAAAAGATTAATGAATTCGATATTTTTTAACTCGAAAGTTATGTTGGATTATGATAGGTTAGCTTAAGTTTTTGAGAAAAAGAGCACATCTGAGTTATCTTATTCAACACAAAATTAGTAAAAAACCCAACAATCAAATTTTATATTAAGTTGGTATTACTCAATACTGCAGGCTATTTATAATGGCGGTGTTCTGTTCAAATTTTCGATTTTCAATATATGAAAATCAGTGTACCCAAGATTAACTGAATTCGGCGTCGTGTTATTCAGCTCCTAATTAGTAAGTAACAAAAATTTTATATTACTTCTGGAATATATAAGAACCAGATCGTTGGAAGAGATTTCCAATTTAGTTAGCAAAATGGTTACCCTTGCTAGCTAGCATTCGGGAGTACCCGGGTTGAAAACGTACTTCCTCACATATTCTTGAAGGAAAAATTAAACAGGTGATTTTTACGTACAGAATATTACAGTTTATCAATTAATTTGCGAACTGTATTGGTGAATTGTACAATTCATTTGACAGTAGCAGCTAGGTGAAATGATACATACAAAAAACTTAAAGTAGCTTCTCTTGGCGAAATACATAATCTTGCGAACAATTTTATTTGTGGAAAATTGGAAAGAAAAAAAAAATTTGTTAGATGTTATTTATAACATTTAGCCTTACTAATCAAATCAATTAAGACAATATGAATATATCGACTACCGTTTCATTACTTTATATCATGGTCAGAAAATAAAATCAGTTACAATACATAAAATAAAAACTTTTCAGAGTAGTTCTGTGGTAACATTATTTCAAGCATTTACTAAAGCAAATAGTGAACCTTTGAAAATAGGTATAGGAAAGAATTCGATAAAAATATTAGAAAAGCAGTAGCGCAGCAAAAAATTTAATAATATAGTGTCTCATTTGAAATATCAAAATTGTTGATAAGCGGCAAGCCGCAGCGCTGAAAATATTTTGTATTGATAGAGCAGATCCTATTATCGGAGCAACCAAAGTTTCAGAATGATACTGTCTTGTTTTTTTGTGAACGTCTGAGGTACCATAGACCGTGAATTACCCTGTATAATACCCATTCAATATAAAATAGAGATATCATTGCTGGTGTTAACTCTCTTACGGAAGTTTATTTATTTTGTAGGATTTTTGTCCCAAATATGTTATTCCTTTAATGGGATTCATATTTAAAACTCTGCCACGTTGACTGCCATGTCGGAAAAAAAAAATTTTGCTCTGAGGCCACATGTTTTTTTTTTGTTTTTATGCTTAATATTGTATGTTATACCTAACTAACGAGAATTGAAATTTAATTTCAACCCCTGAATATGATTTACCCCGTGCATTATATTTGATTCACGCGGCGCTCAAACAATTAGGCCGCGTGAGTCATATATAACTCACTATGCTATTTCGTCTAAAATCACGTTTCGACTTGTTCTAATCTATTAGTAGGTACACGTTCGACGAGTTGAATCAGTTGTTTCAACGCAGTGCTCCGGTTAGGTTGTGTTTGCAATAATTATATCAATTTGAAAATGTCTTCCTACGAATCTCAACAAAAAAAGTTGCAGGAACTTATGGATAAATATTTAGATATGAGCGATGAAGATCTAGCGGATTACATCGAAAATTTTTCGAAGGACGAGTATATATGTAGCGAGAATGAATGAATTATTGAAAATTAAAATATTAGAACAAATACGTTCTGTTTCAAATGATAGTTTGAAAGATTATAACAAATTTTGAGAAATATGGTTTTTTAGTTCTGTTTTTCACGTTTTTGTTATTTCTAATTGATTAAAGATTATTTTATGCAAGGATAATTATTTCAATCATAATAATACATATTTGATATTATTGAAAATTAAAATATTAGAACAAATACGTTCTATTTCAACTTATAGTTTGAAATATTATAACATCTCAAGAAATAACCTGAGCGCCAGGCCAAATACACCAAATTGTTCCTGGCGCCTTGCTTATTCGATTTCGTATGCATTAGCTTTAAACTGTGAACTCTCCACGATACACGCGGCTCCATAATCAAAACCTGCATGGAGTTATATACAACTCACACGGCGCCTCGGTCTCGGAGCTGTGTGAGTTGTAATTAACTCACATGGCAGTCAACGTGTTAAGCATAAATTACCTCAGGTTTAGTATTAAGCAATCTTATATCCCAAATATACCATTTGTAGAATAAAATTAGTATTTTAAAGCTTCCGAACAGTCTACTTTCAATCAAATATATCATCTTACTACTTGTTCACAGATTAACATATCAATTCGAAACGATCCAATTTATTATAAGTAGAGTAATAACTTAATGGATTTTAAATAATACCTGATTATGTAAATGACGATTATTTCTATACAAGATATTTGAACTTAAGTGCAATGATAATTATAAAAATGATAATTAGTACTATCTTCAGTCAATTTCCACTAGGCCATTGTCTTGATTTATCAGTTAGCGGTACATAAACTACACCCATAAGGGTTTTTCTTGATATTGAACCATCGTCTAATTTATCTATTTGTTCCAACTGTTGATCACCTCCAGATGGACCAACAGGTATTATGAGTCTACCACCAATCTGAGAAGAAAATTTAAATTGAAACGAGCTACATAAATATATGTATATATATATATATATATATATATATATATATATATATATATATATATATAGTATATATATATATATATATATATATATATATTTATATATATATATATATATATATATATATATATATATATATATATATATATATATGCAATTTCACAATCTGAAGGTTTTTATCATTAATTCTCTGTTTGTTAATCATTTGATAATTTATTGTTCTCCTTTGAGCAGAACAATCTATTTGAAATTGCCAAAATTACCTTTAGTTGTGCAACTAAATCCTCAGGTAATATGGAAGCTGCAGCGCCTACATGAATGGCATCATAGGGGGCTAACTCTGGATATCCTTTTCTGCCGTCCCCTGTTATAAGCTGAATTCTACCTGCTTCTAGCAATTCTGGATTACCATGCATAATATTTTGTCTGGATAACTCTACCAATTCTGAAATATGATCTATTCCAACGGCAATTCTAAAACAAATATATTTCATACATTATGAGACTGACAAGAATCTAAAAATAGTCAGATATTATAATCTAGAGTTGATCTATGTCAAGAACCATAAAAGAATGTAAAATATTTCACATATTCCAGTTATAATTTATTTATACCATACAACTAAAACTTTGAATTTCCAAATTGAGTTAGATAATTTAATTAGATACATTATCCAATGAACAACTTCTTCAATAAGCTAATTATTTGTATAAGATTGCAGACCTACTTTTACTCTCTTAATACTTGCCCTTTTGCTCCCATCATAACTGACATACATGCAGTTAAGTAACCACTTCCTGATCCTACATCTAACGCCCTAGTGCCATTCTCTAACTGATCTTTCAATAATTGTAGAGCATGCCCATGCATATGAGGGGCACTTATAGTGACTCCATAACCAATTCCTTGCGGAGCATCCATATAAGGACTATTTTTAGAATAATGACAACGGTCAACTGTAAGCATTGCATTTTCTACGGCGTCGCTTTTGATTATACCATTAGCTGTAATCACATATGTTTTTAGAAATCTCTAAATTATACTGACGAAGTCTACCCCGAAGGCTCACCTCTCAGATTCCTAACCATCTCTAAGTTCGTTTTACCATGCGATCTCCAAGCCATTATTAAAACTATTAACAAAATAATAATAAATACTATTCTCATAAAATATATCTCCAGATTTTTTGTATTATATATTTGCTAGGCAAATGCGAGATTCCATTTCAAAATTTTGAAATTTCTTCAGGAACTTTGATTTAAAAATAAATGTCATTTGTCAAAACTCAAATGGTGATAAAATTGACGTAGCTAATTACCCGATTAGAAGTATTGTATGTTGGTCATAGGCTATTCACCAAAACTAATAACGTATTTCATTGATGGAATCACTGTAGGTAATTGTGTTTTTATAGTTCAGATTCAGATAGTTCATCCGTAAAATGGGTCTAGTCAACAACACCGAGATCTAAGGACTGGGGACGTCAGAGTCGGTTAACCCTACTTTTTCAGTGTTTGTTTACTTCATCACAGGAGCGAACTGGGTTTTTCTCCCTTGTTTTTTTTTGTGATTTGTTGTAACAGGATTAATTAGTGTGCTATTTTTGTGTAGTGGTAGTGGTGTGTCACCGAAACGAAATATTTAAAATGCCATATAGTTGCTGTGTACCGGGATGCCGCGGTAACTATAAAAATGGACCAAAAGTACACCTTTTCCGTTTTCCAACGGATGAAGTAATGTCTGCTTAATGGGTGGCAGCTATTCACATTTCACAGGGAAAATTCTTCTCCATCAAAGTTCTCTAGGGTCTGTGAATTACATTTTGCCAAGGAAAATATAATCACTTGTTCTACTGCAACGGATTTCAAAACCGGCGAGTATATAACTGTTAGTTTAAAAATTCCTGGACTAAAACACGATGCTGTGCCCACCAAACTCACAACTTGCCCTTCTTATTTATCAAAAACAATTAAATTTCGCCCTAGTCGCGATGAAAAACTCCGCGAATTAGAAAATAAAAGTTTTGCGAATGCAATTAGAAATAGTAAAATCGAATTTGAAGCTTGTGAGAAAAGATCTTCATATTATGATATATTCTCGGTGCTGTTGGTCTAGTACAATTTTGTTGCGAAAACACTAATGCAGATTCTGTGTTTTCTAAAAGCTTCGCCTACTTAAAGTGTACACTTTAAGTTGGAGAAGTGCTTCCTCAAATTCTCTTGTCCAGTTGAAGGTGGCCTTATTTTCTGTGAGTTTATGTAAAGGTTGAGCTAAATCAGCAAACTTATCTACAAATCTACTATAATACGTGCATAGTTATACAAAAGTCCTTCCGTCTTGGACATTTTCTAATTGCTTTGATTTTATCCTCTGATGTGTGTATTCCGCTAGATGATATTTCATATCTAAGAAAGTGTACGCGGTTTTTAAAAAGGCAACACATTTTATAATTCACTTTCAAATGAGCATTCCTGAATCGATGAAAAGTTCTTTTGGATTTTTCAAGTAGTAATGGCATCATCGAGTCTTTCAAATGTTGATGGTGCATAACCCAAATGGGATTACATTGAATTGTTACAATCCACTTCCACTGGGTTGCGGGCCCAGACTAACAATCGGTGTTGTTGCACAGACACGTTGAGTATGTAGCATCTTCTCCGCCGACCCCGGATTACGTCATCTCACCCTGCCTTTATTGTGGACTCGTGGCTCAAACGCCCGTCCTCATCGAAGAAATGTAATGTTGATTGCAGTTGGATTGAAATACTGGTATAGTTTCCTAAATTACGGTGGAGCGTATGGATTTGTTAAGATTTTTAAAATATTGCTCAAGTTTTGTAGTAACTAGTTTGTTTAAAATTATATATGATTATATATTTATGTGTTTAAATTTAAAAAATACGATTCGTTCTAGAATTCTTGGGTGGGCGGAGTTCCAGAGTCCTCCACTGCATAGTATTTTATTCCATATTTCAATTTTGCTCAAAGTTCTAAACACAATTGATACAGCACATCAAATATGTATATATATATATATATATATATATATATATATATATATATATATATATATATATATATATATATATATATATATATATATATATATATATATATATATATATATATATATATATATATATATATATATATATATATATATATATATATATATATATATATATATATATATATATATATATATATATATATATATATATATATATATATATATATATATATATATATATATATATATATATATATATATATATATATATATATATATATATATATATATATATATATATATATATATATATATATACAGGGTGTTCCAGAATAACGTCAGAAAATTTCAAGAGGTTATTCTTTTACATTTTAAGAAAAAATGTTCCCATGAATGTGAGTCTGCAAATGCTTCCTCACCGAAATAGAGAGTGTTGATGTTTGAAAAAAAATGTCATTTTTTTTAATATCTTCTAAACTAAGAAAGCTATCAGAATAAACTTCAGAACTTTGTTATAGCTCCTTAAACTCTATAAACTACTGTTGGAAGATTTTCCAAAACTGTTGAGGAACGGAAAATAGGGGGGTACCGTGGGTTTCATTTAACCATATTTTTGAGGGAGGTTATTATTGGTGAATAAAAATGGAATAAGCAATAAATTTGGAATTTTTTAAATTAATTTTGTCTTTTGCTTCAATTCAATATTCTCAAGTGTTTTCAAGATAATTAAGCATAATTCATTTAAAACATTTTCCTGGAAAAAATATTTAAGAATTAAAAATGTGGTTGCCATGACTACTCGCAATCGCAATGCCGAACTTATACCAAAATTAGATTCAGTATTTGGAAAGGTTTTCACTTTGTTCTATTTTGTATAAAAGAAAACGCACGAGAATATAAAATTGAAGCAAGAGACAAAATTTATTCAATAGACTTCAAACTCATTGCTTATCTCTTTTCTATTTATTAATAATACCCTCCTTCAAAAATATGGGTTAATGAAACTCACGGTACCACTGTATTCTCCGCCCCTAAACAGTTTTGGAAAAAATTACAGCACTAGTGTATGAGGCTTGGGAAACTATAACAATGTTCTAAAGTTCATTTTGATAGCTTTCGTGGTTTCGAAGATGTTTATAAAAATGATATTTTTGTTTCAAACTTCAACATCCTTTATTTCGGTGAGGAAGCATTTGCGGACCTATATTCATAGCAACTTTTTTTTTCAAATGTCTTCAGGATATATATATATATATATATATATATATATATATTTATATATATATATATATATATATATATATATATATATATATATGTATATATATATATTTATTTATTTCAATTGTTGCTGCCTGTAAACTATTTTCAACTTCTTGATAATTATTAGCAATTGTTGAATCTCAAAACACTCGTCAATTTTTTAATAAACTCGAGTTTTTTGAGATTCAACAAGCCTGTTATTGCTAATTATTATCAAGAAGTTATATATATATATATATATATATATATATATATATATATATATATATATATATATATATACATATATATATATATATATATATATATATATATATATATATATATATATATATATATATATATATATATATATATATTTAATTTTTTTATTTAATAAACATTTTATTGAAAAACAAAAATTTTTTGTTATGGTGTCTCGATTAATATAAATTTTATAACTTTATTAGTAATATTTTTACTAGTATGTTCATGGATTTTAATAAAGTAACGGCTTCACCAATTCAAAATATTATAATATATAATATAATCTAATTTAGTAAGTAGTTATATAAATGAGCTGGTTACCTTGAAGTTTATTGAGAAGTGGCATTTGTAAAATTATTCATTGATTTCAATGACTAAAAGTAGTACTCAAATAGATGTAAATAAAAAAAAATTTATTCTGTATTCACATTGTTGTAGGCTAAAACACATGCGCGCTCGAGTTCCCTGGAAATTTAGAAAGATCTCTGTGTTGTTCTGAAAGTTATATGAAGCTTTGCGGTATATTGAAATATGTTGAAATATTTTGTACTTTATCTTATCATTTATTCACCTAATGTGCAAAGTAAAAGAGTATCTAATCAGGATGTGATAGATCTGTGAGTCTGAAAAAATTTATTTATATTTTATGTGATAAGATGTTTTTTCATTTAAAATCTAATTGACTTTTTTATTATATATTGAAGCTACATAATTGACAGCAAAGCAAAACATAATGATAATGTATCTAAGTATAATATTATTTCAAATTTTATTTTGGATCCTTGCTTAGTGTTTGTTAAGTGAAAAAGTTTTAATAGCTATCAAATATGTGCAAAATGCAAGCAACGAAATCAATTACCCATTCTAAATTTTATAGAAATTACCTAAAATTGCCAGCAATTAGAGTGGTCAGTTGAAAACTAAACTGTTTTTGAAACTAAAACTGAGAGAAAAATATTAACATATTTATCATGTTTGTGTGAAATTTTCATAAGTTTTATTATTAAAAACTTAAATTTTCATAGGGAAAGTTATGATCTGCCGTTCTGTAATTGTTGTTAATTTTGAATATAAATTCCGTAGATGCCTAAGACTTTATTCACAGAAATAGATCAGCATCCTTGATAGAATCAATATCGTGTAGACATTTAGGCGTCGTGTAGGTACAGCATCAGTTTCTTTTTAATGTTAGTACGTATTTATTTTACCCAAGTCGGCCAGGAAATTTTTTTTGTGAACCAATTTGCTGAACAATTGATTACATATATATATATATATATATATATATATATAGGTATATATATATATATATATATATATATATATATATATATATATATATATAGTATATATATATATATATATATATATATATATTATATATATATATATATATATATATATATATATATATATATATATATATATATATATATATATATATATATATATACTCGGAATATGTTGATTCTTTGACCTTTACTATTATATTTTAGATTGAACTTTTCTTGGGAGTGATTTCATAGGTTTCGACTAAATTTGTAGTATTTTTCAGGAATTTAGAAACATCCCCTTTTTGACTTATGTTTCAAAATAACTGAAGAAGATTAAAATTAATTGGAAACGTTTGAAAATAAAATATATAAAATGAAACATTAACAATCTTTCAATTGAACTATCCCTGCTAAGAAAAGATCAACCTAATTAATATATATATATATATATATATATATATATATATATATATATATATATATATATATATATATATATATATATATATATATATATATATATATATATATATATGAAAAACTTGGTTCACGGAATGAACCGCGTGAAAGATTTGAAAAATCTCCAATATATATATATATATATTAATACATATTATACATATTTCTATGTATATATTTTCGACAATATCATATGATGAAAATAAAGAATACAAACTTTATTAGAAAGCTGTCTCTCACAAAACTTGTAACTTTTTCAAAACATATGTAGGTATATGTATCGTTTCTAGAAAAAAATATGTAAATGAGTCTTTTGTTGACTGATAGTGTTCTGGTTCTTTATATTGTGTTAAAAAGGTAAAATCTATGCAATGGAAGTGCAAAAGTGATGAAAATTTCTAGCTGAAAACTATTTATGATTTGTCAATAATACCCGAGGGGTTAACCGCGCTAGGAAATCATGTACACTAAAATACTAAATTGCATAAAATTGCAAAAAATTGCAAAAAATTGCAAAAAATTGCAAAAATTGCATAAAATAGCAAAAAATTGCATAAAATTGCAAAAATTTGCAAGAATTTGCAAAAAATTGCATAAAATTGCAAAAAATTGCAAAAAAACTGCAGAAAATTGCGAAAAATTGCATAAAATTGCAAAAAATTGCAAAAAATTGTAAACATTCCAAAAAGTTTCAGAAAATGCCAACAAAAATTTCAAATGATGAAACAAAAAATTTGAAGAAAATTGCAAAATATTGTATGAAATTGTAAAAAATTGCAAAAAAATTTCAGGAAATTCATAGAGAAATTCCAAAAAATTTTACAAATTTAATAATGAAACTAAAAATTATATATATGCCTAGTTAAAATGTTCAAATAAACAATAGCATAGGTATACAGGGTGTCCTTATTGCCATGGGCCACTATTGCTATCTCGGTAACTATAAGAACTTGGTCAAATTAGAAAAAATGTGCAGTTTTTGGAGGACATTGAAAATCTAGTTTCATATTTGAAAAACAAAAATTCTATCTCGAGCTACGGGGGTTTTTCGAAAAATTGCTCAAAATTACTTATTTGATTTGAATATCTCAACAATTATAATTTTTACAAATAATTAGTGAAAAGAAAAATTTATGCATTTTAGACGTTCTTCAATTTGGTATTTTTTAAGGAAATTTGGTTCGTCTAGTTTTCGGTATATTACCATCAAGTTACTTTTTTAAAATACGGACCTGTATTTTTTATTCCATTTCTCGAAAAAACTATTTTTTCTGATTTTAACGATGTATCACATGTTCATATTTGTTTGCGTTATCACACGTGCATATTTGTAGCCTTGTAAAAATTATTCTATTCAGTAAGCGCCTTTCCGGGTACGAATTTTGATACATTTGAAGGGCCCTTTCAGCACTTCGAAATGATTTTGCAGAACAAAAAAATAAACCTAATTTTTCACCATTGGAAAACGCTACCATATTGGTTTAAACTTACTTTGACACGACACATGTATTACGGATCATAGGCTTTTATACCTAAGCAATTTTTTTCTTTGCTCTATGATTAAACCTATGATAAAATGAAAAAAGTGCCAAAAAACTTCAATACTAGTTTTTTACCATTTGAATACAAACGACTATGGACATGTGATACATCGTTGAAATCAGCAAAATTTTAATTTGGCATGAAAGATGCAGGTCCGTATTAAAAAAAAAGTTGAATGTGATATCTCGAAAACTAGACGAACCAAATTTCCTTAAAAAATACCACCTTGAAGAACGTTTAAAATGCAAAAATTTTTTTCCTTACCAATTTTTTGTAAAAATTATACTTTCTGAGATATTTGATCAAATAGTTTTGAGCAATTTTTTGAAAAACCCCCGTGTCTCGAGATAGAAATTTATTTAAAAAAATCTGAAATCGGATTGTCAATTTCTACCTAAAACTGCACATTTTATCTAATTTGACCAATCTTGCAGTTATTATAGTTACCGAAATAGCCATAGTGGACATGGCAATTAGGACAACCTGTATATTATGTAAAAGTTATTCAAATTTTTTTTTCAGTTGTTTAAATAATGTACGAGTATTTATGCGAATACGGTCTTACGGTACCCTTAAGGAGCTTGGGACTAAAGAAAATGAAATTTTCAACTATCTTCCCGATAACTCTTTCTATATAGTATATACCATCTGAGTAGTAAACAGCGTAATAATTTTCTAGTGATTTGATCTCAAAAGGTTGTGAATAGGATGAGTTTAAATTGGCGCTTCTTTTATTTGACATCACTCTCAATAGCCGATCAGAGCTAAATCTGAAATGAAATATAACTTCAATTGTTTTTGTATTTAAAAGTTAATTTTATACTGTGGTTGATTTTCATTGAGTAAGCAGCATAAAATTGTTTTTCTTATAGTAACAATTTTTTCTTCATCCTTTACATCAACGTAAGGACTTGTTGGTTCTAGATTTTGTGGAATATCAAATGATGTCACAGTTTTTCAAAATTTAGGATATCCTCATCAGGAGGTGTGGAGATATCTTCAGAAAAATATTCTTTGAACAGAGATATTTCTTCTTAATTGAAATTTTCATCGATCTTTCCATGTGCAACCTGCCCATCACAAATAAAAGTCGTATCAAAATTTAGGTAATTCTTGTGGACATCAGTCCAATGTTCCCTAGCATTCAGTTTGTACGCGATAACGAACTAGGTATAGAAAATATAATATCATGAATATTATGGAAGTTTTCAAAATATTATGAAATAAATGCAACAATTCCAGAAAAGTCCACAAATTGATGACAAAATTCCGAAAAATTTTCATAAAATTGCAAAAAATTGCAGAAAATTGCAAAAAATTGCAAAAAATTGCAGAAAATTGCAGAAAATTGCAAAAAATTGCAGAAAATTGCAGAAAATTGCAAAAGATTTCAGAAAATTGCAAAAAATTGCATAAAATTGCAAAAAATTGCATAAAATTCCTAGACATTGTACACCAAAATTGCACCGCGGTCAACCCCTCGCTAATACCTATACCTATCTTTTTGTACAAGTTTCAAATTTTTTTGAGATAGGGATTAGAAGATATATAGACTCATACTTCTAGTTTAACGATGAATTTTATGAACAAAAATTGTTGTTAAATGAATAGATACAGGTTATTTTGATTATAAATATATATATATATATATATATATATATATATATATATATATATATATATATATATATATATATATATATATATATATATATATATATATATATATATATATATATATATATATATATATATATATATATATATATATATATATATATATATATATATATATATAAATATATATATATATTAATATATATCTATATATATATATATATATATATATATATATATATATATATATACATATATATATATATATATATATATATATATATATATATATAAATATATATATATATATATATATATATATATATATATATATATATATATATATATATATATATATATATATATTAATGGTGGAGTTAAAAGGTGACTAAAATGTTGGTCTAGAATATTTGTGAATTTTTTTTAGTTGAAATGTATTAATTTCAGAGTAGAATTCTGGTCTCAAGAAATTGGTAAAGAATTAAAGAAACTAAGTGAAACTATGACGAGAAAATTCAAAGTGAAAGAGGTAAGTGTTCCGTACAGTAAATAGACTTGAATTTCTCTCATTTTCGCCTACGTTTCATTTTGAGCTGCATCAACGAATATTGCAAATATCAATTACGGCAGTTCAATGATTTTTTTACCATGTTTGCATACACCAAATAATATGTACAAAAATAAACTTTATTATCTGTTATTTTGGATCTATCTACTTCATTTTTTCATTGAACAAACAACGTTCTCTCGAGTCCTGAATAAATTATAGTTAGGGTGAATAAAAGCTAAATAGAGTAAGAGCTATTTACCAAGAATTTAATTGCACTCGGCACAAATGCTGAAATTATATTATGAAATTATGGACATTATCGACACAAATAATTAGTTCTAGGCTACAACATATATTTTTTCTCTTCATTGTCGTTTTGTAAGTAATTCAATAAGGTTAAAATAGAAGAGTTATTTATTCTCAGTTCAAATCTGAAATTTCAACAAGACAAATAAGTATACAAGAAACATTAACAAAATACGAATTGAAACAAAACAAAGCTGAAGCTGATTAAAAACTTTAAAACTGAAATATTAAAAGCTCACTAGTTCTAAAAAAGTGCATTATCTCTATAACATAGGAGCTTTTAGCATTAGACGAATCATAATAGAAATTCAGAATAATAATAAATCTTTTTTATATGACAGTATATATACAATTTTGTAGCAACAAGGTTGAAAGTTTGTATCTAGGTAGTTTTGTATGATATCTTGAATGGGATTGGTTGGGGGGTTGATCCCCTGGGGGAAGAAATAAATCTTGTTCACACGATAAAGGTCGCAATTTTGAAGCAATAGGGTTGAAAGTTTGTAAATGGGAAGTTTTGTATGATATCTTGAATGGGATTGGTTTTGGTTCGAATTGGTTGGGGGGTTGATCCCTTGGGGGAAGAAATAAATCTTGTTTACACGAAAGAAGGCGCAATTTTGTAGCAATAGGGTTGAAAGGTAGTTTTGTATAATATCTTGGATGGGATTGGTTTTCGTTCGAATTGGTTGGGGGTAAATCCCCTGGGGGAAAATAAATCTTGTTTACGCCACAGAAGGCGCAATTTTAAAGCAATACTGTTGAAAGTTTTTATCAAGGTAGTTTTGTATGATATCTTGAATGGGATTGGTTTTAGTTCGAATTGGTTGGGGGGGTTGACCCCTCGGGGAGGAAATAAACCTTCTTTACACGATAAAGGGCGTAATTTTGGAGCAATAAGATTGAAAGTTTGTGAGTAGGTAGTTTCGTATGATATATTGAATGATATAGGTTTCAATGCGAATTGGTTGGGGGGTTGACCCCCCAGGGAAATAAATCTTGTTTACACGATAGAAGGCGAAGTTTTGGTACCATAGGGTTAAAACTTTGTAGGTGGGTATTTTCGTACGATATCTTGGATGCTATTCATTTTTATATGAATTGGTTGGAGAGTTGACCACCCGGAGGAGGAAATAAATCTTGTTTACACGATAAAGGGAGTAAATTTTATAGAAATAGTGTTGAAAGTTTGTAAGTACGTAGTTTCGTATGATACCTTGGATGTGGTTGGTTTTGGTACGAATTGGTTGGGGGGTTGATCCCCCGCGGAGGAAATAAATATTGTTTACACATTAAAAGGCGCATTTTTTTAAAATTTCGAAAAAAAATTATAATTTAATGAATACATTTTCAAAACTGGATATGTTATGAAAACCTGCTCTTCTGATGCAGCTCGCTGCGATAGAGTTTTTTTTTCTTTTTTTTAAATTTTTCAACAATTTATGAATTGCTGCTTAAATCGACGTATTAATAGTTTACTATGACTAACAGTGCTATAAAACCTTCATTTGTTAGAATTATATAGAGGTGTTTGAAAAACTTTATAGGCTTTTGCTTCCCGACAGCTGCTCATAGAAAACTTATTTATCAGTCCGGTTATTCGTAAGCAGAAACATTTTATATAGGTACCTTTTGCAAAATAGTTAATATTCAAGAATAGAAAAATTTAAAATTAAATAAATTTTGAAGAAAATTTCAGATCCATAATTGAATTATCGAAAAATTCAAGCAATTCATTGATTTCCAGAGTTTCAATCGCCTGAAAAATTATGCCTATCGAGTAGAAGGAGGACAGTTAGTTGAAGATATAGCCAATGAATTGAGAAAACTTATGGATACTAAAGCAAATGCTGCCCAGGTAGGAATAGTTTAATAATAATATACAAAGGAAGAATAAATACATCGAAACAACAAATAAAACATATCTATACTTGATTGTCGATGGCAATAATATATCACATCTTACAAGTACTCATCAGTGTTGCTCACCCAAGAAGAAGTTAATTATCAATTATCTTATTATTTCTTACCAAAACTAGAGACGAAGATATTATGGTTTTCTGTAAGGCACAAGAATAAACTACATAAATTGAACAAGGAAAATTCTTCAATAATTAAAAAAATTATCAATCAAATTTCCAAGGGAGCTGGTTATATGTATTCCGCGACGAGAAATCTTAATTCACAATCTAACGGTGAATTATAGAAAACGTCTCTCCGACTCAAAATCGGCATACAGCTGTTTCGATCTTATTAGATCCCATCAGTGCAGCTCATTTGACTCGGAGTGATTTAACAAATTTCCAATTGTTCTCCAATCCAAATCGTGGTCTGACTACTACTACTTTGATTTAAAAGAATGAATATTTTTTCTCGAGTGAACTACCTACATTAAGGAGATCTATTGAGATTGAAACAGATGTTTGTTGTTCTTGAGTGAGAGTTATATGCCATGATTCAGGTATTTACTATGTGAACCCAAATTTCTGTTTATACTCGAATAGCTATTGATAAAAATCTCCGAAAAGTTTGAGTAGAGGAAAAAATCGTCAAAATAGTATAACGATTTTCAAATTCATCTATTCCTGGGATTCCGAAAACTGAGCTTTTCTATTTCAGAATTTTATTGAATTGTTAATTTTATTAATCGAATCTGTTTTGTCATTGTCGGAGATTTCATTGTGGTTTCAATGTTTATTACACTCCTGGACAAAAAAAACCGGACAAACAAAATGTTGTTCAAATTGAATCTTGAATAACTTTTTCAGTTTTGCATGGATATTGATCATTCTTGTGTCAAGTTGTAGGCACTAACATTTCGATTCTCATCTGATGCCTAGCTTACAAAACTTTCGAATGTAATTGGTTTTATACAAGGTAGAACCAAAAGTTTCATTTCGCCCTAAATTTCTAAACACTCTGTAGAAGAATTTAATGACACAATGATGAATATTTTTACCACATTTTTAAGCCATACCTTTCCTTAACATTCCCTTATTTCATTCATATCCATATCTTTATTCTTAAAGAAAACACAAATTTTAAGAGAAAAAGATGCAATTTATAGGAATGTGTTTATAAAAAATGCAATTTACAACAGTGATCAAATATGAAAACAGAATAACAGATAAGTAAAACAGATAAACATTAATATCGTGTACTACCCCCTCGTGCTCCAATTACTGCTGCCATTCGACGTGGTAAGATTTGAATGCAATTAGCAATCGCCCTTTGCGGAATGTTATCCCTCTCTTCAAGAAGTGCCACTCGAAGATCTGGAATTGTTTCTACTTGTCGGTTTCGAACAAGCCTTCCTAACATGTCCCACACATGCTCGATCGGATTTAGATCAGGGCTTCGTGGAGGCCAATCCAATCGTCGAATACCCATTTCATCCAGATAATCGTTGACTACTCTTGCGACATGAGGTCTGGCATTATCGTGCATCAAACAAAAATTCTCACCAACAAAAGGGGCAAAAGGAATAACATGATCCGCTAAACATTCTTCGATATAACGGTTAGAAGTTAAAGCGCCGTTTTCGATTAAAACAAGGTCTGTACGGGCTTCTATTGAAATTCCAGCCCACACGATGATACTACCACCTCCAAAAGGTGTTCTTGGAGATATGCAACAATCCGAAAATCGTTCTCCTTGCCTCCTCCATACATGCTCACGCCCATCTGGTGAACGCAAACAAAAACGCGATTCGTCTGTGAACAGCACACATCCCCACTCTTCGTCATTAAAGTCTCTATGATTACGGGCAAAAGTTAATCGTTGAGCGCGATGGGCTGCAAGTAGAGCTGGACAAGCTGCTGGTCTCCTTGACATCAATCCCTGTTCATGTAATCAACCGTTCGTCCAGACACTCTTGTATGACGTACATGTTCAAGTCGGCGGCTAATAACATTAGATGTTATTGTGCGATCTCGTAACGCATTTAGAGTAATAAAAGGATCATCTCTCTGGTTTGTAGCTCGTTGTCTTCCCTATACTGGACGTAGCACGTATTCACCAGTCTGGCGGAAGCGACTGATCGCATCATGAATCGTGCTTCTGGCTCTACCCAACACATTTGCAATGTAACGTATATCACGACCATCGTCGTTTAATGCAACAGCTCGTGCAACATCTTCAGGTCTCATGTTGAAAAATAATTAAATGCCAAATGACAACACACTGACACTTGATAAACATCAATGTGAATAATAATTGTAACGTTACTAAGCAACTAAATCCAAGATTGCCTGACAGAAATGTAATGTTTTAATTTCTGTTTTCAGGGTGAAATGCATCTTTTTGTCTTAAAATTTGTGTTTTCTTTAAGAATAAAGATATGGATATGAATGAAATGGGGGACTGTTAAGGAAAGGTACGGCTTGAAAATGTAGTAAAAATATTCATCATTGTGTCATTAAATTCTTCCACAGAGTGTTTAGAAATTTCAGGCGAAATGAAACTTTAGGTTCTACCTTTTATAAAACCAAGTACATTCGAAAGTTTTGTAAGCTAGGAATTAGATGAGAATGGAGGTGATAGTGCCTACAACTTGACACAAAAATGATCAAAATCCATGCAAAAATGAAAAAGTTATTCAAGATTAAATTTTAACAGGATTTTGTTTGTCCGGTTTTTTATGTCCAGGAGTGTATAATAGCTTTATCAAATTGTAAGTACTCCTGAGGATTTTGGATTGATTCGGCTGATACATGATGTGAAATAATAAACATATTAAAAGAATGGTTCATAAAAATAATTTACACATCTATTAAATTAAATCTCATATTAAATATGACCCCATAATAATAGACAATATGATAGATAAAAAGATTTTCAAAATTGCGAATAGCCAGGTGTACACCCTTACCAAAAATAATATAAAATATAACACAGCCTCACTTCTATCAGATATTCAAGTAAAAAACTAAAATTAATTTTATTTTATCTAAGCACAACATCAACACTTCTTATCATACCGGAAATAACTTAGGAAATCATATAAAAAATATTAAATCAAAAGTTCATAAAAACAATAAATCTGGAGTTTATGAAATTAATTGTTGTGATTGTAATCACATTATGCAAACCATTTAATCCAAGAAAATCGCACATTAAATTTTGACTTTAAAATATTAAATGCTGAAAGTAAGGGAACTAAACTTAATTTTCTAGAATCATTACAGATAAATAAATACAAACATTCAGGTCTCCTATTGAATAGCCAAATTGATTATACCACAAGCCCCCTTCTGAATCTTTTCAAAATTACCGAACTACATGACTAGAAGTTTAGAATGGGTTTATCCTATTTTACTAATTATTTGTAACCATCCTTCTCTTTAGCCTTTCTACACAATTTGTCATCTTTTTATTTCTTATATTCGATATAACGGAGAAAAATATTCAGTTCACATTTAGCATCTGAAGAAGTTGAAGTTTGACCGAAACGTGCGTCATGCGTTATTTTATTTAATAAATGTTTTAATCGTTTTTATAAACCATTCTTGTAATAAGTACTACTGATTAAATAATGAAATTCATTTTCGTTCTCAATCAGTGTTTTATTTTCATCAGCTATTAATTCAGTTCAGTTCAGTTCAGTTTATTGAGCATGTTATACATAAGTTTACATTTGTCATTATAAAAAAATATCTTGTATATTACAACATATAACTAAAACTAAATCACAATATGAAATTAAATTAATTGCACAGTTACAAATAACAAAACACAGGACATATAAAATTTTTTTTAAAAATTAAAATGATATAAAAATAATGTACAAATTTTCAATTATGATTTAAAGCTGTGAACTGTATATTTAGAAATTCACCGAAATCAAAGAATGCGTTTTTAATTAGAAACAACTTTATTACGTTTTTGAATTGTTTAAGAGGAATTTCTTTCACTTTTTGTGGGAGTTTGTTAAAAAACACTTTGCTGTAGTAATTGTAACAAGATTTACTAGAGTTTAGGCGTAGAATATCTATATGAATTAGACTATTTTGTCTAGTGTAATGATCATGAATTTCATTATTCAGAATGTAGCTATTGTTGGATCTACCATGTAAGAGACAAGAGAGAATATATAACGAGGGAAAAGTGAGAATATTATACACAGTAAAAGTGTTTTTAACATCGTCTCTGTATTTGTTGTTTGCCATAATTCTCATAACTTAACTCTGCAGTCCAAATATTCTGTTAGCATGAGTGCTGTGACCCCAACCCGTTAAAACATAGCACATATGTGATTGAATGAGAGCAAAGTAAGCCGTCCGTATCACATCCACAGGTAAACATTTTACTAAGTTGCGTATGAGAAAGATATTGCTAGATATCTTTTTTGCGAGACAGTCAATGTGCGCCTCCCAGTTCAGGTTAGGACACATAGTTAGTCCCAGGAACTTAACACTTTTAGGATTCTGAAATGAAATGTTTCTGTGAGTGAATAACATTTTCGCGGTTTTGTTAAGAGTTAAGCTCAGCTCGTTTAGACAAAATCATTCAAATAGAAGTTCCTGAGTTTGTGCCATTGAGTCTGTCAAGTCTTGCTCATTTTGCCCGCTTCTGACCACACTGGTGTCATCGGCAAATAACAGGAGATCAGCAGCTCCCACAGCCTGAATTAGATCGTTAATAAAAATGAGAAATAGTGTAGGTCCTAATACTGATCCCTAGGGAACGCCCCTGGTGACACCAAGGAGGTCAGAATCCCATTTATACAAGTATACTGTTTGCGGTTTGAAAGATAAGATTGATTCTACCTACATTTGGAATATTTTCGGTACAAGGTCATCCAAAAGTTAATTTTCTTCGAACAACCTAGGAACAATTTGAATACGTTCATGTACTCTGTTTTTTGATATAGTTATATAATTTTCAATATTCATTTTCAGAAAATTGCTGAATATGCGGAATATTTATCGTTTCACAGACCTAAAGATCCCTTGTTTTCAAACGGAACCTATCACTACTTTAACTCTGATAACTTCACTGATGCTCATAGTACTGACGATGCAGTCGAAATGGAGGAAATTATGGACGATTATATGAAAATAGTGAGTAGACCTAATTGTAACCTGTTCGTCACTTTGTTCAACAATTAGTGCCGGATTAACGTTTTGTGGTCTATAGGCTGAGAAGTGGGGGGGTCTCGTTAAGGGGACGAAAATCCCCAAATTTCACGGTTCGCTATCATGTGATTTTTTATACTTTAGTATGAATTGCGAGACATAGGTTATTAAAATTATATAGTGTAATTAAAAAAATTGTATTTCAAATTTTTATAAATTGCAATACCGTAAACTGAATTACTGATTTTGAATGTGCAATATGTTGGTCTATTCTTCCAGAGCTCAGGCTTTCATAGAGCGCCCTGTAGTTACTATGCTTATATAATGTGCATTAAATTATTAATAAATATAGAATATATTTATTAATAATTTAATGCACAATACTAACTCATTACTTTTTTCTACAATTTTCAATTTTAGTGGGGTCCCCTTGAATTGTGGGGGCCTATAGGCTGCAGCCTACTCCAATCTATTGGTAAATCCGGCCCTGCCAACAATATTGTTTCCGTGTTATTTAAATAATATTATTACGGTACAATAAAACCATAAAATTTTTTTCTTCTTCATATATATATATAGGTATTTTTCGCAGGTGAATTGAATTCAGTTGTTTTTCAGTATTAGAAGATTAATTTGGAAAAATTATAGTTTGTACGTGGAGGGAAAGTGAGCACTCTATTCTATCGTCAGAGACATTAGCTGTCTACATTTGAGCTCAGGAGTGCCTTAAAAAGAACCTCAAAGGGGCGCACACTTATGTATATTACAAAGGACGGCCAGGCCACGCTGAGGACCCTGGAATCAAATAGCCAAGGGTCTTTGCTGACATGTGAAATGCCGTAATACCATAAAGCAACTGGCCAGGAGCAATAAGGGACTCTACTATGGGTGCCAGGGCATTGTGGTATAAAAGGAAATGAAGAAGCCGATAAACTCGCCAAAAAACATCAAGGTTAACACTCGCTGGACCTTTACCTTTCTGTTGGCTAAGGGTACGTTCATATCGGAGGCACGCTTGGTCAAGTAATTTGGTGGAACACGACTCACAAGCGTACACATACAAACAAAATCTGCAGGAGAGGGGCAGAAACAAGTGGTGACTTGTCCGCCGCCGCTCACACTCCCCGCTATCAGCAAGTGCACGCTTGCATAAGCTTGATCCGACTCCACTTGGAAACAAGAATATTTGTTTTGTAGTTGCAAGCGTGTGTGATCTCAGTTGATTTCTGACCATTGAGGCAGTGACTGTGTAGTGTTGTGGAGCTCCTGTTGTGTTGTTGTGTTTATGATGGAGACGGAAATGCTTATCGATGGCGTTAGAAGCAGAAGACCAATTTGGGATGCATCTTTAAAACTCCCTAACAATAGGGACTATAGTTCACCCACTATTCCCTGATTTCCTGCTCATCCAAAAATGAAGACTTTGAAACATAATTTTCCAAAACAATGTCCTCATCGTCTGACATCTCCATTTCGACTCACCTGTTTATAATAATTGACGTACACCTGCTTGCATTGAGTGTGGGCACATTGTTGTTCAAGCCAGCTTGCGCACGAGGGTGCCTCCAAATTACTTGCACAAGCTTGCCTCCAATATTAACGTACCCTAAGAAAAGACCTATACAAGGCAGCGGTCTAAAAATGGGAGGTGAACAATAGAAAAATACTCTCGAGTAACACTCCTGGTAGTACCCCAGAACAAGTCAATCGCACATGTTTGAGTAGATGATATTAATTTTCTGTTTAACAAATATATCAAAATTGATTCGCATGTAGTTTACGTTTTTATTTTTTTTTCAGAGTGAGTGCAGATGGTGGTGTCATTTGAAAGATTTGCCCGTAATGGAAAATAATCTAATAGATGAAAAACTGGTTATTGATTATTTGTTCAGGAGCAAAGGAATTCCTGTAGAAGCCAATTGGTGTGACTGTGACGTAGACGTTCCTGAAGATAGTGAACCATGGCCATTTTACAAGAAGATGCCTATGAAATATAATAGCCACTTCGAAACTGAAGTGAACATGAACTTCAGTATTATTAAGACCGTAGCGAATGTTTATGATCGAGGTAAAAATATATATTCGATTATAAACTCCAAATTCAACAGTAAAATTGTTTTTTTCAAATCAATAGGCAGATTGCCTAAATGGCCTTGACCTGTGTCATCAGCCAATAATTTTTTTAAAATTATTTTAATTTAGCTCTTATCAAGGACAGAAAACACAAAGTAAACAACGATTCCCACAGTTATAAACCTAAAGCATTAATAAAATCAGACAGGACTTCAAGAAGGAAAGGAAACACACGTGTTTCATTCCTCCCTGAAGTATGTGTCAGGGAGGCGGGCAGCTTGAGTTTGGAATTAACTCCTTAAGCCAGATCAGAGGATACACTTGTATGTACAAGTGCATTAAGGATAGGTGAGACGGGATATTTATGGAACATAGGAAGTGTGGGTAGGGTTCAGAGGATTACTACTGGCCCAGCAATCGCCTTGTAAGTTTGCGAGCAGTTACTTACATTACCATGAGGAAACCTCTGAAAAAAACTCATGGCAGACCAGTCGACCCCGGGGTTTGAACCCGAGACCTTCCAAATACTAACCAGCGTACCTAACATACTCGACTAACTAGCTTGGTAGCTTGGACTTCATAGACATTTATATTTTCAAGTGACATGACGAAACTAAGGTTGTAAGGTTGATGAAATTTCAAAATTTTATTCAGATTTGAATATAGGACTTTTCTATGGTGGTGATAATTGCTGCATACTAACAACAAATGATCAATTGTACCTATTTCGCCACAAACGCATAAAGAATATTCGTTAATACCTATTTTGTTAAATAAGAAGGACATAAAGCGTGACCAGTCCTCATTCGAGTGTAATACTAATAAATTTTCTTCGATTTCTCAAATTCCTAAACCATGGAGTGGATGCCGGAAACGGTTGGTTAAGTTCATAATATTTTCCTCTAGAATTATCTTGATATTCATATTTCCAAAGATTGTAGACATTTTTTTGGAAAATTATGCAGAAGTCAGAATGATTACTTCTCGTAAATTGTACTTCATTTTTTGAAGTTGAGTTGTTGCCGAAACATAAAGGAAATGTTAAGGAACTTTTTGGAACATTTACGGAAACAAGCAACAGCAACAAAAATGTTTCACAACGTTCCTCGATGTAGGTGCCTTTAGAATCGAAAACACACTAGCAGGTTCACAGATATTTTGCTTACAATGAATATTTCCTATGAAAACAATTTTGTTTTCATCATCCTTCATTTAATACAATTTTACTTTTTTTTTATTTACAGATCAGGATATTTTAGAAGGAGCAAGATGGACTGAGCCTTTGGATCTAATTTTTAAGGAAAATTTTGAATCTGATCCCACGTTGACTTGGCAGTATTTCACTAGTCCTTATGGATACATGCGACACTATCCAGGTAAATTGGATTTTATTGCGTAATTCTGGTTTTTAGATTTTAAGATTAAGCAACAATTATGCTATCATAATTTCTTGAAAAAGCTTTAGTTGAATTATAATTTTTCTTTCGCAGCTACCAAATGGTCGAGTGAGCCATATGATCAAACCTATGATATGCGAACTAGATCATGGTACACTGAAGCTATGACATCTCCGAAAGATATCGTAATTTTGTTGGATAAATCTGGATCCACGAAAGGAATCAAAAGAAAATTAGGGGCTGTTATAGTTAACAACATTTTAGATACACTTAACGATAATGATTTCGTCAATATATATTTATTCAATAATATAACAGAACCCTTAGTGCCGTGTTTTGAAGATACCCTAGTACAGGTAAGTAAATAAACTAAGTAAGTTGTGTTTTTTTTCAATGTGATAACGTATTTCTCTCATAATACTCAGAACAAAAATAAGTCAGAATCACCTAATACTTACTGCAGGGCCGTAGCCAAAGGGGCGTCAGTGGGGGCTCAGCCCCTCTCTCTCTCTGGAACTATTCAAGCCCCTTCTAGAAAAGATACCAGATATTTGTTTATATTTAATGATGAAAGTACATTTTATTTTTTTTTTAAATTTTTTATTTCTATTTGTTTTATTTATTCATAGTTTTCTGTGAGAAATTATTTATTTATTATTTTTTGTTAGAATAAAGTTTTTTATTCTTCCAAAATGTCTTTTAATTAATATTCGTTTTCCAGTTTACTTTTCTAGGTAAAAAGGCAGAAGAAGCTGTATATTCCTGTATTTTTTTCAAGTATATTTTAGTACTATCTAAAAAACAAGCTCCCTCAAGAATTTGTTTAGCCCTCTCTAGAAAGCAGTGCTGACTACGGCCCTAACTTACTGCACTGACAACAGTAGGTAATTCTTTTATGTTACCATACCGATATTTGTAGGTTGATATACCCAAATTCTTTTTGTTTCTGTCAAAGCTTAATCTGAAGTTTTAAAATCAGTTTTGAAGGCATGTCTCACTTGATTTTAAAAAATGTTATCTTTTTGTGTTATACATAATGTCAAAGTCGAAGCGAACTATGGTAATTTTCAAAAACGTGAAAAATTTTATGTAGATTTTGAGCAAAAAATTCCATAGGAAAAATATCAAGTTTGATTAAGTATGTCTCAAAAACTGAATTTTGTTTGTCATGTTGGTTTTCAGTTTTCAGGCTTTAAACTAAAAAAAGCCTCTTCAAAAATCGAACATTTTGATAATAAAAAAAAAATGGCGTCTTTTTAAAAATTCAAACTCTTGAAAATGCTACTGTAGCTCGAAAACTACTTGACGTATCAAAAAGCGGTTTTCATATTTAAAAATCGAGCCCAGGATGGGTGGAACAGGATACTGGCCCATCATTCGCTTTATAAGTTTGAAAGCAGTCACTTACATATGCCATGAGGAAACCTAAAAGAAAAACTCATAGCAGATCAGTCGACCCCGGGGTTTGACCCCAGGATCTAACGAATTCTTTAGCGTACCAAAGTACTTGGCTAACTAGCTTGGTTAACATCGAACTTTCATAACCAACTTATAATGCCTAAACCGAGTCCTCAGTGGCTTCTTCAGATGAGTAATTGATGAATTGCTCATCTGAAGAAGACACAGTGTTTAGCGAAACAAATGTTATGTTTAACAAAATACAGTGAAGACGAAAAACCGAAGTTTTATTTACAGCTGGTTATAATTTTGATTGTAAAAAGCCATAAAATTTTAACTGCACATTTTCGCGGAAGTTCCAAAATGTTGTTTCACTCTATTTTCAATGAAAAAAACGTAATGAATCTCGTCTACCCTGTAAGCTCATTCCAATTTGATTCATTAATTTCAGGCAAACGAAGAAAATTTAAGATTGTTAAGAGAATATTTACCTGTGTTTTCCCTCGAATTCTGTGCAGACATCAGAATTGGGTACATGAAAGCATTCAAAATATTGGAACGTTTCAGGGAAAATCACAGTAGTAAGTTTGAATTTGAATTTAAAAGATTTTAATACTTTTTAATACTTTCAGTATGTTGAACACGAGCCATCAATGATTTATAATTCTTATTAAAACAATGGTTAAAAATAACAATTTACACATTTATTATAAGAAATAACGCATGACGCACGTTTCGGTTGAACACCTTCTTCAGATGCGAATGGCAAACTAACTATGATTCTCTGTTATATCGAAAACAAGAAATGACAAATTATGTAGAAGGGGTGAATACAAAGATGGTTACAAATAATTATTAGAAAAGGAAAAACCAATTCTGAACTGCTAGTCAGGTAGTTCGGTAATTTTGAAAAGATTAAGAAGGGGGCTTGAAGTATGATCGATTTGGCTATTCAATAGGAGACCGGAATGCTTGTATTTATTTATCTGTAATGATTCTAAAAAATTAAGTTTAATTCCCTTACTTTCAGTATTTAATATTTTAAAATCGAAATTGAATGTGTGATTTTCTTGGATTAAATGGTTTGCATAATGTGAATCCGACTTCTGATTAACAAAGCTACGTTTGTGTTCTGAAATTCTAGTTTGAAAACTTCTGAAAGTTCTACCAATGTAAAACTTATCACAATCGCCACAATTAATTTTATAAACTCCCGATTTATTATCTTTATGAACTTTGAATTTATTATTTTTTATATGATTTCCTAAATTATTACCGGTACGATAAGCAATGTTAATGTTGTGCTTAGATGAGAGAGATTTAAGTTTTTTACTTGAATTTCCGATGAAAGTGAGGCTGTTGTATTTGATATTATTTTTAGTAAAGGGGTACACCTGGTTAATCGCATTTTTGAAAAACTTTTTATCTATCATATTTTCTATAATATTGGGATCATAATTATTATTTACGGCAATTTGTTTAATTATATTTTTCTCGATGTTAAAATTGGCATTTGAAAGTGGAATATTTACTAAACGATGTACCATACTATTGAAAGCTGCCATTTTTTGTTGGAAAGGATGTAGGGAAGTACTATGTATGACGCTATCAGTGTGCGATGGTTTTCGAAAAATTGAAAAATTATGTTTGTTATCTACTTTTGTTATTTTCAAATCCAAATAGTTAATCGAGTTATCTTTTTCCATCTCTAAAGTGAATTTTATATTAGGGTGTAAAGTATTAATGAATGTTTGAAAGCAGTCTAGTTGACTAAGAGTACCAGTGAAACAGCACCACATATCTAAACCAATAAACGAATTGTCGACTAACAGGATGATTATGAATTAACTGTTCCAAATTATCCATGAATACTTCAGCCAACAAAGGGCTCAGCGGGTTTCCCATAATTAAGCCTTCAATACTGCTGTAAATCTTATCATTGAAACTAAAATAATTCTGTTCCAGGCATAATTCCAAAAGTGACAATATATCTGATTTTATGAAAGGATTAACAAGATTGCTATTAAGTAACTTTTCTATTAGGGTTAAGGTATACTTGGAAAAAGATTAACTACATCCCAGGATATTTCTTATAATAAATGTGTAAATTGTTATTTTTAACCATTGTTTTAATATGTTTATTAATTTACACCAAGTATCGGCCCAATCAATCCAAGATTTATAATTCATTAAAAATTATCATACTTTTTTCATTGTTGCATTGTGATTAGCTAGAACATTATTCATTCTGTTCTTTTGAAGTTGATGAACAATATACCATGTTTGATTGATTTCCGGACTTTCATAGCCCATATCGAAAATAAATAATGAATAGAAAATGAAAACAATAAAATTATTACTGCGATAATATATATTCATTCAATTTTATAACTCATTGTTAAAAAGTGTATACCTACTTGCACCACTCCTAGTAATGGTCAGATATTCATTAGTGATGTAAAAGTAATTTTGTGTGTAGGTATTTTTGAATTGAGAAAATTTTTTCATTTATATATGTTTCAAATGTTAAAATCAAATCATGAAAAATATACAAGTTGACTATGGTCAATTTAATATACTATATAAAGTTAACACGGAAAATTCTTCAATAATTTAAAAAATTATCAAACAACTTTCCAAGGGAGCTGGTTATATTCTACATTCGCATACGACACAGTTGCAGAGCAGACATTTCATGTCAGGAAGTTATGTATTCCCCCATTATATCTATCATGGAATTATAGAAAATAGAAACGGAAAGCCGATAACAGATATAGGGGCCCAACTTCAAAGATGGAAGGAATACGTGGAAGAAATGTTTGAGGAAGACCAACTGAGCGACAACAGAAAAAGCCGGTGCACACGAATTGCGGTCGATTTTGCGAGAGTGACTGAATTGCGGTCAAAATTTTTGTGCCTACCTGAGGAGTCCTAATCTCCAACCGAACTGCGGTCAGAAACTTATTGAGGGGCAAGAGGGTAAATTGAAAGTAAAAGTTCTAATTTTTATAAAGATATATATAATATACAAAACATAGAAATTATACAATACTACAGACTACATATACATCATAAAACTACTTCACTAAACTTATAACCAACACATTTTACAAAATTATACCTACTAATATCTTTTTTATTGTACTGACCAATTTTGTTGTTAATGAACTCTTGTTTATCTAATACATTTTTTCGCACAAATCTCGCTTTATTATCAATAACAGAATTTATTTTAATATAAGTATCTGTTTGAGTGCTTTTTAACGTTTCTATAAAAAGATTGATGTTGGGGTGCGGAGAGCTGCAGGTTCTGCTAAACTTTCGAATCTTCATCGATGTAAGTTTCCACTAAATAATCGACAAATTTGTCAATTCTATCGTCTCCAGTAGGTTTATCTGACATAAAATCTTCTACAAAACAATCTCCCACTTAAGTACGTCATCCCTTCCCTTTGAGACAGATTATCATTTTACTTTTCTTTGAATTTTTGTCAACAACATCGTTAGGCCAATTTTTACCATATTTCTGGTTAACCGCCTAATACATGATATGTATAGAGATTTAAGATAAAAAGATTAACCATCCAAGCAATTCAGTCGTCGAAAACAACCACCTAAGTACCCTTCTACCTGATTCAAATTTTGACCGCAATTCGTGTGTCTCCAAACAACCACCTAAGTACCCTTCTACCTGCTTCAAATTTTGACCGCAATTCGTGTCTCCCCGAAAAAGCAGGATATACATTGAAGGTTTACCGATTACAAACGAAGAAATTATTCATTCAATAAAACAGCTAAAGGACAAGAAAGCAAACAGATAATATACCGAGGTTATTAAACTTTTTGCCAATCAATACATTGACGACATACAAGATATTTTTAACACTATATACAATACAGGAGTGATACCACAGGACTGGTTGACATCTATTTTTATTCCGTTGCCAAAAAAGACCAGCTCAAAAAAATATGAGGAATACAGAACCATTGATTGATGAGTCACGCTCTGAAGCTATTCCTTCGGATAATTCATGGACGAATATATAATAAATTGCAGAAACATACAGGTTACACTCAATTTGGCTTTAAAGAGGGACTAGGTACAAGAGAAGCTCTATTCGCTGTGCAAGTACTTATTTAAAGATGCAGAGATATCAATACAAATGTGTACCTATGTTTCCTTGACTTTAGCAGAGCGTTTGACCTCGTGAACTATGACAAACTTATTGAGGTGTTGGTATTTGGTGGTATAGAGGCTGCTGATCTTCATATCATCTCAAACTTATATTGGAATCAAACTGCCAGTTGAGAATTAAAAACAATACAACAGACAATGTCAATATTAAAAAAGGAGTAACACAGGGGTGCATCCTGTCACCTATATTATTTAACGTATTTTCGGAGGAAATAATAAAAAAAGCACTAGACAATTCAACGGATAGTGTTATTATCAAAGGCGAATGTCTGAATAATCTGCGTTACGCAGATGATACGGTGATCATGAGCAAGAGCGAAGAAGGATTGCAGCGGCTTAAAAATCGAGAAGTGACCGTCTGCGAAGAATATGGCATGAAACTTAATATAAATAAAACTAAGACAATGGTAATGTGCTGTGTAATGTCAACCTAAATACCAGAATACGTGTTTTGAGATACTATATTTTTAGCACATTGTTTTATGGTGTAGAAACGTGGACGCTAACAAAAACAACACAAAGGAGAGTGGAGGCCTGAAATGTGGTGCTACCGCCGGATGTTGAGAATTCCTTGGAAAAGCCATACTGCCAACATCGAGGTCCTAAACCGAATGGAGAAAGAAACAGAAATAATGAATACCGTTAAACAAAGAAAAGCAAGTTACTTTGGACACATAATGAGAAGCGACCAATACAGAACGCTCCAATTCATAATTGAAGGAAAAATAGACGGAAAATGAGGACCAGCCAGAAGAAGGAATTCATGGTTGAAAAACTTGCGACAATGGACGAATATGACTTCAGTTGAATTGTTCAGAGCTGTGGTGGATAAAGTTAGATGGGCTAATGTGATCGTCAACGTCCTGAGAAGATGAAGACACACCGAGAAGAAGAGAAGATGAGATCTAATAAGATCGAATTAGCTGTAGGTATGCAGATTTTGAGTCTTGGCGGCTTGACGATTTCTATAATTCACTGTTCAATTATGGATGTAGAATTCTTCGTCAGGGAATACATACAACCAGCTTCCTTGGAAATTTGTTTGATAATTTGTTAAATTATTGAAGAATATTCATTGTTCACTTTCTGTTTCAAATTTTATTCGAAATAATCAAAGTACAGCTTATTCTTTCGAGTGAATAAGTACCTATATTACTTTGCATGAAAATTTAAATTCCGTTCAAAAAACTTATTTAACCTGACATGTTCATCTTTTGAAAACTATTTCACTTATAGGTTCTAAGTGTAACCAAGCAATAATGCTTATAACTGAACAACTCGATTATGACTATCACCCAGAAATTCTCAATAAATTGAACGAAAATCAAAACATCAGAATTTTCACTTATTTATTGGGAACCAACCAGAGAGATCGAAAGGTCATGGAAGATATTGCTTGTGAAAATATGGGTACGTATTGCGATATTTTATAATACTTAGGTACTCAATTGAAATTATGTACAACCTGAAAGGGATGTTTTGGAAAAAAAATATTCGCGTCACGTTCGCGACGATGTGGCCCTCACCGATCTATCGTCACAGACGATGGGAACCATCGGTGTCCACTGATCAATATAAGTTTAGACTCACATAAAATTTCACACGTCAAAGATAGGCTTTTGATACTGAGACAACGGCTATAGGAATAGTACATGTTGCTTTGGGTACCACCGAATGCGCACTCGTCCACTGAGATAGGTGTAAGAGAAAAAAAACATACAGATACATGAAAATATATGCTTATTTATTTAAATCATTTCAAAGCATGATAGTACATAAGTAAATGAACATGAATTAGTAAGTATACCTAACTACGAACTAAAAGAACACAAATCTAAATAACAACATACTGATAAAAAAAAGTTTAGTCTCAAAACAAAAAATCATCAGTCTGAAGATAAAAAAAATTAATATGAATAAGTATACCTTACTATGTACTAATAAACATAAATCTAACTAACAACACTAAAAAAACGTTTATGTTCAAAAAAACAAATTCCAATCGATTTTACATGGTGGCCACCGGTGGTACCCGACGCCAACAACGAAAAAATATTCATTGGTGGCGTCAGGAACCACCAGTGGTGCACATCGAAAATGGAATAAAACTACAAAAAAAACTCATATTTACTGTTCAAAAACACCTCATTTATAGGTACAAAAAAAAACAAAAATGAGACATAAAAAATTTTCTGAATTTCTCGGTATACAATCAAGCCATCGTCGCGAACGTGTTAATCAATGTTCGAAACGCAGTCCAGTAAGATACAAATAATCACTTTAACAGAGTAGGAGTGATTCCAACATCTTGAGTATAGATTCTTAGACACGTGAAAAACATAGTGACTCATGTTACCAGGAGTACTTCGGGCACTGTGTCCGAAGGACATGTATATATGTATATACGTATATATGTATATATGTATATATGTATATATGTATATATGTATATATGTATATATGTATATATGTATATATGTATATATGTATATATGTATATATATATATATAGATATATATATATATATATATATATATATATATATATATATATATATATATATATATATATATATATATATATATATATATATATATATATATATATATATATATATATATATATATATATATAGGAAGAAAGCAGTAGTTGCTGACTAGTTAGAACCGAACTAGTAATTAGTGGGGAATGCAGCAAAGTAAATGAGAACTCTTTAAAGGTTGTCCAAGCTTTCGGAATTCTTTAATTCCATCATCAGGGAAACTACAAAAATTATGGTACACTTCAGCAAATTCACAAGACTTAGCGGAATTTCAACTTACCGCTTTGATGAGAATGGTTACTAAGATGTATATGAAACGTCTCAATTGACACATAGTTAAAATGAATTGATACTATACTAAATTAAAATATATAAAATTGTTATTAAAATTGTTGATACATGGTTTAAAATTATTAAATACTTGTGTATTTAACGTGATTAGTACGGTCATTAAGTTTATTACAGGTTAGAATGAAACTGTAACATAAGACATAAATGTCAATCAGTTTCATTCTAACCTGTAATAAACTTAATGACCGTACTAATCACGTGAAAGTACTAAGTATTTAATAATTTTAAACCATGTATCAACAATTTTAATAACAATTTTATATATTTTAATTTAGTATAGTATCAATTCATTTTAACTATGTGTCAATTGAGACGTTTCATATACGTCTTAGTAACCATTCTCATCAAAGCGGTAAGTTGAAATTCCGCTAAGTCTTGTGAATTTGCTGAAGTGTACCATAATTTTTGTAGTTTCCCTGATGATGGAATTAAAGAATTCCGAAAGCTTGGACAACCTTTAAAGAGTTCTCATTTACTTTGCTGCATTCCCCACTAATTACTAGTTCGGTTATATATATATATATATATATATATATATATATATATATATATATATATATATATATATATATATATATATATATATATATAGTTATATATATTTATATATATATATATATATATATATATATATATATATATATAGCTAATAAGTGAATAACCAATTTAAAAACTTATTCTTCATTATTAAATGAAATTTAGTTCTAATCCTTAGAAACAGGAGTTTCATTTGAGTCCATAATTGAAAATTTTATGGTTGTAACTGGATTTCATATTATTAGGATATTACGCCAACATATCTCGGCCTCAGGAGGTGAGAGAGCATATGCTGAAATATTTAACAGTTATGTCGAGACCAATTAACTACGCAATTCATGACAAGCAGAATCATATTTGGAGTTATTTATACGTCGACTTGGCGGATAGGAGAATATGTAATTGGTTATGGAAAAAACGTGAAGGAATTCGACAAAGGGAGGTGTTTTTAGACCACACCAAAAGGCTGTATAAGAGAACGAAAAAAATGTTGACCAGTGAAAATTTTAATTTACTGAGGGATTCACATGTAAGTTTTAATATTCTGTTTGAGAATTGGGGCATTATGTATTAGGTAATATAAATATGAATCAAGTTGAGTGAGTTTATGAAAAATATAATTAGAATATGAACTATTTGCATTGATTGAAATAAAAGCAAAGAAATTATTATTGCAGAAAAAAATTGCAATAGAAAAATAACACCAATTAATGAACTTCAAACGTTCTGATTTAACTACGTCCTTCATCAAGATATAGGTACCTACTTGTTCATTTGTAGCTTTGAATGTTTCATTGAATAAAGAAGTTCAACTTTCTGTACCTACCTAAAAGAAAATTAAACACATTGAATTTGAAGTTGATTCATTTTCACAAAATACATAGAAGAATATTTTGAAAAATAGTGCCTTTACAGGCGAAAGCAAACACTTACGATGGTTTAAAAGCGAAATTTTGGATAGATTAAAAAAAAAATTCAAAACATCTCCTCCTTAACGGTGACTATTAGGACCTAGGGTTCAAGGCTGGAAAGGTAGCAAATAACCCCAACAACATCTCAAAAACTTTTCATTGTTCATGTGTCGACCACCCTGTATATATATATATATATAAATATATACATATATATGTATATATATATATATATATATATATATTTATATATTTTTATATATATTTTTATATATTAATATATTTATATATATATATATATATATATATATATATATATATATATATATATATATATATATATATATATATATATATATATATATATATATATATATATATATATATATATATATATATATATATATATATATATATATATATATATATATATATATATATATATATAAATTTTTATATATATATATTTATTTATTTGAATTGTTGTTGCCTGTGTACTATTTTTATCTTATTAGCAATAAAAACGAGTTTTTTGAGATTCACCAAGCCTGTTATTGTTAATAATTATCAAAAAGTTATATATATATATATATATATATATATATATATATATATATACATTTGATGATTATCTGAAATATTACACTTAATAAGGAATTCATGTAAATCAAAATAACTACTTTTTAAGACAAACACGATCTATATTTATGAAATTGATTAAAAACGCTTCATCGAATCTGATTATTGTAGAATAAGCGATGAAAGCTCTATATATATATATATATATATATATATATATATATATATATATATATATATATATATATATATATATATATATATATATATATATATATATATGTACATATATCGTGATAAGAAATGGCAATTTTCAATTCCTTTTTTCTAATTTCAGCCTTACGAACCATATGAAAAGCCAAAGAAGAACCATTTTATGACCACAGTATCGTTTCCTGTGTATGACCGTAGAGCTGGTGAGGTGCGTCATATTTATGAAATAAAAAGTAGTGATTTTAGAAAAATTGAAATAAAAAATAAGATACTCGTGAAGCGGATCTGCAGTGTTGGGTTTGTGATTCCACAGCACGCTATCGGAGCGTTTTTAAAAACTCTAGACTTACTCACGAGAGGGCGATCCGTGAATACTTGCTGCGATTAACGCAATATTCAAAATCAATTCATGAAAAATATACAAATTGATCATGGTAAATTTGATATATTACATAGAGTGAACAAGGAAAATTCTTCAATAATTTAAAAAATAACCAGCTGTCATGGAAACTTGTTCAATCATTTTTTAAATTATTGAAGAATTTTCCATGATTTGATGTAGATTTTTCATGTCCTCAGTTCTTGAGAAAATTTTCTCAGGGTATGGATATATCTAAGATCTTGTATCTACTCATCAGTTGAAAGTATTTGACGATATTAGGTTAAAATATTCAGTCTTCAAATCTTTAATTCATTTTTTTTCCACAGTGCTTTGCGAACCTTTTACAATAATTCATTAATACTAATACTTTAAATTGAAATGCTTTGAAATCATTAAAGTTACCTGGAAATTTTTGTCTGTGGTTATATAGAAATAACAATACTTTCTGTCACTTTTGATAAGAATGCTGTGAAACAGAGTAGATCGTACACTGTTTTCCTTTCTTGATTTTCTAGGCATCCTTGATAGGCGTGGCAGCAGTTGATGTTCCGATAAACCTGATGAAATCGTTAATACCTCATCATACGGTGAGCAATATCAACTCAACAATATTGTTTGTTAAGAAACTCGTATTATTTTCAGCTAGGAGTCAATGGATATGCATTTGTAGTTACTAACAATGGATACATTCTTATCCATCCGTACCACAGACCTACAGTACGTACATATTTTTGCTATCATAATATATATTTACTTTTTTAAATTTATTTCTAATGCTAGTTTTAATCAGTTTTTTTTATAAGTCTGTTACTACCTAAAAAATAATTAAATTATAAATATTGATTTTTGTTTAAAAAAACTATGAACATGAAAATGTGCTCGCAAAACAGAATTTGAATATATATATATATATATATATATATATATATATATATATATATATATATATATATATATATATATATATATATATATATATATATATATATATATATATATATATAGGGGATAACTATTTGTAGGGACTGCAGCAATGTAAAAGGAAACTCTTTGAAGTTTTTCCAATAATCTTTCATGTAGTACAAAATAAGCAAAAAAAATTGAATTAAATTGCAATATATTAAAATAAAATGAATTATTATATATATTATTTTATGTGAAGACTTTTATTCAATTCTGTTATAATTTTCGTAGGCTCAAGGGGGGAATTGATCCCCTTGATCCCTCCTATCTACGCCACTGTCTTAGAGGTTGGTCCGTGATACGTTCCGGCACTTCCGGCAGATTGCGTGTTACATATGTATATACAAATATACAGAGCACATTTTAAGAAAATTTTAGTGGGCGACATTGTCTGCGTGTAGTAAAGGGTACCCCTCCCTAAAAATATAAAAACATCTTTGCTTGAAGAAAACAATTTTACTATTTTGAAACAAATAAAAAAATTATATAAAAATAAAATTCGTTTTGGGAAATCTGTAATATATTTTGTGTATGGGTGCGTTTCTTTCAACACAATATATCGTTCCCTATCCATTTAATGTAATGGTAGCAATGGATAGAACGATAGTTATCGTATTGTGAGGGCACTCAGGTGCTCCAGAAGATCGTTATGTTAAAAAAACGCATCCTATATTTCTATAATATTAACATCATTGAAAAAACATCCTCATATAATACAGCTCAACAGAATTTCTCGGCTTTGCCTCGAGTATCAATACTCATGCCATTTTGAGCATTCTTTATATTCTTTCCCTAGGTTAATAATCCTCTATACCAGCAACAAGTTACACATTTTTTTTCGTTTTCTAATTTTTATCTGCCGACAACGTCTACTTTCACTAGGCGAAAACCCCTTGGCAATAAGCGATATTCGTGTCGCCCACTTTGTATGTTAAAATATGCTATATATATATATATATATATATATATATATATATATGTATTTATTTTTATATATATATTTATATATATATAAATCTATATATATATATAATATATATATATATTATATATATATAAATATAAATATATATATATATATATATATATATATATATATATATAATCTCTTGATAATTATTAGCAATAACAGGCTGGTTGAATCTTAAAAAACTCGATTTAATTAATTGACGTTTCACTACGACATTCATAGTTATTCAAACTTTTGAAACAATAAAACACAAATAAGTGATTTTCTTCCATAACAGAGGAATTTATTTATTAAACTATTTTCATCTCCAAATTTTCAATCCAATACTTAGCTACGCCGTTCTGATGAGGACCAAAGAGTCCGAAACACGTGTCAACGGCTGCTTCCATATAAACGTTCTATACCGATAATTCTGCTCTACTTTTTTAATATTTTCCCGCGACTAATTTCTTTGCTGTTAAATAAATAGTACCCTATTATTATTTTCGAACATTACATAGGTAAAGGTTTCTGTAGTTTCCCTTGCCTTCTAATGATAACAATTTTGAATGTTGATATTGGACTGAATGGCGCGTAGTAGATAGTAGAGAGCGGCCACATCCGGAAAAAAATTTTAACAAGACAAATCAATCTATCTATTCAATTTTTTCAAGTCAATAAATGTCAAAGAAATTTCAATTTTTTTCAAAAGTTTGAATAACTATGAATGTCGTAGTGAAACGTCAATTAATTAAATCGAGTTTTTTAAGATTCAACCAGCCTGTTATTGCTAATAATTATCAAAAGATTAAAAATAGATCACAGGCAACAATTCGAATAAATAATATGACGGGTGCAACGATTGTGTCTTACGCAGATGATACAGTCGTCATATTTCGTGAAAACTCCTGGGCGGAAGCCAAAATAGCTGTTCAGCGCGATCTTCACAAAATTACAATATGGTTGAGTGTGTACCAACTTTCATTAAATGTTAAGAAGACGAATTATCTAGCCTTCAGTATAACTGGAGCAAATAGACCAGATTTTTCTGGTATAAAAGTCCCTGATATGCAAGATGAAATTAAGGAGGCTAATGAAGTCAAGTACTTGGGTATAATTATTGATAAGCATTTAAAGTGGTGTAATCATGTAGATTATTTGTCGAAGAAGGTGAGGAAGCTCATCTACAAATTCTACCAGCTAAGAGAAATTCTCTCACAAAAGTTACTTTTACTGATTTACAAGTCTCTAGCCGAATCACTTCTTCGATATGGCATCTTTGTATGGGGGGGTATGTACAGAAACTCATTAAAGAAACTAATTACTACTCAAAACTTTATACTAAAAATTATATTCAAGAAACAAAGGAGATATCACACCAGCCTACTTTATACTGAAGATGTGTGCAATATCCGGACACTATACTTTCATAGTTTATGTGTACATGCCTTCAAAAACAAACTTTTCCGGAATTGTAGTTCTTTGGTATATCAAACCCGTGGGTGTACTGGTGGGTTTCTATCGACCCAAAGATTCAAGAAAGGAATTTGCCATCGATTTTTCATTCACACCTTGCCCAAAGCATGCAATCTCTTGCCAATACAGATTAGGCTTATGACTGGACTAAAAAGTTTTTCAGTTGAATCAAAAAAATTTATTTTTCGAAATTACATAGATTTTATTAAAATTTTAGAATAAGTAAAGATGATAAATTGCTGAGATTTTTTGCTCAAACATGTCTGAAAAATGTTCACATCGTTGTAAAGTGTTTTTGGAATTGCACAACACAAGTGTTCAGTCACTTAGGTGCATGAATATATATATATATATATATATATATATATATATATATATATATATATATATATATATATATATATATATATATATATATATATATATATATATATATATATATATATATATATATATATATATATATATATATATATATATATATATATATATATATATATATATATATATATATATATATATATATATATATATATATATATATATATCTGTATTGATTGTTTTTAAACCTACGCTGTGGCAAAGTCAAAATCCATTTTTTAAATTACAGTTCGGTGAAGATAAGATATTAAAACCTACTTTCAATCGGGTGGATCTCTTAGAAGTAGAAATTTTGGATGATCGTAATGAACCGAGATTATTCGACAAATCTGTTGAGGAAGTAAGTAAACTGAGAATATATGATTCAACACTGTAATCACATTTCTATATCAATTTTCAGTTAAGAGAGAAAGTGGTCTATAAAGGAAAGGGAGAATCAGCTCTGAATGTAAAATTAGCCTTGGACGATTTGGTAAGTGCTCATAATTAAGAACAACTTTATTTTAGCTTCGTAACATCTACAAATCTGCGATGAATTCTCTCAGCTGAAGAATTGGTCGAATATTTAATTTCTCGTAGAGTATTTTTTTAATTGAACATATTCCTCGTATTAATGTAATACGTTGGGAATAATTTTTTATAACGAATCAAATTACAACTCATTATTAGCAAGTTACAGAAACTAAGTTAGCTCAGCAAAATTATATTTCAACACCATTTTTTACTGAATCATATATTATAATTTTGTTCAAGAAAGATGTATTCAATGCCTTAAATAATACCCATCTAGAGAAAAATTTCATATTTTTCAGAAATTCATTGATTGTGGATCACTCATATATTGCACATAGATTTCCCGAAATATTTTTAACAGGTTCTTCAAACATCTCAAAATCTAGTAGTATACAGCATGATGCTGAAATAAAAATGTGTGATATAGTTCCATCAGTACTAGGTAGTCTCAATATTTTTCGATGTAACTTATTTCTCGATAATATTGTATGTGGCTTAGAAACATTGATTATTTCTATTTACAGAAAAGAATCATATTAACAAAACGACATTACTATTATACAGATATTGGTCCATTCGGTTTTGCAATTGTCCTACCAGATAGATACGGCGATTTGAAAATCAATGATTCAAAAGTTACCTATAAATCAGGAAGAAACTTAATGGAATCTAGGAATTGGAAAACACATCCAAATTGGTAAGAGACAGAAGGACTTGATGTTTGAAAGTTACAAAATCATTCGAATGCTTCTTCTTAGTTATTTACATTTCAATTTGTAAAATTATTTCAATGAAATTAATCATTATTATACCGAGGCGAAGCTAAAGGGGTTATAGTCTCACGACAAAAAGTGTGCACCTGGTCCGATTTTAAAAATTCCAACGGATATCGACAGAACACATATGATTTCATAAGAAAAGTGTTTTCAAAAATTTTTTCCCTCGAAGAATAAAAAATTATAGCGTTTTTTAGATTTTTTATTACCTCTTTTTTTAGTCTCACGACAAAAAGTTATAAGCTGGTCCGATTTTAAAAATTCTAACGGATATCGATAAAACACATATGATTTCATAAGAAAAGTGTTTTCAAAAATTTTTTCCCTCGAAGAATAAAAAAATTATAGCGTTTTTTAGATTTTTGTCCATAGACATGTGGTGCTATCTATAAATCTTAAACCTAAACCGATTTTTACAATAATGAAATAAAATGATAGCATTTAATGTGTAGTTTTTTAATTTATATAATACATTCAAAAAATATTGACAACATGCACATGCGCCGAGGGGTTTTATCATTCCTAGTGCTACGCAGTAGGGCGTCCGGATTTTTTTTAAATTTAAGACTGTGAATCTCGACAACAGTTTTATCAAAGTCTCATTATAATCTAGAAGACTTTTAAATCGCTAGACTCACTAAACTGAAATAAAAACGTGAACCTTTGAAATAACTCTTCACTAACATGCGTTAAAAAAATATGTTTAGTTTATTTCCAAAATCGAAGCTTGCTGTGCTGGAGCATGGATATATGGAGAAAAATATTGAAAACTTTAGTAAAGAAGATTGGAAATATTTCCCTGTTGACTATTTAGTCGAGAAAGTGATGAGCTTCTTCACATTTATCATAAGCTTTGTAGACCATTGATTGAAACATTCAAATTCCAGACCTATTTACCCTACTTTATAAATAATAATCGACCTGATGAAATACAAATATATATGGGCCACCCCCACCTGTAAATCAAGAAAATTGCTTTCGTTGTTTCGAAGAATTTCTCTCCTGAAATTCTGACATCTTCTGAGCCATTACGTCTTTGAACTTTTTGATGCTATCAACCACATTTGTGCCGAACGTGATGTTTACATTTTTAGTATTGAATGATTTCATATTAATAGTTATTTAATGAACTAGTTTATTAATGACAGCGATTAATGGTTGAAATAGTTCGAGACCATTAATCGCTACATTAATAAACGAGTTTATTACAAGATTCTTCCGTCGACCTCATCATGAATTGAGTATAAATTCTTGATTGAAATAATTGAATAATTTTTATTTTGCATGACAGATACACCTGACACAATATAAATTTCTACGTTCATTTCGATATATTTATATTTATGCTCCCGATGGAACAATTTGAGAAATTCAAAGATGGAATATTAGACATGTGACATTCTGAATAGTTAACATTACCTACAATATCCGATAAGGAATATGTGGAACAGGTGGAAGCTGAAGTGTTATTTACTTTCGAACGATTATTGCATAAAATTTTGTCCGCAGTTTCTACTTTATTTTGTATAGAGTTAAATTTTTCGATTTGAATTATGAATTCATTTTCTCTGTGGAATAACAGTACAGACACAGAATAATTCAACTATTCCGTGCTGAATACTTCTGTGTTTGGTTGCCCATGACAATCATACATTAAAATAGGAGAAATTGCACATTAAAATGGGTCATTAATGATCAATTTCGTGTACGTTAAAGTAAGCTTTTATTTAGAGGTCGACGGAAAAATATATTTTCGTAATCCCATACTGTTATTTTGATTTAACCGTATTCAGATGACAATTGAAAAGTCAGTGTTAACGGCCGCCGGCCGTTATAATTTCATAACGGCTGGCGGCTGTTAAGAAATCACTTGTTCAAATATTTATTTCAAAACATCATTCTGCTTACAATAACAACATTGAAATCTTGGTCCACAGCGAGTTGGGAGAATAACCCTCTGATTTTCATTTCGCATAGGCTAATAATACATCTTCATTGACCACCTTTACATTCTTGGTTTTACGCCACATTTCAAAATTTTCATATTCTTTTTGATATCGCTCTTGAGTTATTTTCGGCAGTTAATCAACACTCGCTGCACTGCACATGATTCTCCCAATATTTCTGAAGGAATTTGATTTTGTTCCCCAATTTCATCCATGGTCGTCGTTAAAGCGAACTTGAGAACACAAAAAACTGACGTTGTTTATAAAACTGTCAAACTGTTCCATGACAACAGAGTGCACGACGTTGGGATTTTTTTTCAGAATTACGAGGTACGGGGTTTTTTCTTTCTTCGGAATCAAAATATAATCTTTCAGCGGGATTACGAAAAATTTTTAACGACACACGGCCGATACGCAAATAACGGATTCGGTTAGTTATAATCCTCGGCTGCGCCTCGGATTACAATATCCAACCTCATCCGTTATTTGCTACATATCGGCCTTGTTACGTTAATAACTATATTTCATATCACGTATCAAATTGCAACCAATTTAAGGGTACGGAACAGTTTTTTAATTCAAAATTAACGTTTTTCTTTGATAAACTGACCTAAGATATTTCAAAAGTTCTGCAAAATTGATAGATACTTCGGATAAATATACCGAACAGTTGTATAATTTTGCAACCTTTTACGTTGACCGGAACATGTTTATTTATAATTTTTTCAATTCGCGGTCATTTTTTCGAGCAAGATGGTCTCGAAATAATTACAAAAGTTTTGAAACTTGGTTGCAAATTTAGAAAACATCTATTCTGATGCATTTGCGAATTTGCAACCTTGTGCACAGTCCGGAACTTTATGCAATTTGCAGGAATATAAAAATCCAAAAATCATATTTCTGCAAATTGCATAAAGTTCCGGACCGCGCACAAGGGTGCAAATTTGCAACTGCATCAGAATAGATGTTTTCTAAATTTGCAACCAAGTTTCAAAACTTTTGTAATTATTTCGAAACCATCTTGCCCGAAGAAATTACCTTAATTTTCGTACCCTCAAATTGGCTGCAAATTTGATACGTGATATGAAATAATATATTTAATACTAGTCCAAGTTTGCAGAATTTTTGGAATTTTTTTCACAAGCGTAAGCAAAATTCAAAGTTATTGCAATTTTAACAATGTTCCGGACTTCGGAAAAGGTAGCAAAAGTTCATAGTTTGTTTTTATCTCTTTCTCGACCCTACATTAATGTTTGAAAACTTTTGGAATTATTGTCAATTGATTATCTCAAGTGACTGGCCTAACAACCCTATTTTTGGAAGCTCATCCAATTTTAGAAACACCCTCACTGACTGGGATTACTTTGTCCTTATGGCCTCTTGACTTCAAATGGGAGTTGTGATGAAACCAGGCGCGGATCCAGGCCCGACGTTTGGGGGGGGGGGAACTTTTATATATTCAAAAGCCAAAAGGTACTGGTATTTTGGGCAATGGTAAATCGAGTAGCTCCCAATCAAAAGAATTAGGTGGGGCCCGGGCCATTTGGGGGGGGGTCCCCCCTCTGGATCCGCGCCTGGATGAAACACTATAATTTCAACATTACATAGATCGCAGTGTCGCATTTTCAGCGACAGGGTTCTTGATTTCTTCGCACTATAGCAGTATTTCTTCGAATGTCTGTTCATGGACGTAGATGTCATGAATATTCCATTACAGTATAAACATTGGAAGGATTTTAAAGATTCCTTGAAAAAATAAAATATCAATACACCAAACACTGTCGCCATTAGTTACCATAATTGTTTTAATAACTAAGATTGAATTCTCGAACATCACTTGCTGAAACATCATAAAAAATAAAGTATAAACTTTAAAAAATAAAACACACTTAGCTTATGTTTCACTATATAAAAATATTTAGATACTGTATTTAGCAGTAAAGAATAGTCGACATGTTTCGAGTTATGAACTCATTATCAAGACTGACTACAGGAGAGTATTACATCTTATTTTATAAAACAGACAAAAGCAAAGGTGATACCTGAAAATCAATTTGTTCGTTTACAAGGGGTAATTTACTATTATGGGCGGAACTTATTTCGAGAATTTCAAGAAGGTCAAGGCGCTTTCCTTTGTTACCTGAATGCAACAATTGGGTTTTGTTGAAATCCAGGAAATGATTAAATTTTATACAATGTTCGGAGAAGCCAGTGGTATTTTTATTTTGTAAAATTGACCTTTTATGTTCTTCAACACGAATGTTTATATTTCTTCTTGAATTTCAGGTATCACCTTTGCTTTTGTCTGTTTTAAAAATAAGATGTAATACTCTCCTGTAGTCAGTCTTGATGATTTCATAACTCGAAACATGTCGACTATTCGTTACTGCTAAGCCAAGTGTGTTTCATTTTAAAGTTTATATTTTCTTCTATAAGTGTTTTATGTAAACTGAAGCAATTCATTAATATCAAATTATTTTAACACTTATGGATATCCGATAAGACCACGAGGAGGAGCGACATGCTTATCATATGTTGTTGTGTTCTATGGTGAATTATAAATTTCGAAAAATTCCTCGAGTGAGTTTGAAACGCTTATTAAGAAACAGGAATGTGTGATTAGCCTTCTAATGTTTTCAAATTCTTTCTCCTCCTAAGGACTCATTGGTCGCTCAAACTCATGACATGAGGAGTAACGTAATGAGTCCATGGTTTAAATAATTTCTGCCTCTTGTTATGTTGATTATTAGGTTAAATCCCCTCAAATATTAACTTCCGTTTCTTTATAGGTTTTTCGTTAACCACATAGTACCCTACAATCTTCTCGTCATTACATAAGTCTTAGGGGGGTAGTTGCGTAGCAGTTATGCTGTGATCATCGACACTCAGAGGTGTAAGCCCTCCATTAGTGGTATTACCATTAAGTTCAGGATAGTTTCTTTCACTTGAATGTGACTCAACACTAGACAGATTATTATTTCTGTGAGAGTTGAAGTGTTTCGTACAAGAGGCAGATTTTATCGAACCCTTGAAAAACCTAGGAGGTTCTGAATTTTGGCTCGAAACAATAGCCCATGAAAATTTTTTTCACACATCCTGATTATTTGTGTTGCACTTATATGTAACCCATCATCCTGCAAAATTTCTACCAAGGGTTTATTATTCGAAAATAATGAAAGATCTAAATCGGCCAAATAATTGCATCTAATTTTTTCATTACGTAATGTTACAGGACAATCTGAAATATCATATGTAAATCCTACCGGTGAATCAATATCACAAGTACCCAACTGTTCTTGAGACTTGATACTATTGATTACTGACTCAGGATCGGCAGATAATACTTTAGAAGTACTTGCAACATCATGCTTATTTTTTTCAACCGAGGGTTGTTCGTTCAAAAACAGAGAAATATCTAAATTGGTTGAATACGTATCAATTAATTTTTCATAGGTTGTTGTCAAAGAATACTCTAAAAAATCATCTGTGAATACTACCAATGAAGCAATTTTATAAGTACCCAATTGTTTTTGAGAATTATCTCTATTGATTATAGGTGGAGTATCGACAGATGAAACTTCAGAAGTACTTGCACATCCTTATTTTTTTCTATCGAAGGCTGTTCATTCGACAATAGTACAATATCTAAATCACTCAGATACGTATCGATCAAGTTGGTGTCGCAGAATAATCTAAAATATCATCTGTAAATCCTACCGGTAAATCAATGATACAAGTACCCAACTGACGCTGAGTCTTGGTGCTATTGAGTATTGGTTGAGGATTAACCGACGAAACTTTAGAAGTACTTGTAGAATCAACATTTTCGGAAAAAGGTTTTGAAAATACAGAAATATCATCTAGATAATACATTATAAGTTGTTCAGGCGATGGGTGTACAGAGAGATTTCTAGAATCAATTTTCTCGAGCACTACACAAGATATGGTAGTGGTCGATAAATTGATTTTAGATTTTTTTGACTGAACCTGCATTTTCGATTCATTCTTCTCAGGTTTGTAAATTTTGAGAGTTTTGAATTCCACGAAATCGTCTCCAGAATCTCTAGCCAATTTAAAATTTGAAGATTTCGAACAGCTTATCTCCCCAGAAGTTTTTTCAACTTTTGTGGAAGACCGATTTTCATAAAATTTAACTAATTTAATTGATACATGATGTGACCAAATTTTACATAAATACCAATGACTACAATGTGCAAAATTTCTCGACAAAAAAGGAAGAATATGAATTTTACGGAGAGATTTCGAAGAAGTACATTTAATATTATCATTTATGGGAAAGTTATTTGAAATTTCTATAGTAATGCAGGATGAATCGAGTTTTTCAGGTTTAACTAACACATTCGACAAAATTTTGATTGTTTTACTAGGTTTTATGCCTAAAAGAGCGTTTCTTGATAAACTTACTCGAGTACTTGGTAATTGATTCACCGATTCATCATCTGCTAACTCAGACACAGAATTTTTAATTGCAAGAAATTCACTAAAATATTTCGCAACCGTTTCGTAAATTTTTTCACTAGTCAATAACCACCGAGAACACAACAATAAATGATCATTTCGGTGCTCTGTATAGCAAGTCAATATACAAATGGAAAGTGGGGGAAAAGTGGTCTTTCTGCAGGTAAAGTCGCCATGGTCCCATGGTCAAGGTTGAGATGTCCAGACCTGCCTAATTATGCTCTATTCATATGGAAATGAGCTTGTGACTCTCAAGCAAGCTTAATAGGGACTACTTTCATGAAAAGTGAATTCTGTCTGTCTGCTTCATAATGTCAATGAGTCAACGTGATGCTCATTATGATCAGTGGCGGATTAAAGGGGGCTGGGGTGGCGATCGCGACAGTTAAAATTACAAATATTTATTTCAAATAAACTACTTGAATTATATAAAAAAACATATGCTTTGATGTATAGGATAGGCAAATTTCGATGTTTGTATGGGGTATCTCGGTAACTATAGAAGATACAAAAATATGGAGGGCGCATTCTCTTGCTATCTTCTTTTGTTTTCGAGTTATAAACAATAGTTCGTTTTTTTTGATTTTTAGAAAAGTGAAATATCATGGTTGTTTGTGAGATTACGAGTTACTTTTACATTGTCAAGGCACTTTTTTCTGTGTTATCCAGTGGCGTCGAGAAAATTTGAAAAAAAATGCAATTTCGAGTTATGGCCTAATGATGTATTTTTTTCAATGAGGATCATAGTTGACTGTGGTTTATTTGGAACGGATTTTTTCCTCTTTCTAATGTCATAATGTCCGGTCGGTTTTGATTATAATTCTTTAATAGCGAAAATATTATTTTTCTACATTACTTTTTGCGTTTTATATACGTATTTAAGGAGGCTAGTGTCATCTATTACAGAGTTTGTCCATTTATTTCCGTCATAATATCAATTAACTGATTTAATCGTTTAGTAGGATGTTGCTCGAAAATTACGAGAAATATGATATGTTAGCTTTATTCAAAGCAATAACAGTTGTGATATTGCATCTGAGATATATGTCAATCGAAGAAGTTAACCTAATAAAGCTATTTTCCAGAGATTAAAAAAAAATCTTATTTATTGCCGATCATTCAACAAAAGATAGCAAATTTTTGTTTTCGACAGTGAATTTGTCTCGAAAAAAGAGATCGAGAATGCGCCCTCCATTTTTTTAAATATCTTATCGTTCCATGATATCCCATACAAACATAGAAATTTGCCCACCCTGAAAGTTCACATTTAGATTTGTTTTATTTTGTGAGAAGCAGGAGATAACATACGCAAAATTGGACAATTTTACACTTATCTGTTATTAGTTTTAAGTGCCAGAGAGAACTAAAAAGCGAAAAGCCTATTTTAGAAGGATTTTTTAAAAAAATTTTTCTCTGACAATTACATCTTTAAAGACCGTCATCCCTCCCCACAGAACCTCATTTATCCGCCACTGATTACTTATGATCGTTTATATAATTATGTGAAATGGATACTATATTTGTCGAAAAACGTGAATAATAATGGTGCGAAATGGGTATACTTGCCGGTATTTTTATACCTGCGCTCGATTAGAATTCTTGTATTGCTGTCCTATACGATGTCTAGACTTGCAGCTGTATATCACCGAGTTTTCGCATATATTTTAACATAGTTCTGGTAGTACCATTCATTTAATTGAAATTGAAATCAAATTGCCAGTCTTTGTTGTTGTCTTTGAGAAAAAAGTTATTACATATTAAAAATAGATATCCCACAAGACCTACACCGGTCATCCTGCGTTTTTCGAATTCTATGGGTAAAAGTACCATAGGATCCATGCCCTGAGAGAAACTGGGTAAAGTAATAGTTACTTTTCCTATGGCTACACTTCACCCATTCTCCTATGTCAGGGATAAGTTTCTTTGTCCACTCGGCCTTCCCGGTTAGCATGCTCCATTTTTTCTGCCAGATTCTCATGGTACGTTGCCGCGCCATTCTTCTCACACCTGGTATGTCTTCCGTTCCCGACCATACTCAGATACCCCCTCTCTGCTATCTGTAGATCAATCGGAGGAGTCGACGCGATGACTTGCGTCGCCTCCGCCGAGATTGTCCGATATCCTGATATCACTCTCAGCAGGATCGTCCTTTGAAGCCTTATTAACGCGATTCTATACTTTTCATACTAAAAAAAAACGTTTTTTGGAGGAACTTCACATTTTTCGCAGAGCAATAGCAACTTTTTTCTCATGGTAAATTGAGTCAAACTCATCATGTTCTAACGCTGGATGCTCGGGTAATTCCAGATTTTTTTTAGATGGGATATATTTTTATAATATGATAACATCCTCGGTTAGTTAATATTGGCCTCAATTTCCATGACTGTGCGAATTCTGTTTCCCACTTGAATGATGGTTATATGTGAGCCAATTTGCCTGTTTTTTCTATTCTTCAGGAAGTTGTTTGAATTGAAACAGTTGTTTAAACTTTAAATGTGCAATTCTACCATTCTTCATGATTGAAAGTTCTTTGGTGGGGAATATTTTTTAAATTATGATTGAAATCTTTCACATCAGCATATTTTTCTGCGGTTGAATCCTATCAATGGTGCAATACTATTCTCAATGGATAGAACCACCACTTCTAAACCCTTGATATGTGAGTGTAATGTATTACGGTTTACAGACAACTCGAAAAATATATGTTTACTTCTCGAATCACTATTAACTTCGAAATCTGTTAAACCTAGCACGTATCTACCATCTTTAGAATTCCGAAATCAAAATGGATGATTTGACAGTTAGCACGAAGAACATTTTTCTTCTGAAGGTTTCCTTTAACTAAAATTTTGTTGATGTGACATACTATATAAAAATTTCAGAACTAATTGTCCGCAATAACCTATACGTATATGTCTTTGTCAGTTATACATTATTTTGTTGTAAATAATTTTGCAGGAAATATTGTGAAAATTGTGGAAATGGGTCACCGGAATCCAAAGTAAGGGAATGTTTGCGAAGGGGAACCAGATGTAAGCATGTTATTCAGTTTCTTGAATTGCATCCCTTTTCACTTAATAACTAAGTCGTTGCGTTGTATGGTTAATCTAACTTATTCAAATATATATATATATATATATATATATATATATATATATATATATATATATATATATATATATATATATATATATATTATATATATATATATATATATATATATATATATATATATATATACATTTATATATATATATATATATATATATATATATATATATATCTATTTAGTTATTGATATTTTTTAATTCATATTCATACCATTTTGCTGATGAATATGTTTTTTAGGTAAGCATGAATCAATTTTCCAATCTCTTTTAAAAGATGCCGAAATCACGAGATGGTTTGATGAACCAATTTTAAATGAGAGAATGTAAGTTGAATGTAGTTGTCTCACATTAAAAAAAACTTTTCATTTATCTATCATAAAAATATGAGAACCAATAGATAACCTGAATTCTACAGGTCAACGTAGATACTGAATAGTTGTGTTTTATGTCCATCATATTTATCCAAATTTTATGAGAACTTTAGTAAATAAAGGCCTCGGTAGCCCAGCGGTAAGGCGTATCGCTTGTAAACCGAGGATTGTGGGTTCGAGCCCCACCTTGCTCTTGGGTGTTGTGTATATCCGGAATTTAGTAGTTCAAAAAATTAATCTGTTGGGTATTGACTTAGATTCAAATCCATTAGCCGTTAGGAACATGCGTTAAACTGTAGGTCCTCGAGTTAAAAAAAAACATTAGTAAATAAACGTATCTGTCTAATCTGTAGTTCAACTTTCAGATTCATTGACAGGTATTATGTGAGTAAAATATTCATTGCTACCCGTTCCGGCTTGACGAGGTGGAGAACCTTCAAAAAGAATGAGGACGAGGATGAAACCAATGATTTTGAACAACTTTATCCCAACTCTATAGAAGAAGATTGGTACAAGAGGGCTGTTGAGGAGAATTATGAGAATGAAAATATGTTTATATATTCAGTTCCTTTCCAAATTTCAGGTAAAATTATTATCATGATTTTGTACAGAAATGAAACAGTTTGCACTTTCGAATCAAGAAAACATTGTTATAATTTTCATCAAAACAAATTTGCACATTCATATGTTTTCCAAATGACATTGAAAAATTATAAATTCCTCAAAATTATATAGCACAGTTGAATTCAGTTGAATATCTCGATCTTTTGCTTATTTTAGATTTGGTATGAATTTTGAGCTCAACTGAAAATTTTTAATTTATTAATTTGTATATCTTGAACTTTACCCTATTAATTCGGATGTAATATATTGGTCTATTAGTTGATGGAATCCGTCGTTACTACGTAATAAATTAACATGATGAACAAAAACAAAACTTGAATTTACTACGTTTATTATCACAAAAATACTTTGAAAAATATATAAAACTGCGATTGCAATTTCGGTCACTAGACCATCATCGGGCAGATTGAGTTAAGCACTGAATACATAATTATAGATTTTCGCTTACGAGTGGGAAAGAATTATTGCAGGTACCTAAATAGACAAGATTTTTTTTTTATCGAGGTGAAAACTTCAAAAGCGATACCGGTTGCGAACCCGGCCTGTGTGGGATTCAATAGTTGATATATATAAATATATATCAACATTGCCTACCCACTAAAAACACCTCTGTTCTTTCGGTTTCCGGGCATAAGCCTACTAAACCTCCAGTCTCACACTTAGATTAGGACTCTCGTGCTGCGGTCAGCACTAGAACCTGTTCCCTTCCTTGTGTCTATATTTCAAGACCCAAGTGTATATCTCTCTGCGTCGCGTCGCATTAATTTTGAAATCAAGTAAACATACCTGACGACTGCCCGTGGCATTCTCTGTCGACTGGAAGTATGTTCGCTTCATCCCAGGTTGGTTCGAACTTGAACAATGCTCATCACTCCGACCTCGAGATCCAACATCCATTTTCACACTCGTCGTCTGCAATGGCCATTACTCCGACATCGAGATCCAATATCCATCTTCACTCTCGTCGTCTGCAACGAGCATCATTCGTCTTCGAACCTGACGATCCGCTTCCATCCCACCTGTTGGGCGCTGCTCCTTACTAGCGAACCGATGAAGAACGTGTCTGATGGACAATCTCTCAGCCCATCTAGGTCCTTCTTCACTCCTCGTCGTCTTCAGTTTCAGTCGCTTGCCGTCGAATTCACCGCTTTCCCAGGGCGATGCTGCTTCCTCGGTGGTCTGGTAAATAGACAAGAGGAACACATTTCAAGAAGGGCGAATCGAAGTGGATTTCCCAAATTGGTACAATACAATGTTCTTAGAAAAATCATTATTGTTGTGAATACACTAAAAATAGGACAAAAGCTATATCAAGTCAATCTGGTCGATCGTTCAAGACAAGATTTAAAGAACACCGACAATCTTTTTGAAAAATAAAACGGATTCAACGTTTTCAAATCATTGCCGTGAAAACCACCACTCGTTTCCAAAAAGAGATAACTTTCAAATCATGCACAAATTACCGAAAGGAACCGAACTAACTTACTTAGAATCATGCAAAAGATATCTTGCTGAACGACCAGATTGACTCGATTTATTGTCCTATATTTAGTGTGTTCAAACAATAATGATTTTTCTAAGAACATTTTATTATACTAATTTGGGTGCACCCTCACGGTGCACCAGCTTTTATACACCGTATGCTGCACTTTCCCTGCAAAATATGAAATAAATTCCATATAAACTTTCACAAAACAGATAATTTTTGTTTAAATATATATTCAGCTGAACATTTTCTGAAAGACATTCTGTTTCATTTTAGGTTACGAAAATAACACCTTGATAACTGGAACAAATGCAATATTTGTTTTTGATGGCATCTCGAAAATACCTGTAGCTACAATAGGACTTCAGTTCAATCATAGAACAATGAACTTTTTATATAAGAATATAACTACTAGAGTAAGTCTCAAATGATTAAACTAAAAACAATGGATTTTGAAGCTTCCTCATTCTCATAGCTATTTCCTTCTGATCGATGTAATAAATTCAGTCAGTTCATACATGATACAAATACTTAGTGAATGTGAAACTACTTTTAATTGCAAAATTAAATGTATATATGTATATATGTATATATGTATATATGTATATATGTATATATGTATATATGTATATATGTATATATGTATATATGTATATATGTATATATGTATATATGTATATATGTATATATGTATATATGTATATATGTATATATGTATATATGTATATATGTATATATGTATATATGTATATATGTATATATGTATATATGTATATATGTATATATGTATATATGTATATATGTATATATGTATATATGTATATATGTATATATGTATATATGTAAATATGTATATATGTATATATGTATATATGTATATATGTATATATGTATATATAGATAGATCTTTATTTGTAATAAACATTACAAATGGTGTCGACAGTAAAATATAAGAAATATTACATCACAGTATAAATACAAGAAATATCACATTGGCAACAATCATGCACAACAAAATCAAAACAAACATTATTACATTTTCTTTCTTGACAAGAACTCTTCCACGGAATATATAGTTTCATTTGAAAGTAGTCTTTTCACTTCCCTCTTGAAGTTCATCTGGGACTTGTTATGAAACTCAGAAGGAATGTTATTATATGTATATATGTATGATATATGTATATATAAGGTATTATGATTTATCATAGACACTACGAAGTTAAGGGATGGTGCTCGTTACAATTTAGGTACTAGATAACTCAGCAATGCAATTTATAGTAGAATGATATAGCGTATTCACATGAAATAGTGGAGACAAATATTCAATGAGCAATCTACAGTAGCTCTTTCTTCAATTACAGATTAAATGTCAGATTAAACGTTCAAATCCTATTTTCCTTCATATTGTATTCATATCTATGTATTCATGTGTAGCATTCAAAAGATTGTTTGTGTAATACTTAGAGATGAGCATGTATGATATGCCTCATATAAAAATTGCTCAATCTGTACAGTGAAAATTTACAATAATTAAATTAATGTTTCATATTAATTTCACATACATTTTCAGTGTAAAACTGGGAAATGTAACCTAACTTGCGAGTCCGATTATTTGTCTTGCTTCATACTTGACAATAACGCCTATATTGTTTTAAGTGATAATAGAGAGCATACTGGTCGTTATATAGGTGATTTACGACCTGATGTAATGTATCACTTAGTGAATAATGGAGTGTATAAACCAACAAAAATGTTTGATTACCAAGGAATATGTTACAATGAACCTCGAGAGGAAAATCTCGATAAGAAAAAAAAGAAGAAAAGGAAGAAGAATGCTGCTGTTAGTTTACCAACAGTAAGTGACTCTCTAGTGTTGCCATCGTGACACACGTGTTGAATTTTCTAACATTATTCCTTGAATGATGAATTGGAACTTTTTATATTAGAATATTAATTTTTTATTCAACAAACTTGGATAGATTCAGTATAACTACCCGGCTATGTAAGAGCATTTTGAAAAGAATGCTTTCAATGTATACGGCATATTATTTTTGAAAGAAAATGTTATTCAATTTTGCTGAATTCAAATCGATATAATCACTTCCAAATAATATTTGAAATTATCTGTATGAAACCATACACCTTCACTGAGTGGCTAAAATATATATATATATATTAATATATATATATATATATATATATATATATATATATATATATATATATATATATATATATATATATATATATATATATATATATATATATATATATATATATATATATATTTTATATATAATATATATATTTATATATATATTATATATATATATATAATATATATATATAATATATATATATATATATATATATATATATATATATATATATATATATATTATATATATATATATATATATATATATATATATATATATATATATATACATATATATATATATATATATATATATATAAAAATATATATATATATATATATATTAATATATAATCAAGAAAGAATGTGTAAAAATCACCGAAAACAGAATATGTATCAAATTATATCCTCCTCTTTAGATATAATAAGTAACTCGTTATCCTACGCCTGAAATACATAATTTTTTTTCAGTTTTTAGGAAATCTTGTTCAAATGTCAAGATGGGCTTTCTCCACAGCTGTATTATTCGCACAAACAATACTAGGTGTAAAAAGAAAGAAGTATAAGAGCGATAAAAATGAAACAAGGGCTTATGAGAAGCTACAAATAAATAAAACTTTGCCCACTCCATGTGATAAAGAAATGTGGCTCTTCACTTTGGGTCATGAGTTTGAACCAAGTAATATTCTATCACAAAGGCCATCTAAATTCGTTTGCCCATGGTAAGTATTTTTGAGCGTTTTGATTACCTTACCATAATTCAACGCTACTAATGAAAACTCATACTATTTGCAAAATGTATTTTTTAGTGATTGTTCTGTTGCCACAGTCAATGATTTGTTACAGAAGGTTATTGATCACATTTTAATCGAACGAAAAAGAAAAATATTTCTGCTTCAACAAATAAGTAGCAACCGTAACGGCTGAAGTAAGAAAGAGTGCATTAGAAACAAGGTAGAACAGTTCGAACAAAAAAATAACTAAAGAATATATTAAATTATTGTTAGTAGTTTAACTTTTGTTCAAATGAACGATCATAAAAATAAAATTGTTTTCCTCACTAAGTCCGAACGTTTTCCGTCTTTCTGAAAGAATATCCGCAATTTGAAGCAGAAATGTTTTTTTCCTATCAACGTGTAGCATACCGTTGAAAAGTTTAAGCAAAGAAGTTTTTAAAGGAGAGCGAAGTTCTCAATTGTTGTTACTTTTTTCAACATTGAATTTTAAACTGATTCATTTTCCCAAAACCACTAATTTTGTGGAATAAAAATCCCCGTATGCGCCTTTGATACCAACAGTTGTAATGAAAACTATTAACTATTTGAACAAGCACACATTACAGAATATTCAGTCGAAAAAATTGGGCTTCTACAGACATTAATAAAAAACTTATGAGGGTGTAAAGGCGGAGTTTTGGGAAATTTGAGAAACAAAATTTCAGAAATGATATCTCCTTAACCGTGAGTCTTAGAACCCAGGGTCCAAAGAGGAAAGGTAGCAAATTACCCCAATAAATTTTGGTGCTTCATGTGCAACACCCTATATATATATATATATATATATATATATATATATATATATATATATATATATATATATATATATATATATAAACAAGTAGAGCAGAATTATCGGTATAGCCCGCTTATATGGAAGCAGCCGTTGACACGTGTTTCGGACTCTTTGGTCCTCATCAGAACGGCGTAGCCAAGCATTGGAGATGAAAATAGCACAACAAACGAAATCCCCTGCTACGGAAGACAATCACACATTTGTGGCTTATTGTTTGAACTCTCCGGTTTGGGAGATTTGGTCAAACTTTGCCACGGAGGCGATTAATGCCATCCGCGAGATCTCAGACCGAGTAAATTTACTCTGAGGACCAAAGAGTCCGAAACACGTGTCGACGGCTGCTTCCATATAAGCGGTCTATACCGATAAATCTGCTCTATTTTTTTAATATTTTCCCGCGACTAAATTCTTTTTTGAATATATATATATACATATATATATATATATATATATATATATATATATATATATATATATATATATATATATATATATATATATATAGGTATATATATATATATATATATATATATATATATATATATATATATATATATATATATATATATATATATATATATAACTTGAGTATAGGTTTACTCTGAAGCTCAACGTAGTTCATATTCTAGCCTACTATCTGAAGAAGAGTTAATGTGTGAAATGGATTTCTATATCCGAAGTATAGCACTTCTTTTTTTAGGCCCTACGTGGTAAATAAAATACCAGGAAGTAATTTATTATTTTTGGCAATAAATATGTTATGTAAACTCGACACTGTTTTAACATACAACTATGGTCCACAGCCCACAGAAATCATCTACATAAATAACACAGCAATTCGACAAGAAACTGCACTTCCTTGTTATATTGCTATCAAAAACAACTATACTAGACATATATACACCAAATGTTATAAGAAGGGGAAAAATGTAAGTATTTATATTTTGAAAAATTGAATTTACTCTCGAAAAAATATATTGTAACTAAGCCGAAAGGTTTCGAACAATCTTCCATCTTTAGTAGTCGAAATAAGTATTTTGTAAATATTTCAAGTGCCTACCTGTTACCATTATTGGTATTGAGCAAAAGAGGGCAAAAAATCGCGTTTGTCGTATGGGAGCCTCTTTAAATATTTATTTTATTTTTTTCAGTATTTGTTAATATATCGGCAACAGAAATACATAACTTGTGGGAATTTCAAGTGTCTAGCTATCTCGGTTCTTGAGATACAGCCTGGAGACAGACAGACGGATGGGCGGACAGACAGCGAATTCTTAGCAATAGGGTTCCGTTTTTACCCATTGGGTACGGAACCCTAAAAACACAATAATATAAATTTATCACTTTTTAGGGTCCCGTACCCAAAGGGTAAAAACAGAACCCTATTACTAATAGCGTTCCCCATTGGTAGAACTAGTGCGCACTGAGTGCAATTTTTATGATCCATTGGAGAGCTTAGTGCGAGGGTTCTTGATCCATTGGGAAACTAGGGCAGTAGAAATTGAACTGAGTGCATGTTTTTTGGCACGAGGTACGAGAGCTCGTGCCGGGGTCAGTGCAGTTATTTGATTTGAATGAATAACAGAATACTTAATATTGAAAACTTTGAATTAATAATTTTATAAAGTTTTACCATGATCTAATAAAAAATTATTCCTGTACTGCTTCGTTACGGTTAAATATAATGGAACATACATTTTGTTGTGTGAATATAATCCAGAAAATTGTTATTGAATGATTTAAACATTATATAGTTACTTGAACCAATTTTTAGAGAATAAATGTATGTCCTTGAAGAGTTATAATATTAAATAGTTGTTTAGCCAGTTTTTTCAGCTAACATATAATAATAGTTAATTTCATCACCTTATGAGAAATATATTGCATTTTATAATTACTTATATAACGTTTTACATATCAAAATTAGAAAAAAATCTTAATCAGTGAATCAATACACTTTAAACAAGGTAAATTACTGACTGCATGGTTACCTTAGCATACAACCTACCTGTGAAAACCTTCCATTCTATAAATATTTGGTAGAGGTTCTTTCAATGAAACCATACCATTATTTATTAAATCAATAATGTAAGAACAGGTAAATTCATCGTAATCTGTAATCAAAGCACACTCTCTCAAGAAGCAGTCTGGCCAGAAAAAGTTTAAATAAAAATACTCAGTTGTCAACTTAAAAAGCGTATCCCAGTCACAAAGGGTTACTAATTCGTTATTAATTTCAAATTGAAGGTTTATTTCTTGGGTAATTTTTTTACATTTCATAAACAAAGAAAAACTTCAATTTTACGATTAAAAATAAAAAAGTGGAACTTAACTTATATAACCTCAAAAAAGAAACAGCCTGTAGTGTTACCGAAACCCGAAACGGAATTTATAAAATTTGTGATCCATTGGGACTGCCCTAGGGCAGTTTTGTGACAGAACTAATCGAGTTTCAGTGCCGCACCAGTTTTACCAATGGAGAACGCTATTAGACTTCGCTGTCTGTCCGTCTGTCTGTCACCAGGTTGTATCTCAAGAACCGCGATAGCTAGACAGTTGAAAATTTCGCAAATTATGTATTTCTGTTATCGCTACAACAGCAAAAACAAAATAAAAATTTAAGGGGGGCTCCCATACAACAAACGCGATTGTTTTCCCCTTTTTTGCTCGATATCAATGGCTACAGATAGGCACTTGAAATATTCAAAAAATACTCAGTTGTATTTTTACTTTAATAATAAATAATAAAATTGAAATAAAATAAATATTTAAGGGGTCTCCCATATGAAAAACGCCGTTTTTTGCCGCTTTTTACCCTTTGGGTACGGAACCCTAAAAACTGACTAAAGTTACAGTTACTGATGAAGATTCAAAAGGTTCTTCAATTGACAACCAGATAATGCTTTATGAATTTCTAAGGTTTTTGGCAGGTTCGAATAATTTGCATTTCCGAAATATCAGGGATACTATATAAGTATTTTTTTGATTTATATAATTTTTTTTTGATTTATTTAATATATATCTGTGAAACAGTGAGCCAAGTATTTGATTTGAATTATGAAATATAGGTATATATATATATATATATATATATATATATATATATATATATATATATATATATATATATATATATATATATATATATATATATATATATATATATATATATATATATATATATATATATATATATATAGGGTGGCCCACCCCATTCGCCACGGTGTTTCTATGAGAAATTAAGAGTGGAGAAAAAAAATTTAGCACAGTCATATACGGGTCCATGAGGAGCATATTCCTCCCCATATATAATTTATCGATATAAATGAATAGTAAAGTATCCTTTAAATGGAACAGGTTTATATATATATATATATATTATATATATATATATATATATATATATATATATATATATATATATATATATATATATATAAATATATATATATACCTATACATATATAAGTTCCAAGATACAGATATTAGCGAAAGTACATAATATCATTTACATTTTTCTGTAGAAATTTGATACTCAGTCACTTAATTTTTATTATTTGTTACAGGAAAAGCATCTCAACAATGACAGAAAATACTGTGGACATTTTTGGAAAGGTCCTTGAATTATAATATCTTAATCTGTAAATTTTAGGCATAAAATGTTGAAACTATTAAACTCATATTCCGTAATCTGATGTTATACCTACAATAATAAAATAAATTCAGTTCGACGAAAATGTTAATTATTTGTTAAATTTCCATTTTCAGATGTAATCTTTGTTCTCTTATGTTATTAGTTTAATGTGCATAAGTATCGCCGTTTAAATATTTTAAATGAGTAATTATTCAATCAGGATTAAAGTATACATTCATTTGGATTCACAAAGCATTTGCTGAACTTGTGATTAGCCAAAAATATAACACTTGCGTCAATAATTCTAGAGTGACAGTTATTTTTTGAATAATTTTATTATCTTGAAGTAAACATGTACCTAATTGACCAAATTAAGACATTCGTAATAGACAATTCTTGATTTCTTAGTCAATAATTAGGTATTTTTGATATAGCATACGAGTCATCAACAGTATCTGTTGTACAATGTATCAGAGACTTTTTTATTTTAAGAATATACTAAGTACTTATCTATCAAAAAAATTATGAACTTCGAGTAGCGTGTTTTAATAAGAAAAATTATTTTTTATGAAAGTCATATTTTACCCATTTTGTTATACTCTTAAATTCTGTAATTAGTAATTTTTAACAGTGCTCCATATAAAATTATGAAAGGTCCTTATTTTTTGAATAGAGCACAATAACAGCTTTGTGTAATAATGATTTCGTTTTTTTAGATGATATATACTTGAAATGGGATAGGTACGACATACTTTGACCATTTTCTATTCAATATTCAATTCTGATATATTATATATATATATATATATATATATATATATATATATATATATATATATATACACCTAGATATATAATCAAAAGACAGAGTTATATACAGATTTTTTACCTTTAGTTTACTCACTTGAATCACAACCTTTTCTGTAATCAACATCACTCCACCACAAGGCAAGGGAATTTCTTTAAAAGTAAATACACACAAGTTCTTGTAAATGAAAGTTTAATGGCATATTAAATTATAGGATGAGTGCTGAACACTTATTGCTTATGCCCTTTCATAATAGATTACTCATAAAAAAAATGTTAAATATTAACATTTACATATGTTATTATAGGCATGCATACTTAATATGCAGCACAAAAATTTTAACATGAATGTCAACAATAATTTAAGATGGATCACCATATCCATAATTATTACCAGTATTAATTTTTCTACGAAAGAGTAATACATGAGGTTCCGGTGTATGTAACATGTAGTGAACCCAATTTGGACTTTGCTGAACTCCTAAATTTCTCCATTCGGTTTCCGTCATTAGATGTGGCCTAGGCACCAATTTGGCTAGATCTGGAGGAAGTATTACATGTCGGTATTCGTACATTTCATCAAAATATTTTTCAGAGTATTGTATATTCTCAATGGGCATTACTGTATATTCCAAATATAGTACTATATTGAGGAACTGATATGGTACATTTACGAACTAACCAATAAAAAAATTTCAAACATAAATATTATGAAGCTTACTGCATAAGTAATGATAATCAAAATCAAAATTTTGAAATTATATCTTGCTCCAGATAATAAAATAGGTTATGTTGCAATAACCGAAATTATAACAGTAAACAGCGTTTAAACTCGTTGGTTTATGGTTGGTAGTAGAGTTGTTTTTGAAACAACTCTCTCAATCCTTCGTGGCCTATGCGTGTATAACAATGCCACCAGCGCCAATTTGACATGCAAATTGGAAACTTCTGTTTTTCAATTGATTGACTCCGTACTGATCCCTGGATTAGTTTTTGTTGGAACTGGATCATTTGGTACTGATCCCAAACAAACTACGGATTAAACATCTCGATAAGGACCACATATATCAAGCTAATTAGCCTAATAAATGAAAGCTCAGGTCGGACTCGGTACTGATCCCGGGATGTTTTTGTATCGGTACTGACCCCAAATACATCAGGGATTAGACATTGGTTTCCCAGTAAAAATTTATTGTAAAGTTTTGCGAATTACAATAATTCATTTGCAATTATACCATTGATTCCCAAACTGGTCCAGGTGGACCACAGGAGACTCGACGGGGGTCTACGTAGGCGTTACAAAAATATGGGCGTTCACAATGCATAAGCGGGGGTCCACGAAAGTTTATTTGGTTTCGATATTGAAGAAATAAAAGGCTTGACTTCACCTATCAATGTAGGCAAATAATATTTTGAGTAGTTCAGCGACTGTTAGGTACTTGTAAAAACTTGCATATTCCATATTCAGTACATCGTGTCGACACTGCAAAGCATCGCTCTCCGTCATCCACAATTCTTGTTCAGGCTTGCAAAGGGTCGAAATACGACTTGTGGTGTGTGTGCTTGCAATCATGCATGAACTTGTTTGATTCTTTACCAATATATTTTGGCATACGAATTCCAAAGATAAACGTTACTCATTTCTTTCCTGAATTTCGAAAAGAAAAGTGAATCGATGATAGTGCTTGCCAGTGTCGGAAAAAGTGAGTACTTTGTCACAGGTAGAAGTCTTGATGAGAATATTCAGACATACATTCAACATTTTGATGACTTCAAAATCAGTTTCGAAAATATTATGACGATGCAAATATCACCATGGATCATGAATCCATTCGATGAAACGGAAGTGGAGAATGTGATATTACAAGAGAAGCTACTCGAGCTTAGTACTAGCATAGTGCTGAAGATGAAATTTAAAAAATGGTATCAAGAATATTGTCTGCAGGCAGAAATACCCGAAAAATATACTGGACAGTGGGGATTTGCGACAAAGCTTTCGATAGCGTTTTCCTCGTCATATCCCATCGAAAAAAGTTTAAGTGTCGTTACCAACCTTCTAACAAAAAAAAGGAGCCAGAATTGCGGTTATTTCTAACGAAACTGAAGCCAAATATTGATAATTTGCTGTCAATTCATCAAGTATATCCCTCTCCTTGAAATTATCGCTATTTTTTGATTGTCATTGTAGAAGTAACGTTACGTTATTAATATTCAATTTTCAACAATAACAACTGTTATCATATTAGTATATTACAATGTAATGTAAACATTACAATGTAATATGATAACAATAATAATTGATAGTGTATTAATTACATATTTGAATAAATACAATACAAGAAAATATATTATTTCTGTTTATATTTTTTCCACTCCGAATGGGGGAGGGGGGAATTTTCTATATAAGATAAGTGAGAATTGATTTGTTTCTTGTACTTTGAGTAGATGTCAAAAAAGTGAAGTTGGACGGAATCACTTTTTTGATTGGCCAACTTTGCTTTTTTGGCATCCGCTCACAGCACAATCAGTTAACTAATTATCCAATAAATTCTCACTTTTCTCTCGAAAACTGTTAATTCGTAGTTGGAACTCAGTCCCAAAGCAAATTTCCATAGTTATATCTAATCTTCACATTTTTTGTCGAATTTTGGGAATATGGTAGAAATGTAGCTGCAGGGGGTCCACCGGAACCAGCAAAATTTTCTAAGTGGTCTATGAGAAGAAAAGTTTGGGAACCTCTGAATTATACGTTCTCGAGGAAAAATTTGGAATCACAATCTTGACCTGAAAATTACCGAATATGTTTCTTTTGTAATAAGATGAATTTCCATATAATAAATTGTACTTATTTTTTATGTAATTCTTAGGTGCAATAAAGATTATTATTATTATTATATAATTGGAATTCAATAAAAATAGTTACTAAAAAAAGTTTTTCATGGAGGACTAATGGTTCTAATTAATTTATTTCATGTGGTCATAGGAATTGCCTCAAAAATTTGACATGCTCAAACCAAGAAGTATGAAAACTCAAATAATATTGTTAACTTTGCATATAAAAATATACGACACAGAACCATGGTCATTTTTGAGAACATATGGATCTTCATCCAACAGATAAATTATTATTGCAGCACAAGGACATTTGTTAAATAGTTTAGAGAATACAATGCACGGCCAACCTTGCCTTCGATAAAACATAAACCACGATTCTACATTTAATACAAATTGTTCCTCCTCAGCTAAGTCCAATAACACATTGCAGTCCTTCATTCAGAGATCATCCAGGTCTATATAATATATATCATACACAATCAAGTCGATAATAAAAAGCTACCTAGCACTCCAGCTGGCAAATTCAACTTGAAGAATAAGAAATGCGAAAAACCAAATGAGGATAACAATATCAGAGTTAGAAAGCTTCCTACATAAAGCCACATCTGAATCTATAAAATAATATTGAAAAGTTACTAATATCATCGTTTATTATTACAAAAAATGCAATCAAGATTCTAAGACATTTTTAAATTTTATTATTGTGCTTTCGATTAAAAATAGATTAATTCGTGAAAACTTTCAAACATTAAACATTGCAGTTCAATAGCTATTACTAATATTATAAGCGAGGTAGAATTAATACTGATCTAAGTGTATGTGTTTACCTGAAAAAAGATAAAAACTAGTTAGGTTAAATACAAAATAGATAATATAAAATAACTCACAATATCATCAATTTTTAGTATAGATCTGACAGTTTCTGTAGCGAAGGTTACAGCATTAGTGGTAACTAAGAGAGGTTGGACTACATTCTCCTCTAGTATGTCGGAAATTGTTCCTTTACGTACATTTATTCCAGCAGACACTTCACCATTTGCATGCCTGTTTCTCAATTCTGTTACAGTCTGTAGAATAGTAAAAAATAATTTAGGTATAGACAATAAACTACTGCAAAAGCTAAAAACAATAAATAGGTTTGAAAGCTAAAACAAAGAAACTCACAATTTCATGAAAATATCACTCGTCACCTAAAAGTATCAATTCTTTTATCAGTATAAGTAAACAGAAAAAGTTAATGAATGCTTAGAATGGGAGACAATATATTAAGCATTCTTATTACAAAAGTAAAAATTTTTGCTATTATCTGAATAATTTCATAAAAAATTGAGGAACTGCTGCAAATATCATAGAATTTTGCCAAAGTTCTGATTAAAAATGCCTTATAACATATTTAAATAACCTATTTAATAAAATTGCCATTTAAAAATTTTTATCTACAATGCCCAATAAGTATATCATTTACATAAAATGTTGATACTGTAACAGATTTTTGTGAATGTTCTTTGTTGATTTTGTAGTCAATAATCATAACTGCAACTACAAAAAAACTGAAATGCCATTATCTATTCAATCATTAAAAACTTAGCAGCAGAGCTTTACTACTAAGGTCGTATTTTTCAAGCGAAATGTATCAAGTCGAGTTGAGATCCTAACGGATTGAATTGTATTTTAAAAAATTACGCTTATAGCAAATCGAATTAAAAAATTAAAATTAAAAAATAATTTATTTTAATAAAAAAAAATTGGCGAAGTGCATCGCGGATGTGGAAAAATGATGAAACTAACGAAGGAACGCAACTCAACATCAACTCAATCCAGGATTTAGGATATATTACTGTCTTTGTAGTGAATGCATTGTAATTGGGACTACCGTTTATAGAATTAAAAAAAAAATCCACACACCAAATTTAAACACTATCGTAATAAAAAATTCGCGAAGTGCATCGCGTACTGTTGGCGAAACTGATCTTGATGCAATTCGAACGCAATAGTCACCGCGAAATGCAGCGCGGTTTAGAAAAAGAGTTGAAACCAAAAACGGATTTCAAGTCAACATACTCATTGTACGTATCAAACTTTAAACCTCTAACTCAATCTGTAGAAGCTGTGTGTACATTCATTACATCAGTTCAGTTGTAACGGACTTATCAACAGTGCAAATTAATTATTCATAATAAATTAATGCGTAGCAACTGAATCAAGGTATTTAAGACTCTGTCATTAAGAAAGAGAAATTCAAGCAGTGAAATCAAACGTACATTAGAACCATCTGTAGATTCTAACATTGGTCCTTCGAGTCGGATATTTAATATTCGGATAGATCAAACATTGATCCTTCGAGATATTAATGAAAAGTGAGTTTAGTGGTGGTTGCTTAAATTTCGCGTACTTCGAATTTAACTACGATAATTCAGAATCCATTTGGAGATTCAAACAGTACGAATTATAGAATTTTGTTAGTGCTAATGTAAAAACCTAGTATAGGTTGGAAAAATTTAACCAAATTTTCATATTTTCATTCTGTAATGGAAAGAGTCCCCAGGTAGCAATTTCATTTAATTTGACTGGATGGTAGCCGCTGGAGATGCCAATATGTACCGGACAAAAAATGAAACTGTGTCATGGGACACCAGGTAGGAACGAAGTTCCTTCGGATAATATAGGACCACAATTTGTAAAAACGAAACATGTGCGTGTCGGGGCGCACGACAGAAGTGATAATCCAATTTGAAATAATATTGAAATGTGGGGCTAAGAGCTCTTACGAGATTGTAAATAAAAAAATGAAAAAAGCCATGAGTCACCTCTGGGAATCGAATCCAGAAATACGGCACCAGGGTTCAGTACTCAGACCACTCGGTCGTTAATGCAATGTAAAATATACACGCAAGAGTATATATATATATATATATATATATATATATATATATATATATATATATATATATATATATATATATATATATATATATATATAACGAGAGGATAACGTATCGCCACGCTATATAATGGAATATAAACCTACAATACGTAGTCATTATTTTATGGAACAAATTTGTAAAGCTTTATCTTTTCATTATGCCATATCTGATTCCTGTCGTAATCTGTTCTTTCATGCATATAACTTATACACAATTTTTTCGATGTTTCACATCTGCCAGGCATCCCGCGACGGCTCATGACGTTTTCGCGTTGTACATGAATTCATGAGTATTATACTATGCATTGGCGAGACATCAGAAAGAGAAGGGATGAGAGAACGGAAAGAAAGAGGGAGAAATAGGAAGGTATACAATATTCGCTTGTGTGTCGTCACTTCCGTCACGCTTTTAGTCTCACATATGTTTCAGTTTGGTCGCACAGCAAAATCCCTATCTCCTCCAAGTCTGCCGTAAGGAACTTCGTTCCAAAAAGAAATAATTTAAATATATATTTATTTATCAATACATAGGAGCAATCCTGTGTGATCTCTCCAAGGCCTTCGACTGTATATGCCATAAAATCCTTCTTCAACAGTTTGAATACTATGGCGTCCATCGGCAAAGTGTGCAACTAATTAATAGCTATTTAATGGGTCGAAGTCAGCAAACCTTTTTTGGAGGAATGCTTTCGGAATCATTGAACGTGAAGCAAAAAAATCCACAAGTTCCACAAGTATCTATCCTAGGCCCCATGCTGTTTGTAATCTATATCAATGATATAGAAATGTCAACAAATGAAAAATTTGGCGTCCATCGGCAAAGTGTGCAACTGATTAATAGCTATTTAATGGGTCGAAGTCAGCAAACCTTTTCTGCAGGAATGCTTTCGGAATCATTGAATGTGAAGCACAGGGTTCCACAAGGATCTATACTAGGCCCCCTGCTGTTTGTAATCTACATCAATGATATAAAAATGTCAACAAATGAAAAATTGGTACTGTTTGCCGATGATACGACTGCTATTGCAAAAAATAAGGACTTGGAGCTTCTTATTTTGCAGATGAAACGATCCTTGGTTGATTTGGAAGGATAGTTTAGTGCAAATAGGCTATCCTTGAACATAAATAAAACTGAAAAGATAGTATTTGGTCTCAGGGATATAGATCCACAGTTGACTATTGAAGAAGATCTAAACGCTTCTGTTAGACTTCTTGGGGTGTATCTGGATGGCACCTTGGTATTTGACACCCATATTGACCAGGTGTCAAAAAGGCTGTTGCAAGTAATATTTCTTCTTAGAACACTTATGTTTAACAGAGAGACAGTTTGTTAGTGTAATAAAAAATTTTTTGTTAAAGGAGGCATTCTATGGTATACAGGAATTTTTAGATGTGAGTGCTACTGTGTAGAATGTTGTACCTAGGTTTTTAGTGTATTTATTGTTTGGTACTTGTTTATACTTATTTTTAGCATTTTCTTTTGTAATAGTTGACGTGTGTAAAAAATGTAAATTTATGAGCACGAATAAAGTCAGTATCAGTATCAGATATGAAATTTTTTTCGCAAATCGTGGTCTAGGTCTAAAAGGAATAAAAAAAACTACTCCTGTACCTGACTGCTTTCCTTCGATACACTGCAATAGTATGTATTTCATGGGAAAATATGACTAATAATTTGATAATCATACTCATTATTTATTATCTCATTATGATAACCATGCAAAACGGTGATTAATTGAGTTTATGGATCTTACTTGAATGGGGTTTAGCCCAGCGTTTTCTGCTAAAGTGAAAGGTATGACTTCCAGAGCCTGAGCGTATGCCCTAAGGCAAATAGCGTCAACTCCCTCTAAAGTATTAGCTAATGCTGCTAGTTTCAAAGCTAATTCGATTTCTGGAGCTCCACCTCCAGCAATTAGAGCTTTCTTTCGGACTAGACAACGAATAACACATAAGGCATCATGAATTGATCTGTCTGCCTCTTCTAAGACTAGTTTATTGGATCCTCTGACAAGAAGTGTGACCGTTCGTCCAGCATTTTGAACACCTGAAAAATATACAGATTATTAAAATGTATAATTAGAATGAACATCTCTAAACAACGTAAAATTTTTAGCGTTTAATTTTCGTACCTGTAATTTTCACCATTCTATTACCACCAACTCCAATTTCTTCAGCTAAATCTGCCGTAACAAGATTTTCACTTACGAAGTGATCGAGGGAAGCAATCGGTCTACAACCTAGTGTTTTACAAACAAAGTCTACATCTTCACGTTCCACGTCTTTAATTACCATGCATTTGATTTTATCTAAGAAGTGAATGGCAAGTTCGGAAAGTGCGTCTCTTAGAATAGATTTCTGAATCTGAAATGAAAGCAAGGAATAAGCGATTCAAATATTAAATTTGACAAAAATTCATTTTGTGATTATCAAATATCATTTCAAGAGGGCTGGCTACATGTCCCAATGTACTGATCATTTTCAGTAGCGGTGTATTAGTTTTATACAGGAGCTCTGATAGATTAACTGCTTAAATTTCAATTTTATAACTCGTTGTTTGGAAGTTATTCAAGGTTTTACTTTTTGCGCATAACTAATCCATTCAAAACAGAATATATATCAAATTTTTCTTACCAAAAGTACATTACATCCAGCTTTTTTAATCTGCTTGACAATGTTCAGTATGTATGCCCTCTCCTCCTTTAAAACTCTATCCATAGCAGCATAATCAGAAACAATAACTTTGTGATCCATGTCGGTTTTGGGTGGTGATATACAGAACTGAATGAAACCTATTTTCGCCTTTTCAATACGTTTTGGACCATTAACATTGGCGACTTTGTGGGGGAAAACAAGGCCGTCAATCAATTCTGTGTCTTCAACTGTTCCTCCAATTTGTTTGATCACTTTGATGTCAGATAAATCCACTGATTTCTCAACAGCTGAAAAAATTCTTATTTATCTATTTATAAATTACTTGAATAAATTTAAGTTTGAAAGACCGATTTTTATTAATAAATTGATGTTTCCTCACAAAATTTGTCAGTTAAATGGTTCATTATTGCTAAAAACATGTGAAGAAAAAATCAATTCAAATATATATATATATATATATATATATATATATATATATATATATATATATATATATATATATATATATATATATATATATATATATATTATATATACTGAACATTTATATACTTCTCTTTAGTAATAACAGGCCATTTGATTAAAAAAATAGATCATACATGAAAAAGATAAATTCAATTTTTTAAAAGATCTTTTTAAAAATGAAATTCATTTAATTAATGAATTCGATTCCTCGAATTTGGAGGTTAGGTTAATTTTTTGATAAAAAAAGGGAGAGAAAGCAACAAAACCTGTTCATATTTGGCTTTTGTAGCCCAAAATAATCAAGAATCCAAAATGTAATCAAAATTGGTTACTCTGGACGTGACTCCATAATTACCCTAAAAATTTGCGATGGATTGAAATTTATTTCAATAATTGTAAATAAATCAGTGTTTCATACATGGTAGAACCAACAAACTTTACTTCATATTTGAATACTACAAAAATTGTTCACAAGATCTATAGATCGCGTATACTTACATGGATCTACTACTTTGAGGACAGCATCAACAGCAAGAGGAGCTAATAAACTTGATTGTTGAAAAACAACTTTGGAGTTCAGTGATGTGGAAGCACTTTTAATTAACTGCTCTCTGTTGTCAAGATTGACAGGTGTAGAAATATCACTTAAAATCTAAAATAGTCAGCTTTTATGATAAGGACTACTAGAATACTAACTAACATACTTTGACTGCATATACTGCAGCACGTTGAAAAGATTCTGAGATAGCTGTTGGATGAATTCCACGATCTAACAATTTTTCCGCAGCATCTAATAAAGCACCTGCAATTATCACAACTGTAGTTGTGCCATCTCCAGCCTCAACATCTTGGGCTCTAGAAAGTCCTACCAACTAAAAAATAAGAAATTTGTAAAAATATATCAAATTCTTTTATAAATAATTCCATCTGCTAGTGAATACCAACCATTTTTGCAGCAGGATGAATAACATTCATCTGTTTAAGAATGGTAGCACCATCATTGGTAATCGTAACTTCTCCATTCGCTGCTTGGATCTAGATAAATTATAAGTAACAGCAATTACTATTATTGCCTTACTTTCCAAGTCTCACTTACCATTTTATCCATTCCTTTAGGACCTAAACTTGTACGAACTGCATCACTAACAGCTGAAAATTAAAACTATTATAACACAAGAAATTCGTAAACAAAAGTAATTATTTTTATAAATTCAGTTCGAGAGTATTGAAAATACCCAATTTTCATCGGAATATAAGTAAATTTCATAATCAATTCAATATTAGTAATTTCTATTTACATACCTTTAGCGGCATTAATATTGCTATGACGGACATCAGCAGGTTTACTCTTATCTTTATAAGCAACACCCCGGTTTTTGTTTATATCACCACCAGCAGTTGGAGTCATTTCTTTCAATATATTTTCACAAATACCAAAAATAAAACTTGTAAGGATTGTTTAGATATTTTCAGATATTTCCTCGCTTTTCAATTAGCTACTTTGAACTTTTATAAAAGATCTTATTCATTCAGAACTCAGAAGTACAGAAAACTCTTTTATTAGTTCTGTGTTTATATAAATGTTTTTTGTGGTGTTGCATTTAGGTAACTTTCTGTGACAAGACTTCTTGATAACGTTTTTGTGGAGACTACAAATTACGTCATGAACTTTTTAAGAATAATTGAAATGTAGTGATAAAATTGAAAACCTACTTACTTTGTTTATCAAGAGAGATTCGAAAATGTATTCTCAATGCTAGATATGTTGATTTCATGAAGGTTTTGGATATGATTAGCTACGCTCCTATGATATGTCGACAAGCTTGGATTAGGATTGGGTTTGTAGAGGACTACATAGATTCGTAAATGACTTTTTATCTGAAAACAGTTACTTTATAAGGGAATGAACATGTTCAGTAAAGCAACAATTTCTATACAAATCAAATTATATTTGTTGAATATCTACACACTCGTTTCATCAGCGTTCAGATATTAACAGGGGATAAAATGTTTTCCATTCTTATTGAATATATGCAATAGCTGTGACAAAGCAGGACAGATATATCAAATTGTTTAATGAATTAATAGCACATAAAATGAAGATAAGTGGTCTAAGAGTATAACTTTTAATATGCACTTGATGTTGTGGAACTATTTCACAATTTCAAAAGAATATGTTCACTCAAAATTAGAGTTAATTTACATTGTCCTTTCTGAAGAATGTTTAAATAAAAATTGAAATACAGAGAATATTGACGAATAAATGCGTTTTTTAAATTAATTTGAATTAGAACTATTTCTTTCAACAAAATTTTTTTATTTACATTAGAATGCGAAAGCAATTACTACATGTCACTTCTGGATCTTCTTCTATACAAAAACGAAAACTGAACGCTAGATGAACATTGGTTTTCCGTCATTCACTGCTTGTAGGAATTCGTATTTGACCATTTTCATATAGCTAGTGCTAGCACTGCGGATATTTATAAATATTAAGAGTATTTCTTATAAATCGTCTAGTAAGCTGCTGTCATCTGTAATATCTTATGATAGTCTGGTGGTATTACCTGACCTGATAGTCTGCAATTCGTAAAAAGTTAAGAAATCTGTGATACATTGGTCGTTTATGCAAAACATAGAACATTATATATTTTGTTTTAATAAACACATAAAAAACTCTAAAAACTAACCTAAAGTATCTTTCACTTATTATTGAGATTGAGTATATAAATCTTGTAAAATATAAAACAGAGCATATAAACAGTTTTCTATACGTTGAAAAATTATTCATTATATTCAGATTGCATTAAATAACAGGGAAGAATCACCAGGTAAAGTTTTTTCTTCAGAATATGTCAGAAGCCATTGATATTTCCCCAGGACAGGACGGCGGTGTTTTGAAAAAAATTGTTAAATTTGGTATAGGCAATGAAACTCCTCCACATGGCTCTACTGTTCAAGTACACTATACAGGTACCCTTCTGGATGGTACGAAATTCGATTCAAGCAGAGATAGAAACCAACCTTTCGAGTTTAGTTTGGGCAAAGGTGAGTGTATTTTTTTTATATTGCGTGAAAATAGTTTTGTTATATTGTTAAGCGTTTGAAAGAAAGTGAATGAAAAAGGCACAGGTAAAACTAGCAAATATTGAAGTGAGTATCTGTAAAAGATTAATTTCAGGATATTTAATGTTATCATTGAGTAAATGATTCTGCAACTAGTTTTTAATATTAGGAAAAATGCAGTGCTTATTTCAAGTCAACAGTTGACACATTTTGCATAATATGAAGCTTATTATAATATTTGATTTACGAATTGCTTGTTTTTATGAAACTCGATTGGAAGAGTAATAACTGAAAATGACTTTAGAGACTGCCACTGTAATATTCAAATACTCTGTTTTTATTTTTGAAATAAATGAAATTAGAAATAAAATATGTTTAATATGAGAAAATTATGTTGTGTGGATGTTTTTCTGTAACTATAAGTATTAATATCTCATTTCTGAATTCAATTTTGTGATTGTTATATACGTATGTTGTTCATTATATCAACTCAAGGATAACTTGCGCTATATTTCTTTCAGGCAGTGTTATTAAGGCTTGGGATGTCGGAATAGCCTCAATGACGAAAGGGGAGCAATCTATTTTGACTTGTGCTCCCCAATATGCCTATGGAGAAGCTGGAAGCCCCCCAACAATACCACCAAATTCAACATTGTTATTTGATGTAAGTGTAGTAAATTGTGTTAATCTAGGAAAAACTGATATTTATGTATGATTTTTTCCAAATTAGTTTTCAGGTTTTTCTACTCTCTTGAATTCACAATTTTCATGTAATGTGTTTTATTTTTATGAAGACTATAATCTACTCAACCTTTGGCGGAAACAAAAGCAGCACACTTTGTTTCTTCTTATACTTAACGGCAAAATTTAAATTTTGTATTGATAGAATTTTTAAAAAAAATATTTTATGGTAAAAAACTGATGTTCGTAGAGAAAATTTGAAGATTTGAAGGTTATTAACAATTTACTCAGTTGCAAAATTAAAAACTTTAATTAATCATTAATTATTTTTTTCATTTCTACAATAAAGAACGCATTTGTTTATAAAAGTTTTTCAAATAATAGGATATTAAAATTGAAAAAAAACATTTCCATGCAGCTTCCGATAATAATAAACGTAGCATTAAAATTGAAAATTAATTTTTTGAAAAATATTAAAAATAATTTTCAAACTTTTTAACATAGTTGCATTCTCAAGCCTTTCAAGAATAATTCCAAGGAAGGAAAAATAATCTCAGATTCATAGTTCAACAATTACCAGACTTCCAAAGTTTATGTTCAAGCACCAAAAAATTATTAATTTTAACTATTGCATAACTAATTTCGAAAAAAATGTTTGTTGGCGGATTATTATTTATTCGGCTATCGAGTGAGTGTCTGAATTTTTTAATTTCTCAACTTTTATATTTAATAATGGGATATTATTTTAGAATTTGGGATTTTGGGACTTTCTTTCCTTCCCTTTTCGAATCTTTTTTCAGATTTCAGAAATCTCAATCAGTTTTTGCTATATTCAGTAAATTGTTTATAACTTTTACGAATTTCGCGACCGGAACCCTATTTTTTTAAAAATCATCTATATGCTGTTCTGAATCGAATGATACCTTCCTTGTTCATATTTTTCTGAAACAGCTGAAAAATTTGAACAAAAAGCATTTGTTGACTAGACTAACGGTTGAATGGATGCAAGTTAGAAATACATAAAACTACATTTACATTAATTATTGAATGAAAATTTCTTGACAAAAATTTTCAAAATTGATCCATATTCATTGGTGAATTCATTTTACTTTTCATTCCTTTCATACAGAGGAATTCAGATCGAAGTTACTCTCAGGTACTATTATGATTCTCCAAGGTGCAATATGTGAACAAGGTCTGGAGCATTCGAGGGTACTTTAATAATAATAATAATAATCTTTATTGCACCTAAGAATTACATAAAAAATAAGTACAAAAAGTGGAAGTTCAGCTATAGCTGTTCTACCACTACCACCAAAACGAAACAATCACTGTATACCCCTCTTTACAATATACAGACAATATAATATGAGAAACAATATAAAAAATACAAAAAGATACAATATATATCACAAAGTATCACAGAGTAGCCACTCCATCAAGAGATTTTTTAAAAGTACACAAGCTCACACCAGTTATACATACACCATTCGAATTAACTAGATTACCCAGTCTCAAAATACGTGATATGCTGCTATTGTAGCCATAATTAGTATGGTGAAAGGGAATGCTGAAAAGTTCACAATTACGTGTTGGTATTCTGTGGAACCTAAAACTGATTTGTGCCAACAATTCTGGACATGATGTTATGCCACGAATTAATTTATACAATAAAATTAAATCAGATCGATTTCGGCTAGTTTCTAAGGTATTAATTGAAATGTGCTCCAAGATCAGACATTTTTCTTTAAGGTACCTTTTGAATGTATTGATATTAATACAGTTATTAAAAAGATCCAGATTATCATTTAGAATCTTCACAGCCCTATAAGAGAAAGCCCTTTCAAACTTGGATGACCTATGGTATGGTATATCAAAACTACTACTACTACGTACATTCACACAATGACATAGTTCTCTCTTAACCAGGAGTTCATTCAAGTATGAGGGACTCTCTGAACTCAATATTTTATGTATAACAGCTGCAAATTGACATAGAAACACTGACTCATATTTCAGGATTTTATGATTATTATAATGTGGAGTAACATGTTCTTTTCGTTTTATGTTGAATGAGTATCTAAGGCAAAAATTTTGCATTTTTTGTATCAAATTTCTAGCGTAAGTTGTAGCAAATGAGTAGTAAACACAACTACAGTAACCAAAGGATGAAATGATTAAACTTGTAATTAAATTCCACTTAATATGACTAGACAAGTACTGTTTAAAACTATAGATTGATTTAAGTTTTACATATGCTAATTTGAGTAAGTTACAAATATGGCTTTCAAATTTGAGCTCATTATCTATAACTACTCCCAGACTTTTAACAGCATCCTTAAAATATATCACAGTTCCATTTACATTAATATCACAGGTTTTTAAATTTATTGCTTTTAAGCGTGTATTTCTAGTTCCTATACATATCACTTCTGTTTTTGATGGATTTAATTTCATTTAACTTCAGTGCCATAGAAATCGTTTAGTTTGAATTTATTCAGTTATGTTCAGTTGTCAGTTTCTTTATGATTTTAAGTATATTCGATTATGTATGATATATTTTTTTTTTTTTTTTTTTTTAATCTTTATTCACGGGGCAAGCCCCATACATTAAAAATTACAAAGTGTTTATGGCTAGAAGCCTACAAAAATATAAACTTTATTACATAAAAAAAAAATAAAAAATATTAAGTTATTCAATTCATTCAAATTTTAACAATGATTTTGATAAATTTTTTATTTTTTATAACGAAAGTGTGTTTGGATCAAACCAGTCTACGATTTTATTACATAACATAAATATTCTATCAATAATTCTCTCTTTATCTCCCCGACGACAATTGTTAGTTTGAAAATCATAAATATTATGACGAAGGTTGCGGGGGGGTACATAAAAATTAAATTGACTCAATATTTCAGGTACATCAATTAAATTGACCAAAATTTATATTTATATTACTGCATAACCTGTACTCCTCCATTAATATATAACAGTGTTCTTCAGATTGAGCTACGTCTCATGGCCGAGTTGTCCAAGGAATGGTTATTCTTGTATTCATTATCTTGCATGGATCTTGGATGGAAATATAAATTATATAATGTGCTCATATTTTCAGGTTGAACTTCTAGGGTGGATAGGTGAAGACCTCTCCCCTAAAAAGGATGGGGGGATTGAAAGAATTACAATCACTCCTGGTGAAGGATACACAACCCCCAACGATGGAGCTTTAGTGGAAGGTAAATGTTTTTTTTGTTGTTATTTCGAATGAATAATTTATCGATATAAATGAATAGTGAAGTATCCTTTAAATGGAACTGGTAAGTTTATTTCAGCTGTCATTGATAGATGCTCGACATTACATCAAATCGGCGTTTTCTTTTTCAGTACATATCGTTGGTAAATTAGGAGATGACGTGTTGGAAGATAGAGATGTTTCATTCCACCTTGGGGAAGGAAGTGAAGAGAATATTCTGAAAGGTGTTGAAATAGCACTGGAAAAATTCAAAAAAGGGGAAACATCGAAACTTAAGATTCATTCGAAATATGCAACTGGAAATGAGAACCTGAAAATTCCATCGGACTCGTATTTAGAGTATGTTGTGACCTTAAAGAATTTCGAAAAATGTAAGGAATCATGGGCTCTAAGTTATGAGGAGAAAGTAGAACAGGCAAAAATTTTCAAAGAGAAAGGAACTCATTATTTCAAACAACAGAAGTTTGGTCTTGCGGTTAAAATGTATAAAAAGGTTTTGGAATACTTGGGAAAAGGTGAGAAATTGTATTCGATATTTTTAATGAAATTGAAGACATAATAATGCTTCTGAAACATTCAAATGAGAAATCCTATTTTCTAAATATATATATATATATATATATATATATATATATATATATATATATATATATATATATATATATATAATATAACAACCAATACCTAAACAGTTATCCCCCTTGATATGTAAATTGATGTCTCGCCATATATATATATATATATATATATATATATGGCGAGACATCAATTTACATATCAAGGGGGATAACTGTTTAGGTATTGGTTGTTATATTATATTCAACCCCTTCACTCCTAGGACAACTATCCCTAAAATTTCAAATAGCAACTCCAACTTATTTTTCTATTTTTGAAATCCTTATGTAATTCCATATAAGTTATATCTATTTTCAATTTTTTTTTCCGCAAAATTGCAGTACTTATAACTTCATGAATTTTTGGATTGTAATTTATTATGATAAATGGAAGTAGTAACATACTGACCTAATTACTAATTACTTTATGATTTTTCAAAATTTTCTCAATTGTTTTGTAAGCACAAGCCGATGTTTAAACTGTTCGCGGATCCTTTAGATGGTCTCTGGTGAAATAATCCTACAGTCTTGCACGATTATTTATTAGGGGTTTTCAGTTAAGTGTGGTTGCGTTTTGAATATAACGGATTTCAAGTGACCCCATATAAAGAAATCGAGAGTTGTCAGATCTGGTGACCTAGGTGGTCATTCAGTACCCATTGGGCACCCTTGGCTTATTTCTCAGATCAAGTTTCTTCAAATTAATCTAGTATTTCTTGATAACAATCTAAAAATTAGTGAGGTTAAGTACTGCCATTTTAAAGAAAAAAAATTGAAAATGGATGCAACTCATCTAGAATGACATACAAATTTCAAAAATAGCAAAATAAATGGAGATCACTATTTAAAATTTTAGGGGTAGGAGTCCAGGGGCTGAAGGTGTTGAATATATTACAACAAATAATGCCACAAAAATGGTAAAAAAATTATTATTTCAACAAATGCTCAAAGAGGTGCCCATTATTCTCGATGCATAAGCGTACCATTTCTTGAAATAATTGTTAAACTCTAAATAAAAAAAAATGGCAATAAATTTGAGTTTCTACGTGCCTTTAGGGACGTTCCGATACATACAAGGTATCGATACCTACTCATATAAGTAGTACTCGAATCATTTTTCGATACTACTCATATGAGTAACTCCAAAGTATCGATACTTACTCATATCGATACATTTAAGGTATATTTTGGTAATAATTTCGAAAAATGAAAAAAATAGAAAAAATTCATAATATTTTTGTTCCTTACTAATTTTGGGCTGAAAAAGCCGAATATGAACTAAGATTTTGCCGGTTTCTCACTTTTTTTCAAAAAATTAAACTAACCTGACTTATTCTAACCTAACCTCTCAGTGCAAGAAAGTATAGAATTAATGATTTAGAAGAATTTTAAATTGGAAAAAATATTTTTTTTTAATATAAAATGTATCTATCATATGAATTCGATTTTGTCAATTTTGTTTGTTGTTTCATTATTAAGATCAATAAATTACTCATAAGTGGAATATAAAAACGTCTTTTGCGAAAAAATCATGAGTGATAGCTATAGAGAATCCTGGTATAGTTTTTAAGGGAATCTAATTCTGCTTCAAAATATGCCATTAAATACAGGATGTTCCATTTAATTTTTAGAAGTTATATAATAATGAAATTTTTGTGCGGTAGTTAACTTTTACCTTTAAGCTAAGCAGTAAATTCAGTTACTAGCAGCTTGTTACATGCTACAGGGTGTAAACAGTTTTTAATTTATGGTCTGTATTTTTTAATTTCTCAAAATTTCTCAGAAACGGTCAGTTTTAGGTATAGGAAATATAACAGTAACTTACCTTTATTTCGTCTATAGTATCTAAAAATGTAAATAAATATAGGGTGTTCCATAAGAAAAAATATAACTTTGATATGTACCTTTCTTTTGGGTCACCCTGTATATTTCAAAATAATTTTGAAATATGCTCCTTATGAACCTACATATGACTGTGCAAAATTTTTCCCCCCATTCTTTTCATTTCTCATAGAAACACCGAGGCGAATGTTGTGGGCCACCCTGTATATATATATATATATAATACTTTTTCAACTTATCTCTTGAATAAGTGATTTAAACATCTGAATTTACACAATGTTGATGATTCAAGTGTTTAGCCCTCTCGCTCACCTTGTCCTCAGTTGAGGACAACCTACTTTGGATTTTTTCCTATGAAGTACCGCTTGTTCTTACTCCTCTGTCACATTGTCCTCAGTTGTGGACATCATATTCTTTCAAATGAATATATATGCTGCCATCTTCAAGCTGATCAAAAAAATAATCATGCGTTTGAAATATGGGATTCCGTAGGGTAGCTATGACAGCAGTGTAGCGCTCTACTGTTTATTTTTTTGTTGGCTATATTCGTTAGACCATGTGATTGAAAACTGTTTGTTTATGTTCAAAATAAGTGTAGACTTGTTCCAAAGCAATTGCGTTAGGTGATTTTTGTGCATACTGTAATTAGCGATTTTTGAAAGTGTGGCGTACTAGTTTGAGGACATTGTGAACTAGCGGTAAAGGCAACATCTAGGTGAATATAACAGCACTTTCATTTCAATTCTGCAAAAGTTAAATTTGATCCACTTTAGTACTTCGAAAATGGGCGCAAAAATAATATAAATATATGTAATAAAATAAATATTGGAACATATTGATATTTTACCATCTAAAAATATTTCTGAATTTTTTTTTCCACCATCAGCTCATGATGTCCTCAATTGGGGACATGTCATAGAGCCCAAACGGAGCATTTTGAAAATCTGAATTTAACATCAAAAATTTTCAAAAAATCATAAGTTGCATTACAGTAAATTTCAGATTTTTCGTTCCAATAGTTTCAATTCGTGACCGAGAGGGTTAAACACAAACATATTAATAATTTTTTTAAAACATGCATCCGCCCGTTTCTGTGGGTTTTATAGTTCAATAATTATACTTTCAGAGGACGCAGCTCAATCGAACGAAGAAGGCTCATCACTTATCTTGAGTGCACATCTGAATTTGGCTTTGTGTTACTTGAAAACTAAGGAATATTTCGAAGCCAGAGATGCATCTGCCGAAGCTTTGAAAATTAGTCCGAACAACGAGAAAGCTCTCTTTCGACACGGAAAGGCAAATTTGGAGCTTGGAGAACCCACACTGGCTTCTGGCGCTTTCCAGAAATGTCTTGAAATAGATCCGAATAACTCTGCTGCAAAAGCCCAGAACGTACTTTGCGTGAAAATGATGAAGGAACAATTTCTGAAAGAGAAAAAAATTTATTCGAATATGTTTGCGAAATTCGCGAAAATGGATACTGAGGTAATTTACACTATGATATCAAACATTTTTAAGTGTGGGTCATCATCATCATCATCCCCCAGCCATCTGCGTCCGCTGTCGGACATAGGCCTCCTCAAGTTTCTTCCAAGTTTCTCGGTCCTGTGCCGCTGCAATCCAGTTGGTATTGATCTTGTTTAAATCGTCTGTCCATCTGGTGAGTGGTCTTCCGGGGTTTCGTTTGTCTGACCATGGCCTCCATTCCAGAAGTTTTTTCGTCCATCTCTGATCTGTTGGTCGTGCTACATGACCGGCCCACCTCCATTTCGACTTTGAGATCTATTCAATGATGCCTTCTACCTTTGTTTTTCTACGAATCTCCTCATTTCTTACTCTGTCTCTGAGTGATATCCCCAGCGTAGATCTTTCCATCTTCCTTTGCGTGACACTAAATTTCCTTGCTGAGGTCTTTGTGAGCATTAGGGTTTCTGCCCCATATGTGAGAACCGGTAGGATACACGTGTTAAAACTCTTTCTTTCTAAAAAGAAAGAAAGAAAGTGTGGGTAGTTATCCATTACTTTTAGGCGAAGCTATAGAGATTTGGAGTTTATAATATGCAATTTTGAAAATTTCGGATTTTTTATAAGTCGGGTCGAGAAATATTGTCGGTGGCGTATCACTTCCGGTTCAACTGGAAGTGTACAATAATATTTTTATCAGAATTTTTTCTATTTGACCGTTGCGTAGGGAGCCGACCGCGCGAGTGAGAACTTCATTTCTTGACATTGACACACCTCCTGTACGGCCCTAGTGACGCCTACATTGCATAAGGTGCTGCCGAGCAGTGTGACCGGCAACCACGTGAAACTTCTTTGCGCGCTTGAGGGTAAAATTCTTACAGATGAAATGGTTGTGAAACGTTTTTGTTCAAGAGGGAGAGAGCGATTGAGACCGATTGATAGAGAGTGAGAAAGGGCGAACGTAGCATGGAGCACATAGCCATGGAGCGAGAGAGAAAGGGAGATCGTCTTACTGTGGTGTCTCGCGTTCTTCTCGTACTCAACGATCAGCGACACCGCAATTAAAGACGGCGTGGTTCGCCTCGATTAGGCAGCGAACGCGTCTGATGGCCGTCCAACAATCAATTTGTATTAATTTTCGACACTTAATATTTTATTTAGATACTGTATTTAGCAGTAACGAATAGTCAACATGTTTCGACTTATGAACTCATTATCAAGACTGACTACAGGAGAGTATTACATCTTATTTTATAAAACAGACAAAAGCAACTATTATGGGCGGAACTTATTTCGAGAATTTCAAGAAGGTCAAGGCGCTTTCCTTTGTTACCTGAATGTAACAATTGGGTTTTGTTGAAATCCAGGAAATGATTGAATTTTATACAATGTTCGGAGAAGTCAGTGGTATTTTTATTTTATAAAATTGACTTTTTATGTTCTTCAACACGAATGTTTATATTCCTTCCTGTTTGTCCAATATAGAAAGCAGGACATTCGTCGCAAAATATTTTGTAAACACCGCTGTTTTCTCCGATGTTGGATTTTTTTTGATTATTGACCAAGAATGACTTCAAGTTTCTTTTATTTGTACAAATTGTTTTAACGTTATTTTTCGATAGTCTGTTACAAGTTTTGGTACTCAAATTGGGCACATAATTTATTGGGAAGTATTTTTGTTCTTCATTAATAGTTTGCGTGGGGTATATTGAATGCAACAGATACTTTATTCGTGTTTTCCCAATGAGCTTATCGATAACACTTTCGTATTCTCGAAATAAGTTCCGCCCATAATAGTCAATTACCCCTTGTAAACGAACAAATTGATTTTCAGGTATCACCTTTGCTATTGTCTGTTTTATAAAATAAGATGTAATACTCTCCTGTAGTCAGTCTTGATAATGAGTTCATAACTCGAAACATGTCGACTATTCTTTACTGCTAAATACAGTATCTAAATATTTTTATATACTTAGTAAAACATAAGCCAAGTGTGCTTATTTTAAAGTTCATACTTTATTCTTTATGACGTTCCACCAAGTGATGTGCGAGAATTCAATTTCAGTTACTTAATATTTTAGTTACAATTAAATTCATTAGATTCCTAACATATCTGCCTTTTTCCCTACCTCGAAGTCTCGGAAATTTGAAGCTTCAGATTAGTATGAATATCAACGAGATTCAAAACTTAGTTTACCAAAGAAGTTTCACTTCTGACATGTGTACTTTGTACTTTTTTTTTAATACTTTTACATTTTTAAATTCGTAATATCTTTCGAATGGAATGTCCGAATTGAATAATTCAAGAGTTATATAAAGGTATTGAAGCAGTCTTGAATATAAAGTAATTTATTTTGATAAGGATTGATACCAAGATACAAATAAAGGGCCTTTTCTAGCGGCGGCATTTCAACACTTATTGTGACATGACTATTATGGTTAGACATATGCTGTCGCGACACTTTGTAAATAATGATATGTTCTGCAAAGTCGTAGTACATTATTTTATTCTATCATCAATTGTTTTCGCAGTGCACGCGATTTGAAGAATATTTTAGGTATTTTTTTCACCTTGGGTTACCTACATTGTTGTATTTTTTAGTAAGGATCCCTAATTTTTACCCCGAGGCGAAGCTAAAGGGGTTATGTCTCACGACAAAAAGTTGGTAACTGGCCCGATTTTAAAAATTCCAACAGATATCCATAAAACACATATGATTTAATTAGGGAATTTGAATTTCCAATTTTTACCAACGAAGAATAAAAAAATATAGCGTTTTTTAGATAGACATTATGACATGCGCATGCGCCAAGGTCGATATGTACGAAGTCCTACAAAACATGCGTCGAAGTGCTCTGTGTGCCATGGTAACCAAGCGACGTTGATAGCTTTAGCTTGATTCTGCGTCTGTGTCTGCTTCCCATCCATAGAGATATCTTATCAATTTGATTCATAATTTGCAGCAAAATGAGCCGGGATAGGATATTCAAATTCGACAGTCAAACAATGAATTTTTTTGCTAAATTTTCACGGATTTTATTCGTAATATCCACTTATTAATACATTTATTGCAATTTTTCTTCATTTCATTCGTAAAATCGACTTTTATTGTTATTTTTAATTTATATAATAGGTACATTCAAAAAATATTGACGACATGCACATCCGCCGAGAGGTTTTATCATTCCTAGTGCTACGCAGTAGGGTGTCCTTCATTTTTTTGAAAATATAATATAGCCTATGTCACCCGGGGAAAGTATAGCTTCTCAACAATGAAAGAATTTTTCACATTGGTTGAGTAGTTTAGGAGCATATTCAATGCAAACAAACAATCCAATATTTCCTCTTTATAATATTAGTATACACAAGTAAGGTTTATAATTTGTATAGCTTTCAATTTCTCATCTTAGGAACGTTAAAGAAGTTCATGTTGTTTTTCTCCAACCAAATTCAGTTTACAGTTTTATAGCTAAATATCAAAATAATATTCTTATAGTAGTCAATGAAAGTTTCAATTCATTTTACAGCTTTATAGCTAAATATCAAAATAATATTCTTATAGTAGTCAATGAAAGTTTCAATTCATTTTACAGCTTTATAGCTAAATATCAAAATAATATTCTTATAGTAGTCAATGAAAGTTTCAATTCATTTTACAGCTTTATAGCTAAATATCAAAATCATATTATTATAGTAGTCAATGAAGGTTTTAATTCGACATCAGTTATTATCAAGAATTTTGAATTTTCATCATTAGTATTTATGATTGAATTGTCTGAGCAAAAATGTTATTAGAACACGTCAAATATTTTCAGCGGGAAGAAATAGAACTGAAAAAGCAACCAAACATTATGTCATCTGTTGGTGAATGGGGAGCAGAAGATAGAGAACGTGAACCTAGTGAATTTGAAAGAGAAAACCCAGATATATTGTTATTGAACAAAACAGGTGAATTCAAGGATATGTAATTATTGCCAACGAACTACAAATTCTAGTTAAAATGTTCCAATATTATTCACAGGAACTTGGATTTATTTGTATTCGTTAATTATGAAAAATATAATGTGTAAGGAGAAATTGTGTTTTTTTCAAATCACGATATATTTTAATTTCAGCAAAAAACGCTACCTTGGAGAACTAAGTGCCTCAAAAAAAAAACCGTAGCGTATGGAGTCTCTTTATAAATGATAGTGTATGATCGCGAGCATTTTACGTGTAGGGGACTAACATCAGATGACGAGTATGTGTTTATTTCCTGGATCGAGTACTTCCATGAGGTTGGAAGGATGTTGTAAGCACCTGATTCGGATCTGGCATCCTGGAGGCTCATATCCAGTATTTCGGCACTTTGAGCAGAAATTGTTGTTTGGCAATGTGGTTATATTGGCGAGTCAGCCATTTCCAGTCGCAGTATCTTTCGAGACTGAAGTAGGGCCCCTTATTTAATTATCCACACTTTTTTGTTCTTCTTGCATTGCTGTTATTTGTCAAGTCCTCTACCACTTATATTTTAATGCAAAACCAAGACAAACTTTTTGAAGTATGAAAATTCTACTTCCGAAATGTTTTTGTAAGTTGAAATTGGACCATACCTGTCGCATTTAGGCCTGCTGGAAAATTGGAGAGATATCGGTAAAACGAATAGCGCCTGTGAACGTTATTAACGTCCTGCGGTATTGGTTTTACGTTAAGCGGTACCTATTTTAGTTTTATTTAACAGTTATCGGCAGCGATGTTTTACCGTGCCCTCATTCACCGAACCCGCGCTATTCGAAAATGTGACTTAACCTAGCTTTATGCTTTATTGTTATCGTGTCTTGTTTGTCTTGTCAGTTTTTATGTTTTTAATCGAATTTGTGCGTTTGCCTTAGCCATATCCGGGGGTTTTTTGAATTGTTATTGTTCCAATAAAAGACGAAAATTATATTTGTTATATAGATTCATTTTATTTTCAATCCTTTTTCCTAACTTCCACTAGAATCTCCGCAATGGATGAAGATCTTGAAGTGATAATTATTGGTGGTGAAAATGATCAAGACATTGAAGCCGCTATTTTGATTAACATTATAAGGGATCAACAAGATGTTGATGCCCAACAGCGTTTTTCATTAGACGAAGTTCCAGATGAAGACTGTAAATTTTTATTTAGGTTTGAGAAAGATGATATTTACAGATTGTATCCACGCTCTTCAGATCCAAGAGTTTGTATTTTATTGATCTACCATTACTTAAAAATCAAATGAAAGAATTAAAACAGTCGTAGGTACGTTCATATCGGTAGTAAGTACAAAAAACTTAGACTAGGAAATACTAGTCTAAGCAAAAAAACAACAAAGTTACATAACCTTACACTTAAAACGCTGCGCATGCTCGGCATGTTAATTTGTTAGGCACTATTTCAAATACCGTCTGTCGTTATGCTCCGTAAATAGGGAGTTTTTGAGACCCTAAATTTACACGTAAATTACGTTTTCGGTTATTCTGAGCATGCGCAGGAGCTTTGAAATTACCGAAACGGTAATTAACCGATAACGTACTACGTTATCAATGGGACCTTAACGTTCGCTTAATAAACTTCCGTTATATTCGCGGTGTTGACAAGTTTAAACGCGCTTGTGTTAAATTGTTACAAACTAAATAAAAATAGACTATTTAAACTATGATAAGTGACTAATATCATATATACTATCGTGCTAATTCATTCCAAACTTCTTCCTTTGTATTAAAAATTCGCAAAAAATGTTATTTCTTACTATGTGGCAACCATCAATCGAGTCTGCGATCTGATGTTCTGAGATTGACAGTTTCCGTATTTTTATTGGTTATGTCACAGTGCTATTTCGGTTTGTTTATTTGTGTGAATTGGCCGGCTATAATTTTGATATTTTTTCAACGGTTTCTGTTCACTTGCCATGATAGTTAAAAAAATGTCACTCTTAAAAAAAAGACTACGATTTACAGATATGGAGGATCTCTTACTTCTTAGAGTGGTTCTAAGTAATAATCCATTTGAAAACCCAGATATTTTGTCAGTGATTCAGCAGCACATTTCCCTTATAACAGGAAAATTATTTTCAATGAGAACAGTAAAATACATAAGCCTTCGATGCCTAAGAAATATATTTGCCCAAATTAATTACAATTATTAAGTACTACAAACTATTGAATTTACCAGTTGCCTTATGTCCAGATCGTGTAATTATTGGGTTTGTTATCTCAAAAGTTTGGCATAACCATGGCAAATTCTTTCTTTGAAAACGGAAACTTCTTCTCACCTCTTCAGCCTCAATATTATTCCTATTCAAAGATGTTATGTAAGATTATACCTCTCATTAAATTATGATCCACTCCCCCGCGCCTGATCGCTATATAGTCTATTACATCTTGCATGATAATTTACCCAAAGAACGCTAATAAAAGGTGAATGAAAATTGGAAAAATCACCCGACAAAAAATAATACAAAAACACAAGAGAGGTTATACTTATTTGACGTTCGCAATAAATTTGAATTCAAAATCTCTTTTTGGATCTTCAACCCGTTAATAACGTTTTCCGTTCTGCGCAAACTCAAAATAGCGGTTTACGATAATTACGTTGACTTTAAATAGAAACTCAAAAACTCCCTAATAAGGGCTGGCGGTAACGTTATTCAGGGACGTTGCGTTAAGAATCGAATCGCGCATAGGTTAAATGTCAAAATACGTATGCTCTAATACTGCCTGACGCTATTTGGGTTACCGATATCTCTCTATTGCAGTGAAAAATTCAAATGGCCACAGATCGAAAACTGTGCATCGGGCAGAGTCTGCTTTTTGCACGTATAAAGTTCATATTAAAAACTAATAATGGCCGGATGTTCTACGCTACTACTCAAAAAATAACCTAGTTATGAATCTTTGAAAGAACATCGCTTTTCCAGATTTTCTCCTGAACTAACGATACGATCGAGTCCTATCGCGACCTCTCAATTTCTTCGTATTTGTATTCTCTACAATTTCCATTGACATCACGATTTTCTTGACAGTTTTAATTTTATCATCAAAAAACTGAAAAAAAAAATCGTGAGCAGCAGAGCTCCATGACTAAGGTCGTATTTTTCGTCCAAAATGCATCGCGTCAAGATGCGATTCTAACGGTTTAAATTATATTTTGAAAAATCACGCTTATAGCAAACCGAATCAAAAAGTAGAAAATACTTTATGTATTAAACCAACGAAGAAACGCACCTCGACATCAACTCAAGTCACATCCCAAATTTCAACCATCTATCGTAAAAAAAAATTCGTGAAGTGCACCGCGTACTGATAGGCGAATCAAAATAAGCGCTACGCCGCCTGGTGACAATCAGAATAACTAAAAATCTTGACATAGTTCTTACGTTCTCCTTTGTTTTGTGTTTGTTTTTGTGTGATTTTTTACAAATATTTTTTTATTTGCAATCATTTTGAAAGCTATGAGTCGTTCGAATAGTTATTGTTCAGTTCCTCAGTGTTCTTCCTGGGAAAAGAAATGTTCAAATGTGAATTTCCATGCTTTTCCTCCAGCTGGTGATAAATATCGTGTTTGTGTAGAAGGGAAAAAGGAATACGCCTAAAGTCTCTATTAGATACAATAGTAAAAGCAGTACAATCTGTTTACAATGATCAACGGTCACATAGATTAACAATCAAACAGCGTATTGTTTTAGTATTGACAAAATTGAAATGTGACCTTACATATGTGACATTATCTCTTTTATTTGGCATTTCACAAGAATTATGCCAAAAATATATTTATGAAATGCTACCCATTTTGAGTAGAGTTCTTAGTTGTTTCATAAGATTCCCAGAATATTCTGAAATACAGAAAAACATGCCAAAATGTTTTGAAAGTTTTCAAAATACTCGAATCATCTTAAACTGTACAGAAATTTTTATACAGAAACCAAAGTGCCTTTGCTGCAGGATCAGGTTTTACTCTCAGTATAAATCTAATAACACAGTGAAATTCATGACAGGTGTTTCTCCTGGAGGTTTAATTACTTATATTAGTGAACCATATGGGGGAAGAGCATCTGATAGAACGATTTTCCAACAAAGTGACTTAGTTTTAAAGTTAGAAAGCTCACAGGATGCTATTATGGTGGACAAAGGTTTCTTGATAGATCATGATATTTGTCAACAGTTTAAAATAAAGTTGATCAGGCCACCATTTTTGAAAGACAAAAAACAGTTGACTACAGAAGAAGCATTGTTGAATGCCAAAATAGCAGCTGCTAGAGAACATATTGAACGAGTCAATCAGAGAATTAAGATATTCATCTCATGATCTAACCTAAGATTTCTCTCAATTTGGCTACAAAACAAATGATGATAATCACCTACCGCCTCAATAGCAATGAGAATACATACACAGTAACACACTTGTTCACTAAAGAAGCCTGAAAAGTCTTTATATTTAGGGTAAAATTATATTTCAAAAACACAAATAAACACAACAAATACAACATAAATATTCCAATGTCAATATTTATAGTTCTACGACTGGCCACATTGGAGCTGCATTCTTATTTTCAGATGCCTATAGCGAAACAGATCGAGATGCAATTCGAAGGGAATAGTCTGTAGTCACCACGAAATGCAACGGTTGAGAAAAAGAGTTGAATCCAAAAAAGGAACGTAAGTCAACATAAACTGAATGTACGTACCAAACTTCAACCCTCCGGAAAAGCTGTGGTGTTCGGCAATTTTTCAAAAACCATGAAAAAACAATAAATATCTACGTAAAAATGGCGGCGGTTGTAAAAATTGAATCAAATTTTGATAGTTTCGTTCTGCAACGAAAACAATCCCAGAAAAAAATAATTCAGCTCGTTTGGTGTTATACGAAACGCTGGAGATGACAGGAGATGTCAATATGTACCGGGAAGGATATTTATATGAAAATTAGAAATATCTGCGTAACAATGGCGGAGGTGGCAGAAATTTGATACTTTCGTTTATTATGCTTTCTTTCGATACACTGCAATAGTATGTATGTATTTGATGTGGTAAAATACGACTAAAAATCTCTTTAGCTTACTAATACTACTTCAGGTGACCCCGCCATGTAATTAGATACAATGTATTCTAGGGATCTCTAATGTGGATTACTCTAATTTAATATCTCTGACGATAGATGTGGCTCATTGTACCAAATTTTTTCCAATATGAGATAGCTTTAGTAGTTCAGTCAATATGGGACTCGTTGTGGAAAGTTCTGGTGTACCTAACTGTTTCTATTAGTTTATTTTATGTTTTTTGAGATGCTGAACAAGAATCTCAGGTTGTCCAATGAAAATATTTAAATTACAATTGTTATGTTCAACAAAATATAGTGGAAATCAAAAAGTTTTATTTACATTATCAGGCAAAAGTCTTTGGAATAAAATCATCCCCATAGCTTAGAAATTCAATGAAAGTACTATGTGGCATGGGCGCCGGCAAGGGGGGAAAAACGGGCATTTGCCCCTCCCTGGATTGAGAAAAAACAAGTTAAATTACAACAAAATCAAAATCATTCATTCATTTTTCAAAAATTATAAAATATCAAAACATGTCAATACAAATACACAACCAGAGAACAAACTCAAAATATAGGCATATTTTTTCAAGTTACTTATTCTTTGAACAATAAGTGCATCCTTCTGGGGCGAAGCTCGTATTTATTAATGCGCAGATTTTCAAAAATGTAAAAATAATCGTTATATAGAAATACTCGAGCGCGTCAGATATTAATAGTTTATACACCCCACATGTCTCTGATAACGAAGGTAGGTTAATCTGCCGGTTCGCACGGTGGGGGTGACCGTACGAGACCAAAACTCATCGCCGATATTCGAAAATGCAAAAAAAAATCGTGAGCTTTTCTTCAAAATAAAAATAAAAATTTAACCGTGCTCGAGAATGTCAAGGTGATGTTTTCTTTTTGCAACTTTGTGAGTCTCCTATTTCCTTATGCCACGTGCAAATCGTCAAATTAGTGAAGTGCAATATCTTCTGCATGTAATTAACTCACCTTGCCTTAATCTGACGTGCTCGAGTTTTTCGAACGATCGATTTTTTTTACTAATCTGATCGGCTGCCCTAAACGAACTCCCTCATATTAAGGATTCATGCATGGTGGGGATACTTAACAGGGTGCAAGATTTTCCTCAATATGTTATTCTGCCGCGCTTGAGTAAATCACAAAATCCCCGCTTGGGCTCCCCTACTATTACATTAAATGGTAAATATAAATTTATTTTTCATAATTTTTTTGTTTGTCTTAAAATAGTGTATCCACTGTTTGCATTTATAATTACAATATATTTCTATGATAATAAATATAATATTAGTTTTAATTTTTCATGATGATCAACTATTATGTAGTAGACAATTCATTAATAATAATAATAATAATAATAAAAATAATAATAATAATAAAAAACTTTATTGCATTGTAATACAATGATGTCATTGAATAATCGGACACAATCATAAATTGGACAAATTAACAATACATACACATATACATGACACTACAGTCTCTTCAAATCGAATCTTCCAAGAATTCCCTGACACTATAATAGGCCTTACTTAACAATATTTTTTTGAGTTCAGAAACATATTGCTTATAATCCAATGTAAGTGTTATTCTTCCTACCTAGGCAATAGAGGAGATGCTTTGTTATCAAGGCAGGAAAATTGATACAAGGTAAAACTAAATACTTAATATTTTTTGACAAGATAGATTTACCCAAAGAATAATAAATTAATATTGTGTGACAAACATTCACAACAATTTTTATTTAGTCATGTTCATTTTTTCATGGCGGTAGGAACTTTTATAACTTATTGACCGTTGATTATTTCGAAATTGAGATTCTTATTGACTAATAATTTTCAATAATTACGATTTCGAAAGCGTGTTTATAGATCCATAACAACAGGATCAATAAAGATATACTGAACATTGTAATAATTTCCAAATTATGTATATCAGAAAAAAAATTATTTGAACTCAGATGTAAATCACATTGACTCCATTCTTATTACCTGCCTTGATACGCTCGGTTATGAATTATTAGTTAGCTGCTTAGTAAAAAAATTATTATGCACACCTTAATGCTACCCTAATTAAAAAAGTTAAAAATTCTGAATAATACGTGAAAAATACGTGATACTTGGATGTTTTATTATTGTTTAGATGGAGGTTATACCTAGTGTTGTTTAGACAATTGAAAGCGGTTGTAGAATAACACTGGTCTGCGATGAATTGTTTCAAAAAATGTTAGTGATTTTAATGGTATTTTTGTGCGCTGATTACAGAAAAATAATGAAAAAATTGCATCACCTTTTGTTTACCCACAAATCACACATTAAATTTTTACTTTTCAGGTTTCTATATAACACAAAAGAACCGTGATCTTCGTGAAATAAATTTATATAAATTTTCAATAATAATATTTTTTTAGCAACATACGTTATTTTACTAATGTAATAAACCTAGATTCAGGTTGGAAACATGAGAAAGCTTTTGTTTTGTTTGAGAAACTGTACAGTAAAACTGGTAAAATCTGGTTCATACTAGATTTGCTGCCAGTATTATGCCTTTGTTAGTACCCTTTCCTCTCAACACTACGCAGAAGAAGAAAGGCCAGTCAGAAGCATTTTGGTTCCTGGATTTGAAAATGCTGAGAAAAAAGAGTTTAGTGGACCATAAAAACATTCTGCTTCTGCAATTTGACATCAAGTTGGGACTTTTAAGCACTTCGTCAAAGCTTGCCTAAAGAAGGAGATTGTTTCAGATACCTTTGTGAGCAGTTTTTCGGTATTTCTGAGGCAAAACATAAAGGAGGGGTATTTGTTGGTTCGGATATAAGAAAACTTATGAAGGATGAAGACTTCGTGTTGAAAATGGAAGACCAGGAAAAGAAAGCATGTAAGTCTTTCAAACAAGTGGTAACTTGCTTCCTAGGAAATAAAACAGACCCAAACTACAACAATATTGTTGCCAATCTTTTAAATAACTACAAACTTTTGGGCTGCAACATGAGTGTTAAAGTTCATGTCCTACTTTCTCATGTGCACTATTTTCCGGAAAATTTTGGAGTATGAGTGAGGAACAAGATGAAAGGTTCCACCAGGATATGAAAGAAATGGAACGCAGATATCAAGGACGCTGTAACGTTAACACGATGGCTGACTACTGCTGAATGTTAAAGAAAAATCTTCAGCAGGAAAAGGACTAAACGAAGTTTTGAAGGAAAAAGGAAACGTTACTACAAAGACTTGTAAATCTATTATTGTAAAGCCTTATTTACTTTTTTTACTGTAATATTAAGATTTAGTTATTTTTAAAGCAATTTCAATAACATTGTACATAAATAATACCGATATAAAATATGCCAATTTTATGATTTTCAATTAATGTTTCACCTCATTTTGTAGACAAACCTTACTTGATTGAAAAAAACCAATATTATATCTGAAATCAGCACTAAAAACTACACAATAATCAGTTGTCAAAACTAAAACAATTTCAGAAAATATTTTTTTGCAGGCCTGTGTAATCAGTGCAGAAACTTTGAAAATTTAAGGAAGATTATCCGAGTGATATTTTATTTCCTAAGATTCGAGATTTTCAATACCGCAAAATTTCCAAAAAAATTAGAATATAAATTCAAAATTACATTAAACGATTTGGGCCCCGACAGGTAAATTTTCCTCTATCAGATAATATTAGATATACCTACTAGGTATTTTTTGGATTGATTGGGCCGATACTTGTTGTAAATTAATAAACATATTAAAACAATGGTTAAAAATAACAATTTACACATTTATTATAAGAAATAACGCATGACGCACGTTTCGGTGGAACTTCACCTTCTTCAGATGCTAATGTATATTATATATAATAAAATCATTAGCATCTGAAGAAGGTGAAGTTCCACCGAAACGTGCGTCATGCGTTATTTCTTATAATAAATGTGTAAATTGTTAATTTTAACCATTGTTTTAATACCTACTAGGTACTTGAAAGAAATTTCATCAGCTAGTGAATAATTTGAATTAATCTCTGTGGATTCATTCATAATTTCTGAATGCTCACAGTGAATATACCGGAATTGTGAAACAATCGAGATAAGTCAGAAAAACTTTGAAGCTGAAGGGATTTTGTTTGAATTACAAGGCACAGCTAAATGATAAACATCAGTCTCTGCTCTCTGTTTATAACATATCACTTTTGTTATATTCATTTGATGTTTTCGAGGGTCTTCACCTTCACTATGGGGAATGACTCTAATTCAAGAATACAATTTGACTTAATAATAATAAAATAATTTCAAACCTTTAGAACGCTATAAGTATGTTTTTCCGCAAACGTCAAAAAATGACGACTTTTTTAACCTCAGTTGAAGTTTGATTTCACATACGTCATTTTGTTTTTACTTTTTTGTCCGGCCGTGAGCGTAAAAAAAGTACACTTTTTTGTACGGTCACGGCAATTTCAAGAACGTCGGGCGGCGTACAAATGGGTTCCGAATCCGATATAATGTAATCTATGAAAAAAATTGTATATATTTTACTACAACATGTTATTTCTCAATACTCTGGTACTTACCAAAAATGCACAGTCCTATAATGCGTAGATAAGTGACTTTAAATGTTTCTGACAATTATTTTGTTGAATTGTCGAATTTGTGTTGCTTTGACACCTAAAAAACCAGTAAGCAAAGCAATCTAGTTTAACGTTTTTTTACATATTATAATCCTTTTTAAAAATAGTATCTTAATTCTATCGTTTGAATACCGCTTTCGGAAAAAAACGCATGCTTTATTCGGAGAAAAGCACTTTTTGTGGCTCGTCTAAAATTGTGTAAACATTTAGACTCGCCACAAAAAGTATCACTTTTACTCCTAATAAAACAATATACTATTTGTTCAATTATGTATGGTTACGTATCAACGCCAAAAAACTATTGGTAACATTGGCTATACTGCTAGTTTTGCTGCATGTGGTTAATACTGGTTATGTTATTATCACTTGTCAAGTGGTTTGTCCCATTTAAGTGGTCTCATCTAGTGGTTAGTAAATTCAGAGTATTTCTGTATTTCAATATAGGCTTTCTTTTTATTGTTTTCTCAATAAAATAGATACTATTATAATAATATAGTTACAACTAGTTTAAAAACATATCCCAATTTTTTCTTGAACCGTGCATTGTTGATAATACGGACCCCTCTTGTTGCTTGTATTATGGAACCGGGTGCCATATTAAATACCGGGGGTCCATATTATATGCGTATATTATATCTATGATTTCAAACAAGGGTTGATTGTCTTAGATTCGCCAGTATGCCGCGAACACAATAAGTAGAGCCTATTATGAATATGTTTAATTTTTGATGATAGTACGGATCAACATTCGGGGGTTATATTATTAGCACTTTTTCCGCCGAGGGAACAGTACACTTTCTTCAAAGTTGTGTATTTATCTGTAAACCTGTCTTTATTTAATTTTGGCATTCAATAAAATAAAGTGTTAAGCAAAAAACAGATTGACGTTAATTTTTCGTTGATAGTTACTACAAAAATACAAATTTTATTTTTCCTTTCCCTCTACCTCTTTTTCAGTATTTAGCAATAACAGATTGACAATAATTGGAGTTGATATGATAAATTTGTAAATTTTTCCGAATATTTCTTTAATTCTCTTGACAAATTAAATGTTGAAAGAAATGGAGAAATATGTTTTATATATAGTTTTTCCAAATATAACTAAACGGTAATGAACAATATATTTGTTTTATATGTGATAATGCAGTTATAAGAAGGTGGGGATGGGAATGGCTAGTTGAGTGGATATAATTGATAAAGATGGGTAGTTCATGGAGTTAATTGTGTTTTAATTCATAATATTTATTAGAAAAGTGAAGTCTGTATATGATATTGATTATTTTTTAAATAAATTCGCAACTTTTTGTAGGCTATCCAAATATCTGAATAAAAATTATATACAGGGTATCGTATAAATTGGGCCATCAACAACTTTTAATTTTCAAATACGAACCTGTATTTTTTATTGCATTTTTTTGAAAGAGTCATGTTTCATATTGTGGAAGTATTTTCAGTAATAATATCACAAGAGCATCGAAAATAATCGATTATACTACCGAGTCACGAGACGTATTTTGCGAAACACCACGAGAACGCAGCTCGAGTGGTGTTTTAAAAAAATACGCCGAGTGACGAGGTCAGTATAATCGATTATTCTCGATTGCTCGAGTGGTATTCGTTGCGATTATATAACGAATAAAAAAATATTAATTTTTTTTGACAAACGTCAAAACACCGCGAATATGAAAATATATATATACATTTTGACACGAGGCGAAACACCAAAACGATTATATCACGTCGTCAAGGGTATATTCACTTATCTATACTACGTCGTTATGCAAAATTCACGGATTCTATTGGCTTATTCATACATGAGTTATATAATCATCTGAATTATACAGTGTTTTGGAAATATTGAACTATTACCAGAAAAATTTCTACATTTTTTCAAAATTTCAGCTGTAATTAAATGAAAATATCATAGAATGAGGTATAGAATGCCTCATATTAGTTCAATATTTCCAAAACACTTTATGATTCAGATAAAAATAAAACGCCAATGTGAAACATGACTCTTGGCATTTGAAAAAATGCAATAAAAAATACAGGTTCGTATTAGAAAATGAAGAGTTGAGGGTGGCCCAATGTGTACGATACCCTATATATAAATTTTATTCAGATATTTGGAAAGGCTACAAAAAGTTACCATGGAAAAGAGAAAAATTTTTTTTAAAAATCTTCGTCAAATACAAAGATATAGGCAAAAGGAGAATTTCGAAATTTTCGATTTTTCCTGTATAACTACAGAACTAAAGAAGCGAGGTCAGATTTTTAAAATTCAAATAATTAACCTCTGAAATACGCTACTTTGCCCCTCTATCTCTTACCGCTATCGAAATCCCCATGCATAGACTCGAATTTGAATAGCCCTGTATATACCTGGTGTAAATGAGTGATGGGCCACCCCTATAACTTTTTAAAGTATTCTTCGATTTTATTGTAATTTGGGTAGTTTATCTCAGACATAATTTTGAGTTTTTTCACATACAAAATCAATATGGCTGACTTCCGGTTTCACAGAAAACGATATAAAAATTAAAAATTCAAATGGAACACCCTGTATATTTTTTTATATTATAATTCTGAGGCTTCAAATACATACATTCCATCTGTCAAATTCTTTTTTTCATATTTCGTAAACAGGGTTGGTCTCAGCGGCAAAGGGAACTAATAAGAATAAGATTTTCAATAATTACTTCGTTTTTTAGGAATTGAGAAAACTGATGTGTGAATCATTTTGAAGGAATTTGGAGGAGCTTTTTGATATACAGGGTGGCTCATGTATGTTTTTATTTAAAAAACTGAGTTTTGGCTCGAAAAAGAATTTAATCGTTAACAAACTTCACGAAAATGAATTTTTTGAAAAATTATTACTTGGGGCGATATTTTAAATCAATTATCTATGATTTAGACGACGTCGCAGCCATCTACGATAAAAAAAACAATATGAAAAACAAAATTGTAACGGCGTTAGTATTGACATTTGACAGATGGAATATATGTATTTGAAGCCTCAGAATTGAAATATGTAAAAAACTATAGGGTGTTCCATTTAAATTTTTAATTTTTATATCGTTTTCTGTGAAACGGGAAGTCAGCCATACTGATTTTGTACGTGAAAAAATTCAAAATTATGTCTGAGATAAACCACCCAAATTTCAATAAAATCGAAGAATCCATTAAAAAGTTATAGGGGTGGCCAATCACTAATTTACACCCGATATATATATATATATATATATATATATATATATATATATATATATATATATATATATATATATATATATATATATATATATATATATATATATATATATATATATATATATATATATATATATATATATATATATATATATATATATATATATATATATATATATATATATATATATATATATATATATATATATACATAAAAATAGTTTCAGCCCTGTTGAACTTCTGAATTATTTACTCTCAATTTCTACAATCATTGCTGAAACATCTCAAGCCATTCATACTGTTAATTATTTACCTCTTATCACGATCCGGGTATGAGAATGAAATGTTAACGATCAAATAACGCAATCTCATGTCTTCGTTGTGATCGTGAGGCGACTCCTCCACTTTTTATCTGAAATGTTGGAATATCACGACCTCAACCTGGTTACAAATTTGCATCGTATTATACGAGTAGAAGAAGGAAATCAAATGGCATGAAATTAATCTAGGGTGTGTTAAATCGTGATCGCTAAAATTATAGTTGTTCATTATTGTTCTTGGATGAAATCATTATTTTTACGTTTAGGGAGTTCCAAAGTTTATATTAGGAAATCAATCAATAAATCTAGGAAGTGAGTCAAAATTCTAATACTTCAAGGTTACGAATTGATGAAACAGATGTGAAGATATCCAGATTTCCAGAAGGGATGGAACATTTTCAGTATATTACATTGTTCATCATCAACTTCCTCTACCTATTTATTACTATATTTTAACCTTTTTTCCCCCAGAATATCATGATAAATACACTGCAAACTACAACGACATATCTTACTCAAAAGCGAATGAAAGCAAATTTTCCATATAAATTTTGATACATTCATTATAAATGGTGTTTCTTTGATGATGAAAATTTGAAAATAACAAACTTATCCCCCAAAATGAAAAGCAATGAGTGAATTTAACTTTGTATTGAACAAATAAATCGAATTATAAATTATGCTATTGTAGCCTTGAATCCACCTTAATCGTAATATATGCGTCTATTACGGCACGTCTGACTATGAATTCTTAAAATGATTGCTTTATTAATTCATATAATCGAACAATAGAGATTTAAATTGAAAATCAAAGTCAAAATTAGTGCATATTATTGAGTGTAAAAACCTTGTTACGAAGAATGTCTCCTGGACTTGAGAATTTAGTCCAGGAACTAGCTCCGAATAATTGATGTAATTGTCCAAACTGACAATGAGTTTATTTAGAGTACCACTGAAGAACAATGTGAGTGAGAGGATTAGACAGTAAGATTCAACATATTCTCCTCTTAATTGTATACATTTATTACAGTGAACCTGCAACGTCTCTAGACCTTTCAAAAAAAAAAGTTTCTTCTTGCTCTGCAAACCAGACCTCCACAGCTTTTATCACCTCCTCGTTGGAAGAAAATTTACGACCTTTAAAACTTTTATTCAGTCGAGGAAAGAAATGATAGTCGGACGGAGCCAAATCTGGTGAATAAGGGGGGTGTTCTAGTAATTCAAACCCTAAATCATGAATTTTTTGCATGGAAACATGAGATTTGTGTGCAGGGGCGTTGTCATGCAAAAACAAAACACCTTTGGATAGCTTTCCGCGTCTTTTCTCTCTAATTTTTTCCCGTAGAGTGGTCAGTAATGTCGAATAGTAATCTCCAGTTATTGTTCTACCCTTATCCAAAAAATCAATCATGATTAGTCCATGGCAATCCCAAAAAACTGAAGCAAGAACTTTTCCAGCAGATTTTTGGACACCGGAGTGTCGCCATTCCATCGATGTTGCTTTGTTTCTGAATCGTAGAAATGTACCCAAGTCTCATCCATAGTAAAAATTCGGTTTAAGAAGTCTACATCGTTTTCAAATCGAGCACAGATCGAACGCGATGCTACTACCCTTGCACGCTTTTGGTCAACATTCAAACATTTGGGGATCCATTTTGCAGCAATTTTCCTCATGTCCAAATTGACGTGAACTATATGATGAACGCGTTCGTATGAAATACTCAGTGCTTCAGATCTGCGTTTTAGCCCAATTCGACGTTCTGTTAAAATTATGTCATGAACTGCATCGATATTTTAGGGGACTGACACAGAAACTGGCATTCCCGATCGGTCATCATCTTCAATGGAAAATCTACCTCTTTTGAAGCTTGCAGTCCAATTTTTCACGGTCGCATACGAAGGACATTGATCACCAAGGGTATTAAGCACATCTTAGTAAATCTGCTTACCTCTTAACCCTTTTAAATACAGGTACTTGATGATGGCTCGATACTCCAATTTTTCGATTTTCACAATTTCGGACATATTTTTTCTTTTAATTTATTGCGTAACTCTGTTTTACTTTTTTGACGTCAAACTTTACACTGACACTTCTAATAAGTTATTGTTCGTTGCTATGGTAACGCAATATTTTGTTTATGCAGGGAACTGGTCTAGGCTAACTAGATATTAATACATCCTCGTAGTTCAATAATATTCTTACAAACACGGTTGATTGTAACCTTGCTGCTTAAGTGCTAATACTGGAAAAAGATTGATTTTTCATCGCAAAAATGCTATAATAAACTCACCATCTCAGTGTGCAGGACATTGTGAATAATTATCCAAGTAACTTTTTGCTAACAATATTCAAAACTCCTATGCATTATTATTATACATTGTAGCGTCCTACTTACCCTGTAGTATTTACTTATAAATGTTGGTAAATATTCGGCCACTCTGCACGGCTGCTTTCAGTCTGGTGAGCTTTTTAGGCGGGGTACATTAATTTAATTTCTATATTTACATAATATTATCAAAGAATATGATTGAGAGGGCGCCACTACATTTTACGGGATGTCTTGAGAAAATGTAGAAAATTTGCTTGAGACTTAGAAGGAAAATATTAAATAAGCATAGTGTGTACTATCGTTGAATATGGAATTTAATAATTATAAAAAGAAAATCAAAATTTAATTTGTTACTCAATAACAATAAGGTTCCCACAAGTGATCACTGGTGTTTACAATTATTTATCATTCAATATTTTCCGATATGGAATATACAAATTCGATCTATCGGATATTAAGTAGGTAACTTATGGTATATAAGATATAAAACTATTTTACGTCCAAAGGTATCACGGCATAAACTGCGTTGATCTAACGATTCGATTGTTCACACTGATTAATAAAAAGTTCAAAAGAGATTATACTCGGAGTGTCACTTCACAGCGAAAAAAAAGAATAAACAACAATCAATACGGTGCTTCAGGTCCGTTGTAAGAAAGATAACTTAGATTATAGTTACCGTCCTTTTGTTAAATGCAGCCAGAACTACTTATTATTACTTCGGATTACTTCTCCAAATAATTTCAAACGAGTAATTCAGGATCAGCTACTTCGTTTTGATCACCGTCCATAAATATTAAACGAAAGTTCCTGTATATTCTGCTATGAGAAATAGACTCTTTCTTTAAATAAAACCCTAAAATTATGATAACAAAAAATTAGAACAGTTACAAAATAATTAACTCACATACCTTTTCTAAAAGAGTTTATCCAAATGAAAATCCTATTCGGTTGAGATTTATTTGTTTGAGTTGATTAGAATAAAGAAAAACTTATTATTGCGGAAATCTTTCCAAAAATAACTAACAAACTCATTGATCCAAATTCTCATTTATTCGCAACGACAATCTTCTCTCTGTGCCTTGAAATAATTCTTACCGCGAGCTCTAAGAACTTATCTTCTATATCTTATAAAAACTTGGTTGACTAGATACTATGTTTGTCGTTCGCGAGGAAGAACCTTAACGAACATACGAAAAATATAAAGAATCTGTTAATCTATATACAGGGATGTAATTTGCGGCAATTTGAATGCTACAACATTCCAAGTTCCAATGGAATGGGGAAATGTGAAAGTGTATAATACCATTAATCAAAACCCGCTATTAGTAGGTACATTGTAAAAAGTTTATTATTGTGATCTTTTGGAATTAAATGATTTTATAAATTTGCTTGAAATAGTATCAATGCATTTTCGAACTATGTGGAAATTCTTTTATTATCAAAACCAGTTATATGACTTCGATTAATTAGAACCTGTAAAGGTATTACTGCAACGGTTAATTGAAACTACATAAGGAATGCACACATCACATAGTAATCAAACAATTTCTGCGGAAAGCTCACTCTATAAACGGTAAAGAGAATAAGTGCCAATATATTTATATAGTCTTCCTTACAAGATGGTTTCGATGATTGTCTTATTTTAACAGAAACATTTAGATATTTGTGAATATCAAATTTAGTGGAAATTTCAATAAATTCGCCATAGTAAGTTGTTTTTTTGTCTACAGTAATCAAGTTCTGTTTTTAATAGAACTACTTGAAGGAATCGTTTCACATTGGTCTTGGACGATGAACTATCAACATTTCTCAATGAAAAGCCTCATACATCTCACTGAACTAAATAACATTAAACTTATTATTATAAATTAAATTTTGGCCATACGGTTATCGACATATTTCAACTGAAACAGTCTTCGTGGTTGATTCTGCTTTAATTTACTCGAAGCGTTTATGCTATGGATGCTGTTGCCGGCAAGGTGCGACTTTATGTACGCAGAACTTCTGCAGTTAGCTGAGATAATCAATAGATCTTTACAGCTGCCACGTGGAAACATGTGTAATAGGTCAAGATCGACTACAATGGATCAAGACCCCAAAAAACAATAAACGTTCTTGTCATCATTGTTGCAGCAAGTAATAATTTAGGGACTTCGTGATTTTTCTCTATCTAGAATGGCCGCAGTAATTTCTCAAAATCTTCAGGGTCTAAATTTTGGCTTCAGTGTTCGCTGTTTGACTACTGTAGTTATTTTTGAACTATTGTCCTTTGTGCTTTTGACAGCTATTGTCTAACTGCTAAGAAATGACTACCAGAACCAAAATTGACTACATGAGGCACCAATATACAACTCGACAATGAGAGTTAGAGAAAGCTCAGGAAGCTAAAAGTAAGGATCAGAAAAAATCAGTAAGTGACTGCGTAGGTTTACAGATTACAATTATTTTCAAAGAAAGACCATGTAGGAACTTTCACCAGTTATTTTTCACCAACAATTTTTTTCTGGCTCCAATTTCTGCCAAAACGCTGATAAGATTGTCCTAGGCAAAAGGGTGTATGGAAGCGGCATCCCGCAAAAAGAAGAATGAAAGTTTTCGAGGATAACAACGACTACGATGACTTTTCAAGGTCTTAAGTGGTCTGATTTGGACGGGTATCGCAGAAAAGATTAGCCATATGATCTGCAAGTAGTTAGAGTTTGTAACAAGGCGACAGAATACGTAATTTTCAACCATTGGTATCGAATATATATCCCGCTGTAATGTTTGCACCAATTAAGTGGCTTGTTTGTGTCTCTAGAACCTGGATTTTTGCCAGGAATTGTTTTTTAGTCTTTCATTGTTCATTTTCCATTAATTGTCATTGTAGTTCTGGATCTCCTGTGGTAACTTTTGGTTCCAGGTGTCACTACCATAACTTTTTGCCACCAACAAGAGCAAAAATCATAAAAGACCATCCTTGTAGGGAAAGCCAGAAATGCAGTATGAGTTTTATTCAAAATCCAAACATAAGAAGTGATTCTTTGTAATGAATCTATGGCATTCAGAAACTATATATTACAGAATTTACAGCTGCATATAGGGTTGCCAACTCTCGAAATTACCAACTCGGGAGAATTTTAAGAAGTCGACTAGGGGGGGTGTAGAAAAATACAATCATTTTAAAATTTATATTTACTTTGCTTTCGAGCAGTATCTAATATTTGACGGTTTTTCATCATAAAATCATAATCATTAAAAATCGAAGTTTGTTAGAGCGAGGATTGCGTATAATTAAAAAAAAACAGGAGAAATTATTGCAACCCGGGAGTACCGGAGGTTAACCATTATTACCAAGAATAAGAGACATGTTAGTAGCTACAAATTTATTAAGTGTGAAGCAAAATATTTTGCTAAATACAATGACTGTTGTATATAAGATAAAAAATGGTATGTACCCAGAACATATTTTAGCAAAACTACAATTAGTATCTGATATTCACAATTATAATACAAGAGGTAGTCAAAATTTTTATATTACATGTGTGCATTCAACTTTTGCACAAAACAGTCTGTTTCATAAAGGTTTAATAGACTTCAATAATCTTCCAGACTATATAAAGAATTTGAATATTGTTAGTTTTAGAGAAAGGTTAAGAGAATAAGTATATTATGGAAAACCATAGTATTATATAAGCAGAGATGTGGAACTTTTCATTTCTTTTTTTGTTGTAATGTGATAGCAATTTGCTGAATAAAGGATTATTATTATATTACCGGAGTCTCCCGGGCAATCCGGGAGGGTTGCCAACCCTAGCTGCATACCATGCTATGCCATCTATTAACATATTAACAGTATAAAATGAAGCAATTGACTGATTAAAGTTGAATTTGGAGAGATACTTCTAACGACCTAAATATATATATATATATATATATATATATATATATATATATATATATATTTATTCGAATTGTTGTTGCCTGTGATTTATTTTTAATCTCTTGATAATTATTAGCAATAACAGACTGGTTGAATCTTAAAAAACTCGATTTAATTAATGAATTGACGTTTCACTATGACATTCATAGTTATTCAAAATTTTTGAACAAAATTGAAAATTCTTTGACATTTATTGACTTGATAAAATTGAATAGATAAGATTGATCTGTCTTGTTAAAATTTCTTTCAGTCTAATATTAACATTCAAAATTGTTTCATTAGAAGGCAAGGGAAACTACAGAAATCTTTACCTATGTAATGTTCGAAAATAATAATAATAGGGTACTATTTATTTAACAGAAAGAAATTAGTCACGGGAAAATATTAAAAAAGTAGAGCAGAATTATCGGTATAGAACGTTTATATGGAAGCAGCCGTTGACACGTGTTTCGGACTCTTTGGTCCTCATCAGAACGGCGTAGCTAAGTATTGGATTGAAAATTTGGAGATGAAAATAGTTTAATAAATAAAATCCTCTGTTATGGAAGAAAATCACTTATTTGTGGTTTATTGTTTGAACTCTCCGGTATGGGAGATTTGGTCAAACTTTGCCACGGAGGCGATTAATTCCATCCGAGAGATCTTAGAAAGAGTAAATTGATATTAAAAAAGAAAATTAGTTTTGGGAAAATATTAAACAAGTAAAGCAAAAATTATCGGTATAGTTCGTTTATATGGAAGTAGCCGTTTTTAATGAAATTTTTATAATAAAATCCTCTGTTATGGAAGAAAATCACTTATTTGTGATTTATTGTTTGAACTCTCCGGTATGTGAGATTTGGTCAAACTTTGCCACGGAGGCGATTAATTCCATCCGAGAGATCTCAGAAAGAGTAAATTAACATTAAAAAAGCAAATTAGTTTTGGGAAATATTAAACAAGTAAAGCAAAAATTATCGGTATAGTTCGTTTATATGGAAGTAGCCGTTTTTAATGAAAATTTTAATTTAGAATTTCAAATTTTTTAAAAGAAAAAGGGTACTTACATATAAAACAATGTAGTTTGGGATCATTGCCATATTTTCAGCTAGCAATATTTAATTATTTATTCGAATTGTTGTTGCCTGTGATTTATTTTTAATCTCTTGATAATTATTAGCAATAACAGACTGGTTGAATCTTAAAAAACTCGATTTAATTAATGAATTGACGTTTCACTATGACATTCATAGTTATTCAAAATTTTTGAACAAAATTGAAAATTCTTTGACATTTATTGCCTTCTAATGAAACAATTTTGAATGTTAATATTAGACTGAAAGAAATTTTAACAAGACAGATCAATCTTATCTATTCAATTTTATCAAGTCAATAAATGTCAAAGAATTTTCAATTTTGTTCAAAAATTTTGAATAACTATGAATGTCATAGTGAAACGTCAATTCATTAATTAAATCGAGTTTTTTAAGATTCAACCAGTCTGTTATTGCTAATAATTATCAAGAGATTATATATATATATATATATATATATATATATATATATATATATATATATATATATATATATATATATATATATATATATATATATAGGTTTCTCTTTCTGAATGAACTAGAAACGATAAGCAAGCTGAACGATGTTCTAGAAAGTCTGGGAAATTCAGAGTTCTCAGGTTCAACAATTATTTTGGTTTTTAGACCAATCGGTAGTCTTTTAGATAATCTATTTCAATATCGCAATATTTACGTGATTCCTAAAAAATACTCTCTTTTTTTATTCTCGATAGTTTTCAACAATCGATTGCTGCTTCGTATTATTTTAATCTGTGTGCTGATTCGGCAGTTTTTATGCCATACCCCCGGTGCCATAGCACCCGTATTCCACTAGATTTAACGATGCACGTACCGCGGCCCACCATCGATATTTATGCGGCCCGCCAACGAATTTTAAAAACTTTTCGAAAATCTTCAAAAGTATTTGTAAGTGTGTACCATTTTCTTGTTCATGTTTTCATGTTTACTACGTAGGGATAGTATTCTACTCACCGGTCCAAGCATATTGTTACACGAGACTAGAAATCTGTCGAATTAACTAGATTACTGGAAGGTTCACGAAAGACATCGCTATTATCCCCGAACAATTTGTGAGCTTCTCGCTTTTTGGTAACTCGTATACCTATATAAATACGATGCATCCCCCGACGCTAAAAAAATGGAGAAATTCAAGAAAACGGACGTCAATTTAGCTTATGTTGAAAAAGTTTACATTTTGATAAAAGCTTTTCAAAATCGTTTCGCAGACTTCAAAAAAGTTAAACCTCTATTGGACATTTTCAATAATCCTTTCAACATTTCACCCGAAAATGCGACGGAATCAATGCATCTGGAATTAATAGACATGCAGAATGATGATAATTTACGAAACAAGTTTGATGAAGGTAATTTACTAAACTTCTACCGTTGCGTTGATAAAAACGCTTATAAAGAGTTGCGAATGAACGTATTGAAATCCGCCAGCTTATTTGGATCAACGTATATTTGTGAAGAAACGTTTTCAGTCATGAAACTCAACAAAAACAAAAATTGAAACCGTCTGGCAAATGAAAATTTGAAAGCAATTTTACGTGTGGCGACAAGTAATGTGGAGCCAAATATAAAAAACTTGTTAGTTCAATGCAATATCATGCATCAAAATAATGAAACATGAAATATAACATTGTAATGTCATTGCGTCATATTACGTCATATTACGATTACATAATTAGAACAAACATTTTTGAATGTTCTTTAATTTTTATCATTATAAGTCATACTATATAAAAAAATTTTGTGTTAATAAGTATTGTGTGTAGTGGCCCGTCATTGACTTATCATTTTCCCGAGTGGCTCCTGTTCTCTATAAGTCTGTGCATCCATGCAATAGATCTTCGGGACATCATGTTCACCTCCCTATTCCTTCCTCTGAATTAACAAAAAAGTACATCATTTACAATGCTAAGAAAATTTACAAATTAGAGGCCTCGGTAGACCGGCGGTAAGGTGAACCGCCTTATACCGTTTGTAAACCGAGGATTGTGGGTTCGAGTCCCACCTCGCTCTTGAATGTTGTGTATGTCCGGAATTTAGTGGTTATATATGATTAAAAATTGTTGGGTAATGTACATAGTCTACAAGCCCATTGGCCGTTCGGAACCGGCGTTAAACTGTAGGTCCCTAGAGTTAAAAAAAAAAAAAAATTTACAATCACCTTCCTTGGCCAATTTTCGTAAACAAACAAAATCATATTTTCTTGATAGACCTTACTACTCTATAGAGGCAAACTATTCTGAGCATTGATTGATCGATATGATCACATTGAATATCACAGGCATCGGCTTCTAACAAAAAAAAATTAAAACTTATTCACGGTTTCGGAAAAAGTTTTGTTCTATTGTTAATAAATGTAAAGTTTGTATGTATTTCATATAGAAATGTGTGCTTGATGTGTTTTTCGTACTAATATTATACATTAGGCCTCCATTATTTTGTGTGAAATTCATCCCCTCAGGGAGTTTGTTTAATTATTATATTTTTCGATTTGTCAATAAATTTTAAAGGCAATAAAAATTATTTTCATTTAATTTGAATCTTCCATGTAGAACTATTTGTATATTACAAATTTGAATACAAATTTATAGAATAAGTGATGATTCGAGTTCATCTGAAATCAGGTAACTTTAAACAATATGAAAATAATTAACCAATAATTTAAGAAAATTATTAGTTATATCATGCTTTGTGAAATCACAAAATTATGTTGGCATTTTTCATTTTAATCATTTACTAATTTAGAGCAATAATAAAAATCTTTAGGAAATAGAGAATTAAATACATACAGAATGTTAAATTTTCAGTTTCGAAATATAAGTACTAGTTTAGTACTGTATAATTTATTTTCAAATACTTACACTTTTTTTTATTCATATTTTATAATACTCAAACATTTTTGAAGCATTAACATTGAAATATTGTTTTCATTTAATGAATCCTGAGACTTATTCAAAGTATGCTTAAATTAGCTATTTCACTCATTAATCAAAGTGCTATTACTGTGCGACAGCAATATTTAATGTTTCATTCTTTGAATGATAGTTCAGGATTTATTAAAATATAATTTCAGTCTTTTCAGAGCTATATATATTCAATGCTCTGTAATAGTCTAATAGCTATTTACGCCATCAGTTACGAAATGCCTAATTTTTTTTTTTTTTTTAAAGAGGAGGGACGTGTGCCCTCTCACACGCCCGTCCTCCGTACAATTTGGCTTCGTCAACATTGGACATTTAGCCATCAAATACTAAATCAGGGGAACCGCTAAAATCTCAGAACGCATACAAACACCCAAGAACACGATGGGAATCGAACCCACCAACTCCGCCAACGAAGACGGCATAGCGTTACCTATACCGCTCAGCCACGGAGCCTCCCGAAATGCCTAATTTTGTGTAACGCGTGAGATTTTTGCGGAACGAACGAAGTGAGTTTCGCAAAAACTCACAAGTTACACAAAATTTCCTTTCGTAACGTATTGCATACAAGATTTTTTCTAATTTTGAAGAAAGTAATAAAAAAATAAAATTTAATATAATTGATAAAAATTTGGAAAACATAAATTTAGTTTGTTGCTGTTACTTCATGTTAGTTGTCAGTTTGACATTTTGTAAAAATGTCTAGACGGAAGGTTTTTAGCGAGATTGATATATTTTCAGTTTTATTTTAAAAAAATGTGTGATTCAAGTTCTGAAGAGCTACCAAGCGATATTGAAGAGACAGCAGGTAATGCTCTATTATCAGTAATTCCCAAAAAGTCAAAGGCAGTTTATGATTTGTCATACGAAAAATTTGTTACGTGGTGTGATGAGAAGAAAATTAAACATGTTAATGAGAAAGTTTTACTTGCATATTTTGGGGGTAAGAAAGATCTAAAAGTTTCCACATTATGGACACTTTACTCAATGTTAAGGTCTGAACTAAATCTGAAAAGGAATATTGGTATCAAAAAATATACAAATTTGATAGCATATATTAAAAGGCAAGCGGACGGGTACAGTGCTAAAAAGTCAAAAGTTTTTATTAAAGAAGATTTTGCCAAATTTTTAGTGGAAGCTGATGACAAAGAATACTTAATGGCTAAGGTTGCAATGATAATTGGAATGGCAGGAGCATGCAGAAAAGCAGAATTAACATTTCTTCCAGTTGAAAATGTTATAGACGAAGGAAGCCATTTTCGTGTTGATATCCCACCTTCAAAAACAAAAGTTATACGGCAGTTTGCAATTACCACTGGAGACATTGAAAATACGAATATTGTTGAAATATTAAGAAAATATATTAAGTTGCGTCCCCAGGTTCTTAAACACAACAGATTTTTTGTAAAATATGCGAATGGAAAATGTACCAGAAATCCTGTGGGAATTAACACATTAAGCAGTCTGCCAAAAGTTATTGCACAATTTCTTGGTCTTTCAAATCCTGTTCTATATACTGGCCACTGCTTCAGAAGAAGCTCTGCCACTTTCCTAGCAGACAGTGGCGCTGATATTTTAAAATTAAAGAGGCATGGAGGTTGGAAATCTACCTCTGTTGCGGAGGGATATGTTGAAAATTCCATGAATAATAAAAAAATATAGCTCAAGAAATATTTGGTGAAACATCAAATGCAATGTGCGCCGCTTCCCAAATAACAGCAAGTTCGAGCAATGAAAAAAATATGTCGTCGGGAATTAATTTGAATAATTGCAATAATTGTGTTATCAATATTTATAATAATTAATTAATTTATAATTTATGTTTTTAACTTGTATTATAACAGTTTAATAAAAAGAATAATTCTTTTTGTCACTAATTTTGAAATACATTTTTCGTCACCAATTGCATAAAATTTTACTTTATGCAACTAGTTACAAAAAGTAAGACGTTTCATAATGTCAATCAGTTTTAAAAAGTGTCACTTTATATGTCAAAATTAGAAAAAAGCATAATTATTACTCTAAATTAAATTAGCTTTTTACGAAAATACCGTGTGTGTTTCGTTTTTCAAAGCTAAAAAATGTGACAGGCTTGTCGAGTTTTCCGAAGTGTCGAGTTATCGAAAATCGAGTTTTTGGGGTTCTGATGTTGATCATGACTCTAAAATGCTTTGAAAAAACTTTAAAACTGTTCAATTTCCCCCGGTATGGCCCCCCCAATCTTTTTTTTCAAGTCGGCGCCTCTGTATATATATATATATATATATATATATATATAATAAATATTAATACAATGAAAAAAAATACGTAGAGGATTATAATTTAATATATATATATATATATATATATATATAATATTTATATATATATATATATATATATATATATATATATATATATATATATAAGAATAAGAATAAGAAATTTATTGATCCAAATGGCTGTTATACAACGTGTTATGCTTATACAGATAGGATAAGTCGAAAGATTATACAAACAAAAAAAAACAGGATATAATAACAAAGCAAATAAAAAAACATACATAACAAAAAATACTTTATGGGATCAGAAACCTATGATAATGCTACATTTATCACAAAACTCATTAATTGAATAAAAAGAATACCGTATATATATATGTATATATATATATATATATATATATATATATATGTATATATATATATATATATATATATATATATATATATATATATATATATATATATATATATATATATATATATATATATATATATATATATATATATATATATATATATATATATATATATATATATATATATATATATATATATATATACTTTGGGAAATTATCCAGAAAATAGAAATCGTACGATTCTTTACGAGTCACGATTGGTAATATTGAATCATTTTCATTCTAGCTTCCAAAGAGAAATGTTAAAAATATGAATATAGTCACCCCAGAGAATTGAAGTGATAGACAGGTCGTTTCGGCCTTATTAAACACTTGTTACTTACTAATCAATCTATTGCAATTACTACATTCAGATAACCAACACTTGAGAAAATGAAATGGTCGAAGACTAAGTAGCGTATAGAGAAAACACAATACGACGTCGCTCGTCTGGAATTCTAGGTTTCCACACATCCAGTCAGAGATGAAAACAACACAAAATATCGACCAACTTCATCGTCTATACACTCAATTTGCAAAGCTTTACGAAACGAAGTGATATTGTTTCATTTATATTTCCTTGCGTACGCTGAGGCGCCCTCAGGCGTCCTAATAATAGGTATAAAAATACAAGAAAACTGCGTACATAGCATGTATATTATAATTAATAAGTTGGATACATAATAAAAACTGTTTTATTATTATTTTAAACAAAAAAATGTATTCCATACTAGTATATTATTAAACGAGCACAAAATGATTGCTATTTTTCACGAGGGTGAAGTTTGCGACACGAGCTGCAAGCGACTGTCGCAATTCACCCGAGTGAAAAATTGTAATTTTGTGCGAGTAGAATACTATACTTTGTCCACGACTTCTTCGAAAAAATTAGTAATAATCTGCATTTTCAACAATAAAAATAGTTATCAAAAGCGTTGACATAACATTTTCTGTGTTCACTGAAAACTGCATACTCACGTAAACGTCAACTATTTCACTTGACATCGATTCCATTCCTTTCTTTCACTCTGATAAAAATGAAATAGATAATTTATCAGAGTAAATATTCAATAAGTTGGGCATTATATTAAATATTAGTTTAATAATTTGCCTCAAAGTTATCTTAGTTACATAAAACCTATAAAAATCTAATAACAATACTTTCCTAACAATGTGAATGATAGTCTCAAGTTTGGACATACGTTTTGAGTGTGACGTCATGCAGTGTATAATAAACCATTATACACACTAGTGAATAATAGGTATAATTGTACTTCAGGAAACACACGTATAATGAATGATTTATAGTACAGTCGTGGACAAAAAAATTTATGTATGATCTAAAACTCAGAATTCAAATAACGAATATTAAATTGTATAAGAGGTTTGCAAAAAAATTATTTTTGACAAAAAGAGAAGTACTTTCATTTTTGATCATACCTATCGAAAATTTTCATAGGGTAAAGTTGTTGAATAAAAACATATTTTTAAATATTCAGTATTTTTTATTTACAGTGAAATTTTTTTTTTCAGAGATAACACAATTGATGAGCATCAATATGATTAATTATGCATCAATGTTCAAACTTAAACTTTCAGTGTTATCGCAGTGATTTTTTTTTATTGTTAATAATCAATATTGAACATTCGAAAATTGTTTTAAATCCTCAGCATCTTTTCTCTATAAAAATTTCCGTAATGGTCAAAAATAAAGTTACTTTACACTTGATAAAAATACTTTTTTTGACATAACTCGTATACGATTGATACAATTTAATATCTGATGGTTGAATTTTGGGTTTCAGAACATGCAGAACTTTTTATGAAGTATTGTTTTTTGATTGAACTAATATTAAAATTTTTTTTCAGATGTATCCATTTTACGTAGACACACTGTAAAACCAGCAAAAATATTTTTAAACCAAATGTGGCATATAATTTCAAAAATTATCATCACAAAACATAAATACAAAATTCGATATACAGTTTTCTTAAAAGATTTTCCTTAATCAAGCCAAAATGTAGCCAACTTACGAAGACACACTTCAAATCCAGGGAAAGTATTTTTAAACCAAATGTGGCATATAATTTCGAAAATGATCAACAAAACATACATAAATACAAAAATCGATATACAGTTATCTTAAAATATTTTCCTTCATCTAAGCCAAAATGTAGCCAACTTACGTAGACACACTGTAAATCCAGGGAAAGTATTTTTTAACCAAACGTAGCATATAATTTAAAAAATTTTCAACAAAACAAAAATACAAAAATCGATATACAGTTTTCTCAAAATATTTTCCTGAATCAAGCCAATATGTAGCCAACTTACGCAGACACACTGTAAATCCAGGGAAACTATTTTTAAACCAAAAATAGCATATAATTTAAGAAATTTTCAATAAAACAAAAATACAAAAATCGATATCCAGTTGTCTTAAAATATTTTCTCTTAATCGATATTTCAGTGAAATGATCATAGCAAGAAAATATCAGAAATTTCTTTAATCCTTAAGTCGAATGGTAAATTCGTATATTATGTATTTAAAAATCATGGATTAAGTAAACAAATAAAAAAAATTATTCAAACTTGATGCATATAGGAAACATTGTTTAGAAATGACTCAGTTGGAATTTACTGGGAAAAATATGATCGTCTAAGATAAGTTTCACCTTGTCCCAATTTGTTTGCTGCGTTATAGATCAGAGAATGAACACTCATGACATTTGCCTTTTATGTGACTACGCACCTATTGTATCTTTGTTGTACTCACGAAGTGTCTACTCAATGTCGAACATTTTCTTATAGCTCTAGTTAGGATTTCCAATTGACATTCAAATAGTAATAACTGATGCGAATTCCACTGGAATTGAATCAATAAAATATGAAATGTGAAGAACAACTTGAATGAATTAGTGAGACTCTATCGTTTATTTTTTGATTTATCAATGAAAATATACATAATATATATATATATATATATATATATATATATATAGATATATATATATATATATATATATATATATATATATATATATATATATATATATATATATATATATATATATATATATATATATATATATATATATATATATATATATATATATCTATATATATATATATATATACATATATATATATATATATATATATATATATATATACATACATACATATATATATATATATATATACCTATATACCGGGTAGCGAGAACGTCTGGCAACAAGGTATTTCCTTTGAAACGATTGAACCTATAATTATCAAATTTTAGGGTTATGTACAGGATTGCATTTTCCGTTTGTCAGAGGTCCTGTCAAACTTGAGTGACGTCATCATTCAGTGTACCGCCGCCATCTTGTTTTTTTTTAAATAGCACCTTAGGTCTAGTGATACTTATATCGTAAAAAAGCTGATTTCGTCCTCTTTTCAAAAATACAGAATATGTGCCACATTAATGAAAAAATAAGAGGAACAATTTTCAAAGACATACAATATGTAATTTTTTAATTCATACTAACTTAAAAAAATATTAATAGTTTCCTTATAACAGGAGCTCAAAATGGTGGTCACCTATGTTTTAGCAACAATACAATCTGTATTTGAAGCTTCGAATAGAATTGTTTATCATTTATGGAGAAATTTTTTGTATCTCGAGACATTTGAGAGTTTCTGAATCAGTTATGTCTGATATAAAGTATAGTCAAGTCGGAAAATCTTGCCGGCCACTTTCTTCAAACGATCCATCTCTGAGGGAAATTTGATGACTATACGTTTAATCGTTTTAAAAAAATACTTTGTTGCCAGACTTTTGAGCCAGGAAATTGTACATGTCGTGTCATGAAAGTGTCGTTGTCCTTGTTAATGTGAATATCCTTGTTTGTATCATTGTGAGTATGTTCGACCTCTCCAATAATCTCTGTTCGCTTTCCTCAGCATTTTGTTGCATTGCAGGAGGGTGGCATATATTTGCCTTATCAAAACCATGATGATCTAAAGAATTGTTTTCTACCAGGTCGCTGTCATCTGACTTTTTCATAGCGTTTTTAACCTCTCGTGGTGTACCTGAGATAATTCTGTCCTGAAGGCACCCCAGTTTGTTCTCTGGAGATTGCAATATGTTTTTGCCTCTGATTTTGTCGTTAAAAAGTAGAAAATTGGAAGTATCTCCAAACGTAGTGAGAGGAACCATAATAATCCTCATAAGTATGGAAACGGATTGTATATACTTATATAGTATGAAATTTCAGAATGCATCGACATAACATAATTAGATGTCATCAATGCTTTTCACAGATAACAAAAATCAACTTGATATCACATTTCTGTAAAAAGTTTCTAGAGTCTCTGTAGAAGTTTGCATGTGTCAAGTTATACATTAAGAAATTAATATTTCATTTTTATACCTACCACCTAAAAAAATAATCTTAATAATGCAATAACGTTTTATATATTTTAACTGTGTTAACATTGTTTCGGCTATGTTTTCATATTTCTCATATACTTTTGTAAGTATCGATCGATGCATTTCCTCTACATATATAAGCATGTATAAATGTATTTATATACAGGGTGTCCCGAAATTAGACGTCAATATTTCGGCCACATATTCTACTTCCAAAAATAGAGATAAAAGTTCATATAAACTAGGGTCCACAACTTCTTCGATTTTAAAATACAGGGTGTTAAAGGTGAAGACCTGGTGTTGGCTTTTTGCAAATATTTTCGAAACTTGTGAAGGTAATTCAGTTACAAAACTTTTTACGCTCTATTAAATGTACTAAAAGTTAGTATTGCAATATTTTCAGGAGTGCCTAGTGCAGCGGGGTATTGACGAAAAATTTGGCCCAAATTTTTTGGTGGTTAATTTTCAGTAATTTTGACTCAAAAATTTGAAAATATGAAGCTTTTTGTACAAATAAGGTACTCTTTTCATACTTCGCTAGGAAGCAGCATTTCCGAGAAAAATGCATTTGAATATTTCTTTACGACTTGATTGTTGTCCCGAAATTAGACGTCAATATTCGAGCCATCTATTTTACATCAAGAAATAGATATGAAAGTTCCTATAAACTAGGGTCCACAACTTCTTCGTTCTAAAGGTGAAGACCCGATAACGGTTTTTTATAAATATCATATTTGAAATCACTATTGTAGTCTAATGCGAAGTGTGGTGCTGCATTTTCTCAACAAGGTAGGCAATTATTGGTGTTATCTTTGAAAGTGTGCAACCAATATACTCCTTTTTCATGAGAATTTGTCAAATATGAAATTTGTCATTTTGAAGCCCGAAATTTGTAGGCTCTCGCGCCTCCCAATGCCCTTCCCCCCAGTTTGGGTACCACTGAATTAAACATTGAGAAACAATTATTTGAGGTTTACTTATTCTAACATTCAGATAAGATGCTCGGAAAGGTTGCCCTGCTCATGAAGGCACATTTCTCTACGGGTAATCGCATGTGAAGCTTGCGAAACTTCAAAATGGTTTTGCCGTATTTAATTCCTTGCCACACGTATTCTTTCACACAACTCCTCCTCGTTGTCTACGTCTGTTGCGTATACTATATCTTTTATACGGCCCCAAAAATAATAGTCTAGTGGATTTAAATCCGGCGATCGGGGTGCCCACGGAATAGGAACACTTCTTCTAATCCATTTACTCGGAAATTACTCATATAGCCAATTTCTAATATTCACACCGTCTTGCTCTGCCATTGCATAAACCACGTACAAAGTGGATATCTGCTAATTCTCTATTTGAAAATCTCTGCATTAATACTAAATAGCTTTTATCCGGCAACAAGCAGCACAATTGAAAACTAGGCGATTAATAATTGACAGCTCATTTTCTTTCACCTAGCAAATCAAAAAACGTCACTTATTCCCAGGTTACTGATTATTTTCTCTCCGATTTGCACATTGAAAAACAAAAAATCAATTCCTAAAGGAATATTCAATTGCATTTTTCTCGAAAATGCTGCTTTCTAGCGAAATATGAGAAGAGGACTTTATTTGTACAGAAAGCTTTATATTTTCAAATTTTGAAGTTAAAATTACTAAAAATTAACCACTAAAAAATTTGGGCCAAATTTTTCTCTAATACCCCCCTGCACTACGCACTTCTGAAAATATAACAATACTCACTTTTAGTACATTGAATAGAGTTTAAAAAGTTTCGTAACTGTACCAAATTTACCTTGAAAATATTTACAAAAAACCACCATCAGGTATCCACCTTTAACACCCTGTATCTTAAAAACGAAGAAGTTGGGGACCCTAGTTTATATGAATTTTTTCTCTATTTTTTGAAGTGGAATACGTGGTTGAAATATTGACGTCTAATTTCGGGACACCCTATATATATATATATATATATATATATATATATATATATATATATATATATATATATATATATATATTATATATATATATATATATATATATTAAAATATTTATTCCTAAGCCAGAATATATGTGTGATAATTTTTGAAATCTTTTTTGGGGATGTGGCTTAGATAAAGTAGATGTCACTTTTTTTTTTTTTCTATATAATCATTTAATTTCTTCCAACGTTTCGGCTTCGTGGAGCCTTTTTCAAGGACTACAATGGAGAGAAAGAAAAAATTATTGTCACCAATGTCACAGTTAGAAGTTACATTCAGTCGATAATTTAAAAAACACTGATAGAAACACAAAAAACAAACCTCATAAATATCACAGAAAAATATTTACCTAGCTTAATTTTTCTCGGAGACACCGGACACTCACTTCATTAAAACACGTATACACAGATTTGAATGAATTGATATCTACGATCGTTTACTTATTCCAATATGTTTTATATACGTGTATGGCGTGCAGATGATATTAAATCGCCGAAATTCGCTTGATTGCTCGGTGGCCTGGACGTTTTAAGAAATATGAAATAACAATCAATATATGGGGAGCCAACATTTGAGAAAGACAGACGAAAATTCATAATTTAAGGGAAATTAAAATCTTCTTTTTTTTTTTTTTTTATTTTTTATAGAATATTGTGGTATATTTTGCTCAAATTTTTGATATCTGTTTTCTCGTTTATAGCACGATTATTCCTTTTTATATATATCATTTCAAGGATTTCTCGTTTTCTCTTGTTGGTTTCTCTGTGTAGTATTTTGGTATTCTCAAATTGGAACTCATGTTTATATTTCGCTTTATGGTTTGAAAGGGCTGTTATATTTTTTTTATCATATTTATGTCCGTTTACACGGTTTGCCAAATATTGGCTCGATTGTCCGATATATACAGCATCACAATTTGAACACGGAATCTCATATACAGTATGTGTTGTTTTATTAACAGGCGTTCTTGTTTTTAAATTGGAGTAGTTTCTTTTAAACGTGTTTTGAGTTTTATGCCCAATATTTATGTTTTTGGGTTCCAGTACCCTCTGTATACTCTCTGACAGTCCATATATGTATATATATATATATATATATATATATATATATATATATATATATATATATATATATATATATATATATATATATATATATATATATATTTGAAACATATATTATTTATACCTTACACACGAGGCGAAAATATCAATATTAAAATTTGCATATTCCGATGAGAACAGATCCTGATATTATGTTACCAAATCTGATTCAGAGGAATGATTCGAACTATCTGTAAATATTGTAGTGATTTAAATGAGTATTCTTCATGATATTTGCGATTCCGAACGAGTGAAAGCACAATGGAACAAATTTATAATTCAAGGACAACAAAGTTTTTCAATTGAAATTGTCAGGGCTTTTCTAATAACAATAAATTGTACACAACGGTATTTTACACGCAAAGTGAACTCACATATTTAACTTATTTGTTTAATTCATGGTAACGTAGTTCAAGGTTATATCACACCTTCTATGTTCTCTTGCTTTTCTGCTATATCATAAACACACCTAAATAGTCAAGGAAACATTTTATGCAAACAATTAATGATCTCAATATCACTTTCGTCCAAATATTTTATCTGATTTTATATCTAGGTGGGGCAATGAACCAGAATGTAATCTAATCAGGAGTGAACTTATGATATATCTATATACCTACATATATATATATATATATATATATATATTTTTATATATTTATTTATTTATATATATATATATATATATATATATATATATATATATATATATATATATATATATCTCTATCTTTTTCTTTCTCTCCCTGTCTCCTTTATCTCCTGAATGTAGGCCTCTACTATCTTTTTTTATATATGTCTGCTTCTCTCTGTTCTCTCTGTTTTCATCCACTTCCCCCCCACACTCTTGCGTATATATATACATATATATATATATATATATATATATATATATATACATATATATATATATATATATATATATATATATATATATATATATATATTTAAGGTTTGGATTTTCTTGGAAATAGACCATAAGTGACTCAACTGATTTCTAAACCATTTTATTTGACGTTTCGGTCATTATTTTAAAAAATAAATAATAAGAAAACAACTTGTCTAAAAACCACAAAATCTTTGTGGTTTTTAGACAAGTTGTTTTCTTATTATTTATTTTTAATATGAACTACCACAGAGTTGATTCATCGTCCATCGAATTCATTCATTACCACCTTCTTCTGAATATATAAAATGAAGCATATATTATATTTGGTATGCTCTTCCTTAACACATCATAACAAAACATTGTAGACTACACCAAACACAAACATATAAACATTGATCTAATTATCTCACAAACAGTATGTATACAATAAAAACATTAAAATCAGAATCATAACGTTCACAAAAAACTCCAACATGAATAAAACAATATACAATAACATATATATCAGACTAGACTAGAAGGCATCATTGCTCAATTCCATAAACTCCTGTAAGGAATACAGAGGATGATTTAACAGAGCAGACCTCAGACGCCTCAAGAATATTCTGTCCGGCAGTTCCTTGACTCGTGAAGGCAACCTATTATAAAATTTAATACAATAATAATTAACTCCTCTTTGAGTTCTCTTGAGCCTATGATATTCGGTGAGATAATCTTCTTTGCCACGAGTGTTATACGTGTGCATATTAGCATTTGTTAGAAAAAGCTTCTTATTAGCACGTAAGTGTTTTAGGCATGATAGTATAAAGACGGACAACACTGTGAGTATCCTGAGATCCTTGAAGATTCTTCTGCAGCTAGATAGTCTGGATTCACCACAAATTGCTCTAATCGCTTCTTTTTGCTTCAGTAGAATACCGTGGATCTCTGGACTATATCCCCAAATTATGATATTGTACGTCGCAATAGAGTGGAAATTTGAAAAATATGAAAAATAGGCCAATTTAGCGATGCCCTCACTTGCGACGGACCTCATTCTGCGGATCGTGTATATGGCACAGGAAAGCTTTTTAATTATTCCAGAAATATGAACCGACCAGGTAAGCGAACCCTGCAAAGCAACTCCCAAGATTTTAATCGATTCAGCTTTCCTCTCCGATGAACTGAAGGACAATTTATTTGTTTTATTGATATTTAATTTCATCCGTTGGCTTTGAACCACGCTTCTGATTGCTTGAGTGACAGCCGAGATCGAGTCATGAGTTCCTCCTTTGACAATCCTGTATTGAAGAAAGTTGTGTCATAGCTAAGACATGCACACGCTGTGAAAATTTGAGATTATTGTCGATGAAGAGACCTAAAAATCTGACAGAATCGACTATTTTAATGGCATGGTTTTGCTGGAATAGATCCTGGGAGTTATCTCTATAAAACAAGGCGACGGTTTTATCTACTTTGAAGCGAAGTAAGTTTGCATCAGACTAGGACTTGATCAATCCAAGATCAATTGTCATTTCAGATCTGATATTGACGGACATGAATTTTACTAAGAAGTATATATATATATATATATATATATATATATATATATATATATATATATATATATATATATATATATATATATATATATATATATATATATATATATATATATATATATATATATATATATCAGTGGCGGCTCGTGAGGTTTTGTTTTGAGGAGGCTACAAGAGGTGTTGAAAAATACACCATAGGCGAAAACTTTTAGGATTTCAAGGTCAAAGTAAAACAAGCACCCTAAGCTATTAATTTGTTTTCACTTTTCAGTGTTTTCAGTTTCGAGTGATGAAGAAATGCAGTTCTTTCAAATCAGAGAACCTTATTTCTATTAGACCCCTAATTGTATCCAAAATTTCATAAAATATTTGCTTATAGTGAAGCTCCATATCTGCGTAACTGAATTTCTTTCGTTTTGGGCTAAATTGAGTCGTATCATCAGTAGTTTGAAATACAGAAAATAGTGTTTTAAAATAAACTTCTGCACGAAATTCTGAATTTTTTTCCAAAAGAAACTTGAGCCGATTTCGTGAGTAAATTACATCTGAGAACTTGTGCTGTAAGATTTGAAAAACTATTTCTGTTTGTTCAAAAATTAATTTAAAGATGTTTAAAAAATATATAAATTCCTTATCTTGTAAGTAAGATATTAATCCGCGTGCTGTATTTAAAGTTACTTTATCGGTGAAAAATTCCTCACTTTCAACTAGGTATAGAATTAAATCCTCAAATCCTAAACGGCCCCAAACAGAGACATTTTCACAAGTAAAAAGTAAACACTGCCAACAAAATAATTTATTTTTTACCTGTGATCCGTTCAGGCAAGGATGTCTCTCATAATTCCTTGTATTAAAACCGCGGTTTTGTTGTCTGTTACGCTGCACCAAATAGTTTAATTCAGGGGTAGGTCGCAATGTTTTTATCAAAACTTTATCCTCATAACTTAGTGCACTAAAGTTATGGTATAACAAATATTCCACTAAGTCACCATTGAAATTTTTGAAATTAACTTCAGTAACCAAACTCATTTTAAAACAATACGCGAGCAATATAAGTAAACACGCTGCCATTAGTAACTACGATCACACTACGTACGATTCAATTAATGCTTTCCAACGAATTCACTCGATGTCACGCGAAATTCTATAGTTATGATTGGTTGACATTGTATGAGACTGGGTTCCTATCGGTGTTGCCATTTACATGTGTTTTGCTTTTCTATTGCAATGAAGTATTCATTCGGAGTATTTGCACCGTTGTTTGCTTTTATGTGGCAGGCATAATGAACGTTGAGAATATACCTTTCTAAGCCTCCGCAGCGTTGCCACAAATCTTGAAATGAATGAAATGCAGTAAATGTAAATACCTTCTATCTTAATTAATAAATTATATTATATAATGTAGGTTGAAAGGAAGGTAGGTGATAAAATAATATGATTTTGATTAATATGAATATGCTGAATGCTGACTATTCAATATAATATATATATATTAGTGATACACGGAATATTATTGAGGAGGCTTAGCCTCCTTAGCCTCCTTTGACTAGCCGCCCCTGATATATATATATATATATATATATATATATATATTTATCAGTGTGTGTGAAGAAAATAGCATCATCTAGGAGCTTAAATATGTAATAGAAAGAAGTCAATTGATTTGTACCTTTCTATCAATGTAGTCATGAGAAATATTGCCGCCGCACATGTGACAGGTGCGCCTGCAGAAAGGAGTTTTTCGAGGTAAACGATTAGTAAAACATATTTCAGGTATTCGTTAACATTATCGCCTTTCAGTCCATGCTATTGTTTCAATTGAATTGTTCTTTGATTAAAGATTTAGGTCTTGAGAAAAGCTGCGAACATAAATACTAAATCCCTGTCTATATATTCCAAGGCATTTATGTAACTTTATTTATGATCAATAATAATTTATAGTCTTTATACTTGTGAACTAATAAATCTTTCAATATCTCTTGAAAAGCTTATTGTATTTACGAAGAAATTCTACTTTGCTCGTCAGTCATCAGAAATGCTTACTTTCAATATTCTCATACCTCGCAAAGATATATATATATATATATATATATATATATATATATAAATGTATATATATATGTATATATATATATATATATATATATATATATATATATATATATATATATATATATATATATATATATATATATATATATATATATATATATATTTATATAGAACAAATGTAGTTTTCTATAAAAAGTTTAGAAGTTTTGATGAATTATGTGAAATAAGAGAAAAATTTTTTTAAAAAAAGTTCATTCATATCTATCAATCATGAGTATAGGGAATAAAAAATGAACATAATTCTAATTAGAAAGAATATAACAATTAAAAGTTGAAGATAAGATGATTAAAATCAGAAAGTTAAGCTCAATGAGTTAAGTTGAAGTTTGGTGAAACAAGAGAGACAGGAGATTTCCTGATAGGAAAGAAATAAAAAAACAGAAACAACTAGTTAAAAATATGAATCGGAATATGATGTGACAAATAGAAAAATACATTACAAAAAAATTTAACACATTTAACAAAGCACAAAGAAAATTTGAGGAACTGAATTCTCAATCGAAAGTACCCACTCAAAAATCGTAAGAAATGACAAATATTGATAGAAAAAGATTATTGAAGAAGCTACTTCTTTCCTAGTCATTGTAGATATATCTTTCGTATGAAACATTAAGAACTAAATTTATGAGATATGTACGGAAATTGCGAATACAAAAGCACAACAATAATACTGAACAAATGTAGAAAGAATGAGAATCGACGTTATTGAAAATTAGTTTTTAATTATTATTGAATTCATTAAAATATTACTCAACTTATAACAAATGACTCATATTAGGTTGGCAGATGTAAATATTATTGGTATTATTGAAATTAAGTATTTTTGATTGGTTATTTCAATTCAACATTTCAATATTTTTGAATATCTGTGTCAAAGGTTTAACTGTCGATGCAGTTTCATAGAACATAAAAACTTTGATATAATTTTATTTTTCACCTTGGATACGGTTGCTATAAACACACTCATTATGCCCTAGGCCATTACGCCCGCATTTGCGGGCATAATGGATTAAAAACGCCCGCTTATTGTACTAGGAGAAATGAAGGAAAAGGAAACACACGTGTTTCATTCCTCCCTGAAGTATGTGTCAGGGAGGCGGGCAGCTTGAGTTTGGGATTAACTCCTTCAGCCAGATCAGAGGATACACTTGTATGTACAAGTGCATTAAGGATGGGTGAGACAGGATATTTATGGAACAAAGGAAGTGTGAGTAGGGTTCGGAGGATTAATACTGGCCCAGCATTCGCCTTATAAGTTTGCAAGCAGTGACTTACATTACCATGAGGAAACCTCTGAGAAAAACTCATGGCAGACCAGTCGGCCCCGGGGTTTGAACCCGAGACCTCCCAAATACTAGCCAGCGTACCTAGAGAAATGAAGCAAATTTCATTGATTAAATACTTCTTAATCCTTGTCGCATACAACTCTGGATTTCTCCGGCAATTAATTATTTGCAGCTTTGGCTGCATTTTATATGATATTCTTGGGCAAATTCATTTTCATTTTCATTATTTCTTTAAGACTACACAAAGAAAGCAGCATGACATTCACTGAATATGATGACAAAAATATTCACAAACGTTAAACTATCAACAAATGACATGCCTACAATGAGAAGGAAAATGGATAGGAGCAATGAAACGATTTTACTCACAATCGATCGGTAATCGATGGTTTTCTAACCTTCATAACAGTAGGGAAGCGCTTCATTACATACCTCATACTTTCCCGGCTAGCGAATCTCACTTTCCCGGCTAGCAAATGTCACTTTACCGGCTAGCTTGTGTCACTTTACCTACTAGCATGGAAATAAATCAGAATTAAGTCGATATTCATTTAATATAAAAAGAAAAAAAACTATTTGGAATTATAAATATTAATAGTTACATTCGAATTGTGATTATTATTGACCGTTGAAGCAAGACCTTGTTGCTTAAAGTTATGAATTTCAGAATTCGATGATGATGCCGACGTTCTAGGATTTTCAACATGAGACAACATATTAGCTATTTTTACTTGTCCATGCAAAGAATTCTCCACATAACCTTCAGCCACGGTACTAGATTTCCACCCCCCTAATCTCTTCAACTGTAGAATGTCTCCACCTGTATTTGCTAATAATGTCGCTGAAGTACGTCTGAAACAATGTCCTGTGAACCCATTAACATTTTCTAGTTTTAAAAAGGTTGCAATTTTTTTGGGAAAACTTCCGATAGAATTATGCCCAAAAGGCTGTCTTTGCCAAACCTCATTTGTAAGAACAACCTTTCACATTCGATGTTGTTGCGCATGTCACAGTATTGTTTCACTACTTTCATCCATTCCGGTTTTGTAATCACAAATGTACGCGAGGAATAGGTTTTGGTTATAGGAATCGTTATTATAATCCGATTTTCTAAAATTTCCAAATCATTTATTTTCATTTTTAGAAGTTCATCACACCTGCAAGCTCCGGAAATGCCAATAATCAAAGCAACCTGAAAGAAATTTGTACTTTAACATTTTTAATATGCACTAAAGAAATTAAAATATTACCTTTTGAGGGAGATATTCTACCGGAGCATCGTTTAGAAATTTATCGATATTTTCTTCGGAAAGAACACTTGACTTTTTAGCTTTGTATCCCACATTCTGCCTTTTCAAGTATGCTCGCAATTTTGCATAATTACTAATGTCAACATTATGCCTAATATTTAATAGTGTTCGTAGCATCGAGTACCTTGACCATAATGTACTGGCTTTATTCTGATTACTCAATTCACCGAAATAGGCAAGGAGCACAGTCTCAGAGGTGTGCAGCGCACCTTTAGCCACGCAACAGTTAATATACGTTTCGTACGTATTCACATACCTTACTCTGCTTTTCACAGGAATAAGGCCTTCGGATGCTAGTTCTGCAGCTGCTCGAAGTTCTGGTGATGTGGATTCAAATTCGCAGTCGGACATTTTTCGTTAATATGTATTGTCAAAAATTAAATTGTGAATTATGACCCAACTGTCAGATCGAATCTATGGTTGAATCAATTAACTTCTTATGTTGCCTCATTAATACAAGTAATAATAATTATTATCAGAACTTGATTATTAATGTGATAGATTGTGAGTAAAATAGTATACAAACCTCGGGGAAAATCATTCCAGCCTCACGTCTGTAGCACACCTCGGTGCTGCGCACCTCGGTATGCTACCTCGCCGTTCGGCTGTAATAGATTACTTCCCCGCTCGGTATGTAATATACTATTAAAATCGCTTTTTCATCATAATATAATAATTTTTTCGTGAAAAATAAAATCTTGTATGCACCGCGTGCATTACTAGATTCTAACGGCCATCGGGCAACATTCATCCCTCGGGCCGAATGTTTCCCTCAGGGCATAAGGATCTATATAACGCACTTAGTACATAAATAACTATTTTGATGCCGAACTAAACCATGGAGTTATATAGCAGACCTCATTATATCAAATTAAAGTCACATTAAAACAATGGTTAATAATAACAATTTACACATTTATTTAAAGAAATAACGCATGACGCACGTTTCGGTGGAACTTCACCTTCTTCAGATGCTAAAGGCAAACTAAATATATCGAATATCGAATACAAGGAATAAATAGATGACAAATTGTGTAGAAAGGTTAAATTGAAGGATGGTTAAAAATAATTAGTAGAATAGGAAAAAACATTCTGAACTGCTAGTCAGGTAGTTCGGTAATTTTGAAGAAATTGAGAAGGAGGCTTGAAGTATGATCGATTTGGCTATTCAATAGGAGACCGGAATGCTTGTATTCATTTATCAGTAATGATTCTAAAAAATTAAGTTCAATCCCCTTACTTTCAGCATTTAATATTTTAAAGTCGAAATTGAATGTGTGATTTTCTTGGATTAAATGGTTTGCATAATGTGAATCCGACTTTTGATTAACAAAGCTACGTTTGTGTTCTGAAATACTAGTTTGAAAACTTCTGAATGTTCTAACAATGTAAAACTTATCACAATCACCACAATTAATTTTATAAACTCCTGATTTATTATCTTTACGAATTTTGGATTTATTATTTTTTATATGATTTCCTAAATTATTACCGGTACTATAAGCAATGTTGATGTGCTTAGATAAGAGAGATTTGAGTTTTTACTTGAATTTCCGATGAAAGTGAGGCTGTTTTATTTGGTATCATTTTTAGTAAGGGGGTACACCTGGCTAATCGCATTTTTGAATAACTTTTTATCTATCATATTGTCTATTATTATGGGGTCATAATTATTATTTACGGTTAAAATTAGTGTTTGAAAGTGAAAACTAAACGATCGGAAATTAAATTCATATTTGTCATGAATTCCAGAACGCATTATGTGTTTACGGAAAAACATCACAGTAAGCTGAAGAAAGGTATAGCTCTCAGAGAAAGTTATCAATACTCCCATCGATAACAATCTAGGAAATCATTAATGTAACAACAATCTCTCATCATTTCAGCAATTCCCTACGTATGAAAAACCTGTTCTCTTTGGAAACACTCTTCAACTTACACCATCTATCATTTGAAAGACTTCCGCTAATCTTGATGTGGAGGAATGGAAGGATTATGGATTCTGCAGTGAGTTATTTGATAAACACTATTGATAAAATAGTTGTCTTCCTGATGATAAAGTATTTCAATTTCTATAGGGTAAAGTCGGGTTAGTTGGCGCACCTTTTTTTGTAACGGTGAAAAGAGCACTAAATAACATATGACAATATCGAATATTTTACAAAGTGAGGATAGTGAACAGAAGTAAACAAAAATATATGAAACAAGACAAAAAAATATATTTTTTGCCAACTGAGAATTTTTCAAAGGAAAAGGCTTAGTGAGCCATTTCTCCCACCAAGGGCGGGTAGTATGGCGCACTAAAAAAGTAATGAGATATTCATGCGGGTGACATGGCGCATAAACAACTTTTTAACTAACTACTGGAAATGATTCATTCGAGTGAAGAACGGAAAATAAATATATATTCAAAATATAATAAACATAAAATAAGTGTTCAACTCTAAAACTACTTATCTCATTTGCGTTTTTCACTACTATAGGACACTTATTTATGAAACTCATGCAGCCTTCATGTATGACCTTTAACGACAAACTATGCACTCAATTTTGAAAGTGGAAGGAATGGGATTTATGAAATCTAACATTTTGCCAGATGTATTTCCTGTATCTTCGACATTATCATTGTCCGTAATGTTGGATGCATTATTGAAATGAAAAAGCAAGTCTGAAGGAAAAAAATCCTGTCCCTCTAAAGCTGGGTACAGCATTTTCAACTGTCACTAATCTAAAATTAAAAAGTACCACCACGTAGTCATTACTTCCAAAATACATGTGATAAATGAAACTGGGTGGGGAAGTTGGAGCGTACCATCTCACCCGACAGTGCGGGTCAGATGACTCGAGCCGTCTCACCCACCAGGGAAGATAACACTTCTAATTTATTATTTAAATTCGGATATAAGACGTTACTTCAAGGTTGGATATAAAGAACAATGTTGTACTAAGTTACTAGTGCAAATTAAGTTAGTCTACGATCAAGCAGAACAAGATTACAACGTCTACAGCTAGAGGATGAAATTTTTTAAACATTGATCAAACATAGTATCAATTATTTTTTCACTCTTAAGGCCATAACTGGCTGCGATATTTAACCAACATACACTGAACATGAGAAAGATTGGCTAGAGGTGACCGGTATTCCATCTTCTAGCACATAGACGAAATAAATTGAATGAGCCATCTCACCCGCTGCGCCATCTCACCCGCTGCGCCATCTCACCCGACTTTACCCTAATGGTTATGAAAATACTTTGGTAGCAGTTTTCGCTTCAAATAATTCATTACGAATAAAATGTGAAACATGTCTCATGTTCAAACTATTTTTATATGATTATTCTATAATGTCAATTTGTGCTTTTTTCGGTAGAGTGAAGACTTCATCAATTTTTTGTCATTCTACCAAAACTTATTGTCTTTGAGTGACTTGATTGAGGGTAAAGTCAACCTGAATTGATTTATATTCAGTTATGATAATTTTTGAGTAGAAAACAGTATGAACCAAATTGTAAACATGAACTAGAACAGTATCTTCAACGTATTTACGGATATAAATGGAATATTTGATTTTGGTATACCAAAGAAAATTTTAATTTTTGGAGCATGTAAATCTGAAATAAAGCTTAGTACATTCATTTGCTAAATTCTGTATGAAGTGAATAAACTTGAGATTTAGTCCACCGAAAGAAAATATGTTTTTTGAATTTTGTATAGTAAAATGTGTTTAGAATATCGGAAAAAACAGACGTAAGCATTGGGCATTTTCTGAAGATAATTTACTAGTTACTACTTTTCGATGGATGGACAATACCAATGTTTTAATGTTAAGCTACGGTTCCACATTGAGGAATATTTTGTTGCTAAATGTTTTTCTTTGTTACCATAGGTAGATATTATGGCAACATTTACAGACATTTTTAGGAACATTTTGGAATATTTACGGAAACAAGCAACAGCAACAAGAATGTTTCTTAATATTCCTCCGGTGGAACCGTAGCAATATATTTATTCGTTTTCGTACTTCACTGCAAACTGAAAATCTGCGACTCGAATGTTTACTAGTTGTGTTCTCGATACGTTTCCACTGCAATAGCAATATAAATTTGTTTACACATGTTTCCTTTTTTCTTCTGAAGTTTACTGCTCAAAATGGAAACTAGCGTCAAGTAGGAACAGTCAACATTTGTTGCTGAAAAATAAAGAAACTTTAAGGAACATTTTGGAACATTTACGGAAACACGTAACAGCAACAAAAATGTTCCTCCGGTGGAATCGTAGCTTGAAGGGTGACAAGTAGAAACAGTCAACATTTGTTTCCGAAACATAAAGAAATTTTAGGGAACATTTTCGGAAACACGCAATAGCAACAAGAATGCTCCCCCATCAAGATTATAGAATGAAATGTCTGTTTTTGGAGAAGTAACTTAATCGATGACAACGTTTATTTTAAAAATTATTCTTTATTTAACTAATATATCAAACCATTTCCCTTGAGTTTTCAATGTTCTCAAAATCTCAAAAGTTTTGAAAAAATTACGAATTTAATAACGAAGCATTAATTGTTTAGTCAAGTCGGCTTTCTCACTCAAATAGTCTGTTATTACTAAGAAAATAAAAGTAAAAATACACAACACAGGCAAGAATGATTCAAGTAAATATATATATACAAGGTGTTTTTTAATTGAATGTAAATAATTTAGATGGTGAATTTTGGGCCCATTTTAAGACGAAAACTTCATATAAACGTATGTAATAAACGTCCTAGTTTTCATATTTTATTTATAAATTCAAAACCACACAAAATATTTCAATCAAATTTGGTATGCAAGTACTACTCATCAATGTGCATTTTTTGATGCAATACAGGTTTTTAATTTTTCACCAGTTTGGCTTGCATACTTCAGCAAACATTTATGGTATGCAACTGATTTTTCTTGAAACTAAAATTATTTTTGAAATGTATATTCTGTTTTGAATGAATTTGATCTAAAGAGTTTCCTTCGAGCCACGCATAGTTTTCGCTTGAAAAAATTCAAGCTGATTCTCCGCAAAATCATGACATTATCACATTGCAGGATATAGATTTTTGTTAAAGAAAAATTAGTGCATCGAACAAACAAATTAATTTAATTTTTTTTGTATTTTTTTCTTGAATTTTTTCAAATATTTTGTGTGGTTTTAAAGTTGTAAATAAAAAATGATTTATTTTCTGAAACTTGACCACCCTGTATCTCAAAAACTAGAACGTTTAGGACATGCGTTCGTATAAAGTTTTCTTCTTAAAATGGGTCACAAATTCAATTAAAAAACACCCTATATATATACCTACTATATATATATATATTATATATATATATATATATATATATATATATATATATATATATATATATATATATATATATATATATATATATATATATATATATATATATATATATTAGTATTAATTTTTTCATTCCATTCAGACCATTAACATGATATTGGAGAAGTCTGTGGAAAAAAGAGAATACATTTACATAAATCACAGCATAAATAATCACAAAAAGGTATAAAAGAACATCAAAAGCTACATTCCATAAGATCATCAAAGTTATAGAATGAGTATTGCCACAAAAGATCTTTGAGAGGTTTTTCAAACACATTAAAATTTTGGACTTTTCTTATAGAGATTGGTAGTTTATTATACAACTGTATGCCAGTGTAGAATGAACTCTTTACAAAAAAAGTAGTAAAATGTTATGATTATCAGCACTTTTAATGAAGTAGTTCAGATTATTTTTGACGAATAGAATAATTTTATTGATATAGATACAGGGGAGAGATAGAATTTTGTTTCTCTGGAAGTGTCCTCTATAGTAGGAGGTTCGCTTATCAATCCCAAAGATAAAAAGTATTACTATATATATATATATATATATATATATAGGACAAACGAACCGACGAATTCAGGTCCGTGTCAAAGAACATTCACTTTCGGTAAGACACTCAGATATCGCCAACGCCCTTTCCCAACATCACACCCAAACAGGCCACATTATCGATTTCCCCAATACAAGAACTATTGCTCCCGTCCGATCTTTCAAATCCCGAATTTTCCGTGAAGCTGTAGAAATAGAAAAACGTCCAAATTGTTTGAACACCAGAGATGACAGTCACAGACTCCCATCAGCATGGAAACCACTTCTGAGTGGTCGCCATGTCACACCCAATCAGAGTGCATCCCGCACTGATGAGCGTGAGTACCCACCCCCCTCCCCTATAAATACGGCCACGCGACGATCGGCCCGTTAGGTACGCTGGCTAGTATTTGGGAGGTCTCGGGTTCAAACCCCGGGGCCGACTGGTCTGCCATGAGTTTTTTTCAGAGGTTTCCTCATGGTAATGTAAGTCACTGCTTGCAAACTTGTAAGGCGAATGCTGGGCCAGTATTAATCCTCTGAACCCTACCCACACTTTCTATGTTCCATAAATATCCCGTCTCACTTGTCCTTAATGCACTTGTACATACAAGTGTATCCTCTGATCTGGCTGAAGGAGTTAATCCCAAACTCAAGCTGCCCGCCTCCCTGACACATACTTCAGGGAGGAATGAAACACGTGTGTTTACTTTTTCGATCGGCCCGTCAGTTGACTCTGAAGAGTAGGCAGATTGAGACTTCAGAGTTGACAGGAAGCAGTACGGTTAGTGGAGTAGGCAGGTTGAGACCACGCAATCGTATTGTTTCCGATTCCTCCTAATTCGATTCGTGGAGTAGGCAGATTGAAGCCACGAGTCTGAATTATTTACCTTCTAATTCTCCTGAAGATGGCATCGCAAAAGGAGTCGACACGTCGATATTTTTCAAATCTTTTACGCGGTTCATTCCGTGAACCAAGTTTTTCAAATCTACTTCGACCGCGGAAATCTTCTTGAACATATATATATATATATATATATATATATATATATATATATATATATATATATATATATATATATATATATATATATATATATTTATCCTCAAAAGAAAGTAGTAGGAAATGTATTGAAATATCTGCACATACTTGGGAAAGATATTTCAAAGCATTTCATGTGAAATTAGCCTTACATAATGAGAGCGAAAGTAATTAAGTCATGGAAGATTGAAGACATTTCTCAATGAATAAATCGCATTCCGAATAAATTCATTTATTACGGCAAGAGACTATCAGCATAAAGTTGAAGCAGTAAAAACCAAAATCCTCAGTTTTGAAATTCTACAATAAAATACGTGATGCAATTATTATTGGTTTGTCACCGATCATTTAGCGAAAATAATGTCATAATATAATATCGATTTAAGGTTCAAATAACCTATTGTTTCACAGTTTACTTTCCAATATCATGAATATTACCTAATGGACTGAAGGAGTATGGGAAGCACGAGCATTCTCATCATCATTATACAATAAATGCAAGAAATCGCCTATAGACTAATAATATTCACCTAAATTCCAAAATCAAGGCATGCAATGAATTTGAATGAACTCATTGCAATACATTTATTCACTTTACAGTATGCATACATATATCCCTTCTATGTATTTGTATATATGTGTTATTTAAAAAAATTTAAGTAGATGATTATTACTAAGTATGACTTTACTCCTTTGTGTGTTTTTATACTGTAGTTTATAGTGTTTCTTGATAATCGATGTTTTTGTTCAAATGTTTTATACACTTATTGTTAATGGATTCAATTGTGTTTTAGTGAATATGGATCTATGGTATTGTGCCGACATGCCACAAATCTGTCATTCCGTTTAAAAAAGAATGTATATTTAATGTTGGCGTTTGAATATATATATATATATATATATATATATATATATATATTTATATATATATATATATATATATAAATATATATATAAATATATAAATAAATATAAATATATATATATATATATATATAAATATATAAATATATACCGCTCGCTTAAAACTTGGTGGAACATAGTTGAAAAAAAAAAATAAGATAAGAAAAAAAACACTTGGCTTTATTTCACTGAAAAGGTAATATTTATACTCGATATGTTTCGAGTAACTAGCATATTCTCAACAGTTAAGAAACTAAAATTGTTTTCAATGAGTTAACTCTTGAGAATGGGCTAGTAACCCCAAATATATATCGAGTATAAATATATCTTTTTTAGTGGAATCAAACCAAGTGTTTGTCTTACCTTATTTTAATTTCCAATATATATATATATATATACATATATATATATATATATATATATATATATATATAAATATATATATAGTGTTACATCTGGAAACTTGTGAGCAGCAATAACCAATTATTTGTTGTTCAATGAAAATATTTATATGATGTCAAAATTTTGAAATATAACTGAAGTGAACATTAACTTTGTTATTTTAAATAGAAAGCTATAATTTTTTTAGAAGGTGATATTCATTTCAAATATTCAGAGTTTTTTCGAAATTTATCTGAATTGTATCTTACTATATGTATATATGAATATATAAATATATAAATATATATATATATATATATATATATATATATATATATATATATATATATATATATTTATATATATATTTATTCATTTGAACTGTTGTTGCCTCCGAACTATTTTTAACTTTTTGATAATTATTAGCAATAACTGGCTTGGTGAATTTCAAAAAAACTCGATTTTATTGAAAAGTTTTATAAAATCGAGGTTTTTTGAGATTCAACAAGCCTGTTATAGATAATGATTATCAAAAAGTTATATATATATATATATATATATATATATACTTATGGAAACATTTAATTTGTCACCAGCTAAATTTCTGACAATATTTTGTAATACCAAATGGGTAGACTGGGAAGGACAAATTTATTTATACAGATATATAATATATATTCATTACACAAATGATAGAAAATATTCAACCTATGATTATAACTGGAAATAAAATAAAAACACAGAGATTTACACTAAATTTTATTACATTGTGTCGCTCGTTTCGCATCTACCAAGACTACCAGGATTTATATATATATATATATATATATATATATATATATATATATATATATATATATATATATAATATATATATATATATATATATATGTATATATATGTAATATATATATATAACATATATATATATATATATATATATATATATATATATATATATTATATATATATATATATATATATATGATTATATATATATATATATATATATATATATATATATATATATATTATATATATATATATACATATATATATAAATATAAAATTATATAAATATATATATATATATATATATATATATATATAATATATATATATATATATATATATATATATATATATATATATATATATATATATATATATATATATATATATATATATATATATATATATATATATATGTATTGGACAGTCCGAAGCATTCCTGGTAGACTCGAAACGTGCGACGCAATGTAACAAAATTTAGTGTATATCTCTCAAGAATAAGTGTTTTTATTTTATTTCTAGTTATAAACATTGGTTGAATATTTATTATTGTTTGCGTTATGAATATAAAATATATATCCGTATAAATAAATTTGTCCTTCATATTCTATTCATTTGGTAGAAAAAAATATTGTCAGAATTTTAGCTGGCGAAAAATAAAATGTTTTTATAGAATTTTGATGTATTTGATGTAGTAGATACCAATTTATATAGTTGTTTTTATATATTCTCATCTTATTTCGAATGGAATCAGTTTCCATAAATGAGATCTTGGGAACTGTAGAAAATTAGTATTAGTTAATTGACATCTACTCAAATAATATTGTGTATATTTTCTCTGATTAGAGAATCAAATCATGAACCTCTAATACGTCAATGAACGTATAATCACAATCTTCGAAAACGTGAGAAAACACTCTTCTCTGGCACTCACGATAATATAACCCAATATATTCAACATTTCTTAGGAATCACTGTTGCACATACATAATAAACAACTCCACTTAACAATCTTACGCTAATATAAAATTTCAAATTTACTCGAAAACGATGCATTTAACCTTGCTCTTCATTCCACAAGTTACGCAAATATCCTACTAGCTCAACGTGCAGGAAGAGAATAATACGCGAATATCGGTAGTATTTTGACCTAGAGAGGCGAATGGTCTTTGCTTGCATTACTTCTTGACTCCCAGCAGAAGAAGAAGGCGTGTTGTTAGTCAGTTCTCTTGAAGACTTCGTGTAGTTAACGTCTATTGGATGTATATTGTTTTGTGTAGATTGTTCATCGTTCATCCTCTCCACCCAAGGTGAGTACTTCGACCCTGCGTACTCATGATACATTCCTGAACATTCCTGAATTCAGTTATTCTTACATCCTCTTCCTTCAAGGTTTAAGAGAGAGTGAATATGTTCATCCGACTTAGAAAGTGAGGTAAAAACATGAAATCAGTATGATTCATTAGATCAGCAGATATTGCAAAATATGGGTTGGTAGACACAACGACAATTCATACATCCAATTTTAGATTATCATGAATACAATTATACTAAATATGTTCAAGGGATGCTTCAGTGAAACCGGTAGAATGATCATACCAATTTAATTTATTTTCAAAATTTTCATTTAGGTAATTTTCTTATTTGGAGATTTTTGAAGCACTAATATTGACAGAACTAGAAATTTCGCAGTTTTTTTATTTTTTTTTCTGAATTAATGAATATAATAGTTCATGAAATTTGAACTCAAAATCAATATTTTGAATCATCAATATTATTGAGAAATGTGACATTATATTTCTTCTGATGATTATATATAAATATATATATATATATATATATATATATATATATATATATATATATATATATATATATATATATATATATATATATATATATATATATATATATATATATATATATATATATATACATAAATATATACAGGGCTGTAGCCAGCACTGCTTTCTAGAGGGGGCTGAACAAATTTTTGAAGCGGCTTGTTTTTTACATAGTACTAAAATAAATATACGTGAAAAAAAGACAGGAATATACAGCTTTTTCTGTCTTTTCACCTAGAAAAGTATACTGGAAAACGGATATTCATTGAAAAACAATTTGGAAAAGTAAAAAAATTTATTCTAATAAAAAATAATGAATAAAAAATCTCTCATAGAAAACTCTGAGTAAATGAAACAACTAGAAATGAAAACTATTTAAAAAAACTGAAATGTACTTTAATCATTAAATATAAACATATATCTGGTATCAGCCCTCTCTAGCGCCACCTTGGCTACGGCTCTGTATATATATATATATATATATATATATATATATATATATATATATATATATATATATATATATATAATGAGAATCATACTTTCAACTTTAATAGCACAAAAATTTTAGAAATAGAAAAAGATCAAAAACGCAGAGAAATTTTAGAAATGTTAGATATTCAAAAAAATTTAAATAAAGTAAATGATACAACATACATCAAACATTTGAGTTCAATATACGCAGAATTAATTCTCTAATTTTTCCAAGAAACAACATAAATCAAAACAAAATAATTCAACAAATAAACTCTAACCATAACAACTCATCTTCTTAGACAAAATCTAAACATCTAGAATTTTCAATTTTTCTAAAAAGAAAGTATAGTTTAGAACATATGATCTCCAAAATTACAAGAAGTGTCTTTTTAAAGAAAACAATCAAATATTTTAAACCTATTTTGTACATTACGTGGGTGAAGGTTTTTGTGGTTCCCTTCCCATCTAATAATAACAGATTTGAATGTTAATATTGGACTGAATAGCACGTTATAAATAACAAAGAACGGCCACAGCCGAAAAATTTTAGTGAAACATAGTAGTCTTTTTCTATTCAAATTTTTTCAAATCAATAAATGTCAAAGAAATTTCAATTTTTTTCAAAAGTTTTGATAAAGCCACGAATGTCGTGGCGAAACGTCAACTTTTTAATAAAATCGAGTGTTTTGAGATTCAACAAGCCTATTATTGCTAATAATTATCATATATATATATACATATATACATATATATTTATATATATATATATATATATATAGATATATATATATATATATATATATATATATATATATATATATATATATATATATATATATATATATATATATATATATATAGATATATATATATATCATCATCATCATCATATGGTCTACCGTTAAGTACGGTGCAGCCTCCTCGCATATCCTTCCTTCATTCCTGCCCATGTATTACGTTGTTGTATATACATATATATATATATATATATATATATATATATATATATATATATATACATATATACATATATATATATATATATATATATATATATGTATTATATATATATATATATGTACATATATATATATATATATATATATATATATATATAATATATATATATATATATATATATATATATATATATATATATATATATATATATATGTATATATATATATATATATATACATATATATATGCTGCTTAGAGATAATATTTCTCACTGAAAATAAAATATTTTTATTTATCCATGGCCAATCAAGATTGAATGAGAGCTATTAGCCTTCCAGCAATAGGTCGCAAAACTGATTCACTGTTACAAGTCCGCGTCTCGGAAGATAACGGCACCGAGTGAAAAAATTTCACTTTCCATTCTATTCCGTAACGGGATAAGAAGCAGATTAACAGCAAAAGTATATGAAAATAGGTTCAAATGTAGAACTTTCTTCATTTGTTTATCCACTTTCAATATATATATATATAGGGTTGGGATAAAGTATGGAACCAAGTAAATATCTTTTGAACGAAAAGGACAATATTTATGACATTTTGCAGGTTAGTGCAATAGCGCAAAATGCATCTGATGTTTATTACTTTCTACCTATGCATACACACAACATCAATTCGATTATCTGAACGTTTTTTTACGGTAATGTAAAAACTCAAAAGTTGAAGATATGGTAATCATTGTTTTGGCATTTTTGAAGCTCATCTAACGGCATCTATAAGTGATGCTGAAAAACATTTTATACTGATCCAATGTCAACTTTTTGGCAATTATTGTACGAAATTTTGAATACAGCTGTTGACGATGCGCCTGGCAATTTGCCTCTTCAATAGCGGATGCAAGTATGGTACCAGCAGGATGCCACTCCGGCCCAAAATTATGAAGTAGTAGAAAGAAAGCTGGATATTTTGTTTGAAGATACGTGGTTGGATAATAATGGTCTTCACATGTGGCCTCCTAGACCTCCGGATTTGACGCCCTTGGACTTTTCTTGTGGAAATAATTTGAACAAATAGTCTACAAAGACCCGATCACAACAAAAGAAAACATGTTAGAACGAGTCCATAATGCCATCCGATCTTTAACAACGTAACAAATCAGGGCAGCAACAGGAAGAGGAGTCTCCAGAAGAGTTCAAAAATGCTTGGAACAAAATGGCAGGGTTGAAGGCGTCCCATAATGTTTTTCGATTTATTTTTCTATTTGCGCATTGAAAGTTGAATTGTAATTCCCATAACTACAGCAATTTTTTTTGCTGGCAATCATGATTTGTACTTAAAAATGTAAATAACTTGAAAACTATCAATTTTAGGTATAGGAAAATGCCATATCAATCGAAATTAAATTTTGTAATATCTAAAATAAAAGAGAAGCATTCTATTTGAAAAAACCAAAAAAAAAGTTCATAATTTGTAAAATGTAAATTATTGTAGTGAATGATTATAAATTTTCGAATAACCAGCATTTTTGATAATTCATCCCGAAATTCATTGTTTTATGTCTAATAGTTACTGAGATAAAAAGCGTCAAAGTACTTGAATGTCATTTTTCAATATGCAAATATCTCCAAAATGGTCAAAGAGGGCCATATATATTGTTTCATTCACTGACATTATTTTTCAAAAAGGAATCTAATGTGGAATAAAAAATGTAGGTTGCCATTCAAAATAAGGAAGTTGGTAGCTACTTCTGGTATAACCGGAAGTGGTAGAATTCAGCCACAATTTAAAAAAATTAGTTCATGGTTAAGAACCTTAGTGTGATAATATTTTACATTCCCATCTAAGGCTATAATAGGTTTAATCAGATTCAATGAAATATAATAATCTAAGAATTAATGAACCCAAAAATATCTTCTCTCGTTAGCTTTTAAATATGTTAGCTTTCATTGTTTCACTATGTGCATATTCAACTTCTTTTAAAATCAGTATCTCACATTATGAAAGAATTATCATCTTGCATAACCATAAAACACAATAGTGTTGTTTCATTCACACAGTAATCGATTTCACATTTTTCAGTAACTTAATTTAAATTTATGCAATGCAAATTAAGAATATATAATTCACTACCTATTTCTTAAAAAGAACAGGTAGTAAAAACGTATTTCTTAATTATCCTCATTAGAAAAATTATCTTGTTAATATGTTTGCGTAATTCACAGTTCTGGAAAAAATGTTATCAATTTTTTTCATGCCATTGCTATAACGAATTCACACACTGAAAATCATAGACAGAAAATTTTATAAGAAAGAACTAAGTTTTTGTTATCTCATTAATTAAATATTGATAAATGGACAATACGAGTATGCTATGAGATTAGTCAACTATCTAGGAGTAAGATAAGGAATTAGCAATTGATACAGAGATATAATTGAATTGAAATCAAAATTTTCCTACAGATTCCTATATTTCTAACCCTTTTTGCATCCAAAATAAGACAATTTCTCAAGAAAATTTAAACAATCAAATCATGAAAAACATACTAGTTGACCATGGTCAATTTCATACATTACATAAAGTGAACAAGGAAAATTCTTTAATAATTTAAAAAAATTATCAAACAACTTTCCAAGGAAGCTGGTTATACGTATTCAGCAACGCAAAATCTGCATTCACAATCGAACGGTGAATTATAGAAATTGTCAAGTCACCCCGACTCAAAATCTGCATACAGCTGTTTCGATCTTATTAGATCTCATCAGTGCAGCTTATTTGACTCGGAGTGAATTAACAAATCTCTAATTGTTCCCCAATACAAATCGTGGTCAGTAACACTGGTCGGATAACAATCCAGAGCGCCATCCCACCAAAGATGTTGTAGAGTAGATATCTTCATATCAGGAGGTACGTGTTCGAGCGACGAATTTCTGCATTTTCAGTCTAAGCGGTGAATTGTTGTTTCCCAATATCTTTGGTGGGATGGCGCTCTGGATTGTTATCCAGCCAGTGTTACTGACCACGATTTGCATTGGGGAACAATTAGAAGGTTGTTAATTCACTCCGAGTCAAATAAGCTGCACTGATGAGATCTAATAAGATCGAAACAGCTGTATGCAGATTTAGAGTCGGGGTGACTTGACAATTTCTATAATTCACCGTTCGATTGTGAATGCAGATTTTGCGTTGCTGAATACGTATAACCAGCTTCCTTGGAAAGTTGTTTGATAATTTTTTTAAATTATTAAAGAATTTTCCTTGTTCACTTTATGTAATGTAGAAAATTTAAAGAATATTTGAATACGTTCATAATGACATTTAAATCAATAACCCATATTATATTTGTATGAAAATTAGATGACCAGTTCTGTAGTTTCACAAAAAAAAACGGTGTCATGGGACATCAAGTAGGAACGAAGTTCCTTCGAATAATACAGAAGGACCACAATTTGCGAAAACGAAACATGTGCGTGTCGGGGCGCACGACAGAAGTGATAACTTATACTAATCCAAGTTGAAATAATTGATATTGAAATGTGGAGCTAGGAGCTCTTACGAGATTTTGAATAAAAAAATTTAAAAAGCCTGAACTTACATCTGGGATTCGAACCCAGAAATACAGCAAACTAGGGTTCAGTACTTAGACCACTCGGTTGTCAACACAATGTAGAACATAGACGCAAAAGTGTTAATAACTAGAGGATAACGTATCGCCACGCTATATAATTGAATATAAACCTACAATACTTACCTAGTCATTATTTTATGGAACCAATTTGTAAAGCTTTATCTTTTCATTTTCATTATGCCATATCTGATTCCTGTCGTAACCTGTTCTTTTATGCTTATAACTTATACAAAATTATTTCGATGTTCCACATCTGACGTTTTCGAGTTGCTTGTACATGAATTAATGAGTACATATATTGCATTGGCGATTGACGTTTTGGAGTGGGATCAGAAAGGGAAGGGATGAGAGAACGGAAAGAAAGAGGGAAAAAGAGAAAGGTATACAATATTCGCTTGCGTTAACTAAAAGCGTGACTTTCGTCAGTCTATTTCCGTCACACTTTTGGTCTCGCATATTTTTCAGTTTGGTCCCGCAGCGAAATCCCTATCTTCTCCAAGTCTGCCGAAAGGAGCTTCGTTCCAAAAATATTTTAATAATATTGTATATTATTGCCACAGAAAAAGTCATATAAATTTACCTATAACATAAGTGACAAAAACCAAGGGGCTTTAATTTTCCGTCATTAACTAATTTAAATTCGTCTTATAGAAGTTATAAATACCAGCAACGCCACTTCGCATGACTTTCGCTCTGAAATCTCTATCTGAAGGCAGATTTGAATACTACCCCAAGTAGCATTTTGGCGACGATAACCACATAATACACCAAAATTAACGTTGTACTTGGTGCAGATATTAGTCATTTATAGAACGACGCGACGCTCTCTAAACCACCGGACAACGTCGTCTTAATATTGAGCATGACTTTAGTTAAACTTCGAAGTTGTTACAATGTTCAACCAACTGACTACAAGTAGTAAATATTTTGGGAATGGTAATAACGTTCTGAACACGTTTAAGTGGCTACTTTAGTTATGTTGAACGTTTTCCTGAAGGAGAGCCGACCTTGAAGAATTTAACTAACCAGTGGGCAATTTGTCAGTTGAATTAAAAACGTTTTCGCAGAGTGTTCTTTGCAACTAACCTTCTTTTACGATATTTTCTATAGAGGGCATGACGGCAAAATTTTGATATTAATTTTATACCTAACATTTTGCTTTTTTATTTTTGTGACTGTGACAACAAAGACATATATAGGTACTGTTGGATATAATATCTTGTAAAAGAAGAACGTGAATGATTCTGACTAACCTCAAAATTGTATTTACTATTTAAAATAACAAAAATTGCAAATGCATTTTATTTTCATTTGAAAACGATTTATTTAAAAAATTAGGTGAAACGAGCCTTTAAGACATTGCCTCCTATTACAGGCAAAAAAAAATTATGCTTATTTAAGTTGAAATCATAAGCAGGCAAACTGGATATATTTTTTTTGAGGGCACTTGCTCTTTTATTAAAAGTAGATAGATATTTTGCGGGAATTATTTTTCCTTTTTCGTCATCTGTGGTGCTGTAGTCTGATGATCTGTTCTCAACTGCACAAATTTGGTCTGCCTGGGCAGAAGCGTGCATATAAAGAAGTATATTGCTGGCTTTTACCAAACATTCGTACTTTTTCCATTTATTTTTATCTGGTATACTACCAGCGTTGGATTGCTGTTGCCGGACTTGCTCTTTTGTAGGGGGCCAGTACACAATTCCATTTTCTTCCCATCGGTTCTACCTCTTGCGTACTTTTTATGTACACAACTTTGAAATGTTCAGCTATAATTTTGAAAATGTTTGTCTTGTCGACGTAATTGAGAAAAAATGTTGGAATTATAAAATTGCTAATGAATGACAAGTGACACTACTGACAACTGAAAGCTGCTGAAGCTGATTAACACGGAAACACAGAACATCTGGTTAAGGTGTTCTGTGACGGAGAAACGCGTTCCAAAATGTAGAGCGAGGTCGGATCGTTAGTTAAACTGCGTTCAGTTTTTGGTCGGATAAGCAACTCCAGTCGCGCTTCGGGTATAAAGTAAGTTTTCTGGTAAACTAACGTTAAAGTTAGTGTATTTTTTAGTTAATTGATAACCAGAGTCGTGTTGATGCCTATTATACTCCTACGCCATGTTAAAAGTGTAATTCTCTTTGGAAAAATGGTTGGCCATTAAAATTTGGAACGTAAAAAACATGAACAAAGGATTATGAAGCCTCATTTCAGTTTTACAGAAACAATTCATATATATCCTGTTTAAGTCACGTTCGAATTAATGTCAACTTTTGTTATTGTTTACCTAAAATATTTTTTTTTGTTTTTTTTTTATTTTTAAGTTTTGAGAAATACTCAACGGATTGAAGGCGCGTGAGTTTTTTGGCATGAAACAATGGTATATTTGACAGTAAAATGAAATGCGTTGCTGATTTTCGTGAAGGGTGTCTTGAGCGTAAGAATGAAACATAATAATATTATTATAAACATGCGGTAGTAGTTGTTAGAAAGTTTTCTCTAAGTGTTCATTTTGACAATAAGTAATTATTTGGTTAAAAAATTTACTATTTTCCAACACCATGAAAAGTGAACTGTGGCGCGAGAGGGCGCAGGTGTGGTCGATTTAAAGTAAATTCAGCAACGTTCAGAAAACGACCAACTGCTACTTACAGTTAAAACAGGAACGTTTTAAAAACCCAAAAATAATTGACCAAATTGGTGCAAAACAGAGTTGTGATAATGTTGTGATAAGGTAGGTAACACAACATGTTTGGTTGCGAAACTGTTTTAAACACGTCGTGGCAACGATAAATTGCTGCTTGGGACATAAAGTGAATAAGGAAAATTCTTGAATAATTTAGAAAATTATCAAACAACTTTCCAAGGGAGCTGGTTATATGTATTTCCCGACGAGAATTCTACATTCACAATCCAACAGTGAATTATAGAAATCGTCACCTCGATTCAAAATCTGCATATAGCTGTTTCGATCTTATTAGATCTCATCAATACAGCTTATTTGACTCGGAGTGGATTGACAAATTTCCAAGCTTCTATATGGATAACAACCCAGAAGTATTTATGGAGCGCACTCTCGTGAGAATTGTCCAGAGTTTTTGAAAACTTTTTGCCACAGTTGCAGTATACATTTTCGATCCAAGCGGTGATTTGTTGGTTTCCAATATCTTTGGAGGGGGCTCTAGGTTGTTATCCAGATAGTAGCTCGGTGACGAATTGTATTAGAAATTTGTTAATTCACTCCAAGTCAAATAAGCTGCACTGATGAGATCTAAAAAAATCGAAACAGCTTGGATCGGGATGACTTGACGATTTTTATAATTCTGGATTGTGAATTTAGATTTAGCGTCGCGGAATATATATATATATATATATATATATATATATATATATATATATATATATATATATATATATATATATACAGGGCTGTAGCCAGCCTGCTTTCTTGAGGGAGCTTGTTTTTTACATATTACTAAAATAAATATAAGTGAAAAAAAGACAGGAATATACAGCTTTTTCTGTCTTTTTACCTAGAAAAGTATACTGGAAAACGAAAATTAAAAAACATTTTGAAAAAAAAAAAAATTTATTCTAATAAAAAATAATAAATAAAAAAAAATTTCTCATAGAAAACTCTTAATAAATAAAACAAATAGAAATAAAAAATATTTGAAATAAATTAAAATGTACTTTCATCATTAAATATAAAGAAATATCTGATATCTTTTCTAGAGGGGGGCTGCAATAATTCCAGAGGGGGCTCCCTCTGGCGACCCCTCGGATACAGCCCTATATATATATATATATTTATATATATATATATATAACCAGCTCCCTTGGAAAAATGTTTGATAATTTTTTATATTATTGAAGAATTTTCCTTGTTCACTTTATGCAGTATATTAAATTGGCCATGGCCAACTTGTATATTTTTCATGATTTGATTTCACATATTTGAATGTCGAAACGAGTGAATATAGGAAGACATTCAATTAACTTAGTTTCTCATAACCTAGGATAGGATCCCGAACTCGATAATTTTCCTGAGAGTGTGGGAAGTAATTTCATTTGTTTTCTCATCAGCTGATTGCTTTTTAATGCAAACGTGGTTACAAACTCTTAGGTAACTAGGATACACTTACTCCCAAAGCGCGGTTAGTTCTAAAATAATTTTAAAAAACTCTATCGCAGCGAGCAGCATAAGAAGAGCAGGTTTTCATAACGTATCCAGTTTAAAAAATATATTCATTAAATCATGATTTTTTTTCCAAATTCAAAAAAAATGCGACCTCTAATGTGTAAACAATATTTATTTCCTCCAGGGGGATCAACCCCCCAACCAATTCATACCTAAACCAATTACATCCAAGGTATCATACGAAAGTACGTACTTACAAACTTCCAACTCTATTTCTATAAAATTGCGCCCTTTATCTTGTAAACAAGATTTATTTCCTCCTCCGGGGTGCCAACCCTCCAACCAATGCATATAGAAATAAATACCATCCAAGATATCGTACGAAACTACTTACCTACAAAGTTTCAACCCTATGGTGCCAAAATTGCACCTTCTATCGTGTAAACAAGATTTATTTCCCTGGGGGGTCAACCCCCCAACCAATTCGAATCCCATCCAAGATATCATACGAAACTACCTATTTGCAAACTTTGTGTAAACAACGCTAAAATACATAAGCACATACATACATTCGAATATATATATATATATATATATATATATATATATATATATATATATATATATATATATATATATATATATATATATATATATATATATATATATATATATATATATATATATATATATATATATATATATATATATATATATTAATCATCATAAAAAGTCATGAAACGAAAAACTATCTTGCTCCTAGGTCCAACTTTGCTAATCGCACCCATTTTAATAAGCAAGTTTTCAAAGTGAAAACCTGCTAAAATTAACTATAGAAATTTTTATTCTATCTATATAAATTCACGCAGCCGTTGTATGAGACATTTCACTCATCATTCCCAAAATTTTCTTACTGAAAAATTAATCTATATCATCTTAAGAAAAAATCAGCAATATATGAAAAAAATTGTTAAAATCGTGTTTCAGTTCATATTAGGAATTTTCTTGAAGTTTTTCAATACTTCATTTTGTTGTATTATTTTATTTATATCAGGCCGTTTTAAATCAGAATACTGAGTTTTATTTTAATCCTTTTATTAAGAACACTAGACTACCACTACACTAATTAAAGTAGTACATTTATCATACAGCTTCTAATTCTATTTATACCGCCAAACTAAACTGTCATTCTTAAAACAGACGCTTTCGTGAAACCATAGAAATTAATTAGGTACTAACATATATCAAGTCGCCAGTGGCAATTGCCATTGTAACTAACTATAAACAACACATTTCATTAGAAGCTTTTAATTTCAGAATTTCAATACTATATGTTCAAACTAAAAAAAATTGTGAAAAAAGATCAAATATGAATTATTCTTCTAGCTCTGTCAATGACCGGTAATGCAAGATGCAGAATAAGAGAGAGTAAAGTATTAATCAGGCCAATGTATCTGATGGCTGGCTAATATTCAATGTCAATGTTAGTGAAACGAAAGAACCAGTTGAATAACTCGATCCAATTATAGATCAAACAGTTATAATTTGATATACATATATATAATAAGTGCCCCTGACCAGTTTGAAATTTGAAGGAAAGAACGGTAGTTTCCGGTTCATAGGATTATATATAATATGCTCTTTGATGAGTAGTTTTTTAATGTTGCGGTAGGTCGACATTGATATACACGCTCTAAACTGATCACTTAATATCAGAAATAGAATGATCATATCTATTGCTGTAAATTTTGAGATATTTTATTTTTAGTAGGTTTTCACTTTGAAAACCTGCTTATTAAAATGGGTGCGATTAGCAAAGTTGGACCTAGGACCAAGATAGTTTTTCGTTTCATGACTTTTTATGATGCTTGGCACCAAAAACTCAATTTCATATATATCTATATATATATATATATATATATATATATATATATATATATATATATATATATATATATATATATATATATATATATATATATATAATTATTTATTCGAATTGTTGTTGCCTGTGAACTATTTCTAATCTCTTGATAATTAATGAATAAAGTATAAACTTTAAAATAAAAACACTTGGCTTATGTTTCACAATATAAAAAATCTTTAGATACTGTACTTAGCAGTAATAAAAAGTCGACATGTTTCGAGCTATGAACTCATTATCAAGACTGACAACAGGAGAGTATTGCATCGTAATTTATAAAACAGACAAAAGCAAAGGTGATACCTGAAAATCAATTTGTTCGTTTACAAGGGGTAATTGACTATTATGGGTGGAACTTATTTCGATAATTTCGAGAAGGTCAAGACGTTTACCCTTGTTACCTGAATGTAACAATTTGGTTTTGTTGAAATCCAGGAAGTGATTGAATTTTATACAATGTTCAGAGAAGCCAGTGGTATTTTTGTTTTGTAAAATTGACTTTTTATGTTCTTCAACACGAATATTTATATTCCTTCCTGTCTGTCCAATATAGAAAGCAGGACATTCGTCGCAAAATATTTTGTAAATACCACTGTTTTCTCCGATGTTAGATTTTTCTTTATTATTGACCAAGAGTGACTTCAAGTTTCTTTTATTTGTACAAATTGTTTTAACGTTATTTTTCGATAGTCTGTTACAAATTTTGCTACTCAAATTAGGCACATAATTTATTGGGAAGTATTTTTGTTCTTCATTAATAGTTTGCGTGGGGTATATTGAATGCAACAGATACTTTCTTCGTTTTTTCCCAATGAGCTTGTCGATAAGACTTTCATTGTAACCGTTATTGATGGCTAATAATTTAATTGTATTAACTTCAGTTTGAAAATTTGTTTCCGATAATGGAATCGTGAACAACCTATGTATGAACGAATGAAAAGCACTGAGTTTTATTTTAATGTGTTGGTTACTGTCGCTGTGAATTAAAGTATCTGGGAAGGTTGGTTTTCTATAAATTTTGAAAGTAAGAGAATTCAAATTCCTAGCAATCTGAACGTCTAAGAAATTCAAGGTACCGTTTTCGTTTTCTACTTCTTTTGTAAATTGAATCGAGTTGAAAAAAGTATTTATATATTTAAGGATAATTATTAGCAATAGCAGGCTTGTTGAATCTTAAAAAACTCGATTTTATTAAAAAGTTGGCGTTTCGCCACAACATTCGTGGCTTTATCAAAACTTTTGAAAAAATTGAAATTTCTTTGACATTTATTGATTTGAAAAATTTGAATAGAAACAGACTACTGTTTCACTAAAATTTTTCGGCTGTGGCCGTTCTTTGTTATTTATTACGTGCTATTCAGTCCAATATTAACATTCAAATTTGTTATTATTAGATGGTAAGGGAAACCACAGAAACCTTTACCCACGTAATGTTCGAAATAGGTTCAAATTATTTTGATTTTGAAAAGTCAAAGAATAATAATAATATGGTACTATTTATCTTTTTTTCAAAAATTTCTCATTGCGGCTGTGGCCATCTTCAGTTATTAATTACGTGCTATTTAGTCCAATATCAACATACAGGTCCGTTGATATTAGATGGGAAGGGAACCACAGAAACCTTCACCCACGTAATGTACAAAATAAGTTTTAAATATTTGATTGTTGTCTTTAAAAAGACATTACTTGTGATTTTGGAGATCACATGTTCTAAACTATACTTTCTTTCTAGAAAAATTGAAAATTCTAGATGTTTAGATTTTGTCTAAGAAGATGAGTTGTTGTGGTTAGAGTTTGTTTGTTGAATTATTTTGTTTTGATTTATATTGTTTCTTAGAAAAATTAAAGAATTAAATCTGCGTATATTGAACTCAAATGTTTGATATCTGTTCTATCATTTACGACTTCATTTAAATTTTTTTGAATATGTAACATTTCTAAAATTTCTCTGCGTTTTTGATCTTTTTCTATTTCTAAAATTTTTGTGCTATTAAAGTTGAAAGTATGATTCTCATTGTTTTTATGTTTTATTAGTGCTGTGGTTTGTGTTCTGGTATATTTGTGTGCTTTTAATCTTTCTTCTAAATTTTGAAAAGTTTGTCCTATATATGATTTATTACAATTATTACAGGGTATACTATAAACAACATGAGATTTTTGCAGAAGAGGTGTTTTACTTTTTAATTTAGAATATATTTGTTTAATTTGATTTTGTGCGGTGTGGGCTACTTTAATATCGTGTGGATTTAAAATTTGTGAAATTTTATTACTTAAATGAGGAATATATGGAAGAGGAATATATTTTTTGTTAATATTTTCTTGTTTTGATGTTTCTAATGTGTTGTACAGTTTATGAATTCTATTTTTAGTGATTTTCTGTATAAGTTTTATTGGGTAATCGTTTTTTATGAGTAATTTATGTAATTGTTCGTTTCTTTTTCTAGAGTAAATTGTAATTTTCTATTGAAGCCGTTGAATTTTTTGAGAATATCATCAATAAAATCTTCTGATGTTATTATTTTTTCAAAAGTTTTGATAAAGCCACGAATGTCGTGGCGAAACGTCAACTTTTTAATAAAATCGAGTTTTTTAAGATTCAACAAGCCTGTTATTGCTAATAATTATCAAGAGATTATATATATATATATATTTTTATATATATATATATATATATATATATATATATATATATATATATATATATATATATATATATATATATATATATATATATATATATATATATATATATATATTTATATATATTTATATATATATATATATATATATATATATATATATTTATATGTTCGTATGTATGTATGTGCTTATGTATTTTAGCGTTGTTTACACGATAACAATTTTGAAGCAATCGGGTTGAAAGTTTGTAAATAGTTAGTTTCGTATGATATCTTGGATGGGATTGTTTTTGGTTCGAATTGGTTGAGGAGTTGCTCCCCCTGGGGGGGAAATAAATCTTGTTCACTCGCCAGAAGGCGCAATTTTGTAGCAATAGAGTTGAAAGATTGTATCTAGGTAGTTCTGTATGATATCTTGAATGAGATTGGTTTTGGTTCGAATTGGTTGAGGGGTTGACCCCCAGGTGGAAGAAATAAATCTTGTTTTCATGATAAAGGTCGCAATTTTAGAGTAATCGGGTTAAAAGTTTGTAGGTAGGTATTTTCGAAAGATATCTTGGATGGGATTGGTTTTGGTTCGAATTGGTTGGGGGGTTGACCCCCTGAGGGAAGAAATAAATCTTGTTTTCATGATAAAGGTCGCAATTTTAGAGTAATCGGGTTAAAAGTTTGTAGGTAGGTATTTTCGAAAGATATCTTGGATGGAATTGGTTTTGGTTCGAATTGGTTGGGGGATTGACCCCCTGAGGGAAGAAATAAATCTTGTTTACACGATAGAAGGCGCAATTTTGGTACCATAGGGTTGAAACTTTGTAGGTAAGTAGTTTCGTACGATATCTTGGATGGTATTTATTTCTATATGCATTGGTTGGAGGGTTGACACCCCGGAGGAGGAAATAAATCTTGTTTACAAGATAAAGGGCGCAATTTTATAGAAATAGGGTTGAAAGTTTGTAAGTACGTAGTTTCGTATGATACCTTGGATGTGATTGGTTTTGGTACAAATTTATTGGGGGGTTGATCCCCCGGGGAGAAAATAAATATTGTTTACATATTATAGGGCGCATTTTTAGTTTAATTTGGAAAAAATCATAATTTAATGAATATATTTTTTAAACTGGATTCGTTATGAAAACCTGCTCTTCTAATGCAGCTCGCTGCGATAGAGATTTTTTTTGATATAATTTATTTATATGAAAATTTTGTGAATTCTGAAAAATATTGTACCTACTCCTTTAATGTAAATATTTGCTATAACAACGAGCTGATATTTTTGCAGTACATCAGGTAGCTTTTATATCTCAATTCGGTGACACTTCAAATTTCGTCTCACGGGATTGTTGTTGTATAATAGAAAGATAAAGAAAAGGTTGAAATGTAAAATTGAATTTAATATGTTTGGTATCATAAAAATATATTGTAATTATAAATACATTATCTTTCCTTCATTTTCATAATGGTCGTCTATAATATAGAAGATAATTAATCAATTTGATATTCAATAGTATATTTGAGTGAATTGGTATTCAGTTGATAACAGTTTGTTTCCACAATAATAGAAATATCAATGATATCTAACTATATTGAGCAACCGGTACACAAGATATTTTTATGGGTATAGGTAAACTTCTTTTATGTACTGGAGGTTGAAGAAAATATCCATGAGCACTATTTTCTTATGTATGTATGGAACTGCTCCTATACGTTTATATAAATATATATATATATATATATATATATATATATTATATATATATATATATATATATATATATATATATATATATATATATATATATATATATATATATATATATATATATATATATATATGTATATATATATATATATATATATGTATATTTTTATATATTTATATATATACATATATATATTTATATATATATATATATATATATATATATATATTTATATATATATATATATACATATATATATATATATATATATATATTTTTTTTTATATATATATATATATATATACACAGGGTGAATTTTTTGAATTGAATCAGTTGAAAATTTCGAAAAGGTAACATCTCACTGAAAAATATTTCTAATGAGAAGATGATGGTTACGAGGGGAAGGTCCACTTATGCTAAAAACTCTTTCAGTTCCACCACCCTTGAGGGAGAGAGAGGGGTCAACTTTGAAATTTTAAATGAGTACCTCTATTTTTTATTGCAGATTCGTATTCCACGGCAAAAAATAAATAAATTTTGTACGAACAATTTTTCACGATTCCTCACAGATGGCTCTGTAATCGAATTTGAATTTACCGTCTGAATGACCTTAACGTATCCGTTCTATTGTTCATTCAAATGAAATTCTGACGTTAAGGTCGTTCAGACGCTAAATTCAAATTCGATTACAGAGCCATCTGTGAAGAATCGTAAAAAAATGATCGTACAAAACTTTTGTATTTTTTGCCGTAGAACACGAATCTGTAGTAACAAACAGGGGTACCCATTTCAAATTTCAAAGTTGACCCCTTTCCCCCCACAATGATAAAGGAAAGGGAAGAAGTTTTAGCATAAGTGGACTTACCCCTCAAAACTATCAAATTTTTATTCGGAACATTTTTCCGTGAGATGTTTCCTTTTCGAGATTTTTAACTGATTCAACTTAAAAAATTCACCCGGTATATGTATATATTTGCCGGTTTTGAGTAAATCAGAGAAAATTTTCTAGCAACCTATTTTAGAAAATGATACATTTTCCTATGAAAGTTGTCTATTTGTGTAACTGCTTGATAGGCATAAATGTAAAAATTGATTTTATTTTTTTCACATTTATTGAGAACTACAACATTCACAAAAAAATTGGTTTAGGGCCTAGTATTACACAGTCTAAAATAAACCTTAAATTATATTATTTTTAACTAGATCTCTGTAGATAGAGAAGAGGTGAATTGTTTTCAGCAAACTAAATTTTGATGATATATATCCATCTATGAATGGGTTCACAACTTCTATTCCTGACAAGTTCTTGCTAGAACAAAACTGTTTGTAAGTTGAAATATTTTAAGTCTTCCTCTTCTCCTCCTTCTGGAAGCACAATGCAACAGTTTCATTATACTCGTCTTTTGAAGCCTCTTTCATACTGGTATAAAACTTCTTAGTCCGTCTGTTATGAACTTCAAGTTCTGCCGCAGCAGCTCGCTTAGCATTGTCATTCTGATTATTGTCTCTCAATTTAGCATAATGAGCTTCTCATTGGCTGTACATACCAACGTGTAGATTTTCAAATGGGTAAGAAAAGTTTTCCTGAAAGTAGGAATAGTAAAAATGATATTTTACCACATCTTGATGTATTTTAGTAAGATTCAAACGGGCATCTAAATATTGTTTCGGTTTCCCCTCATAATGTGTCTATTTCACCTTAAACTTAGATATATGGTCATGGATTTTGATACAAATATTCCCATGCACGGCGTTAATACTCCTATTTTGGCCAAGTCTATCTATGAGTGGCTAATTTTCTAGTAGTAATTTGCAAATTCACTATTCACTAACCTTCATAAAAATATTTTCACAAACGATTTTTCTTTTTCTCCCAATCTTTGAGCTATATTTTTAACTATTGTTTCTTTCAAAACTGACAGTCCTCAACGTTTTCCTAGCCAATTCCATTTTCTTTAAAGTAATATTTATATTACATTAATGTATGCATGTGTACAACATACAACATATTTGTTTATGCTTGTATATGGTGTACAATTAACATATGTGTACTCATTAGAAAAACACATGTTTGATTTTAACGATGATTATATGTGACTCTATAACGCGGCGGCCGGCGTTTCATCACACGCTGACTTCTTCGGATAGAATGAAATAATGAAATCTTGGTATCTTAGTTTTACATATATAATATTGAAAAAAACTATTCACTCTCACCCTTTCAGTTAGACATTTATTTATTGGTTTAGATACTAAGATGATATATTAGTATGTTCTACGGGAACCGATAGGCAATTGATGATTTTCATCGATTTTATTAACTCGATACATCCAAATATCAAATTCACCACGGAGAAGGAACAGAATAGCTCGATTAAGTCTCTAGATCTCACTATAACTAAATCTAACAATAAACATAATTCTTCAATTTTTCATAAACCGTCTCATATAGATACTACAATAAAAAATCCGGACATCCTACTGCGTAGCACTAGGAATGATAAAACCCCTCGGCGCATGTGCATGTCGTAATGCCTATCTAAAAAACGCTATATTTTTTTATTCTTCGTGGGAAAAAATTCCCTTATGAAATCATATGTGTTTTATCGATACCCGTTGGAATTTTTAAAATCGGACCAGATCCCAACTTTTTGTCCTGAGACTATAACCCCTTTAGCTTGGCCTCGGGGTAATAATACTTCAGTTCATCCTTTGCAACATGAAATTGCAGCTTATAATAGTATGGTCCACCGACTATTTAACATTCCGAGGTCACAAGCAAACTTCGATAAAGAACTGAACATCATTGAACAGATTGCTACCAATAATGCATGTAATCCAAAATTAATTGACAATATTATAAATAAAAAGAATTTCAATTTAGTAATCAAACAAGCTTCTCCGCTATACAACGATTTTGAAAATAAATTCAGTATTTTAACTTATACAGGCAACCCTAGTGAAAAACTAACATCATTTATGTCACATTATAATTTTAATATCGCTTACCGTACAAACAATTCTTTAGGCTCCATAAAAAACAATAAATCAAAAACGGATAAACTCTCACAATCGGGTATCTATACATTATCATGTGGTGATTGCAACAAAATCTATTCTGGTAGAACACACAGAAATTTCGGAAAAAGAATTGAAGAACATGAGCGGTGCTTCGTGAACAATATGGGAGATTCTAATTATGCCAATCATTTGCTAGATGAAAATCATTCATTTAATGAAGTTTTCCATATTTTACATAGAGAGAATAGGGGATTGAAATTAAACTTTTGGGAAGCCCTAAAAATTAACAGTTATAAGAATTTTGATTTTGGATTGATTGGGCCGATACATGGTGTAAATTAATAAACATATTAAAACAATGGTTAATAATTAGAGATGAAACGGATATCCGGTAACTATCCGATTTCCGGCCTATCCGGCCTTGTTTTCACTATCCGGCCGTATACCGAATAGTAATGCAGTATCCGGCCGGATTCCGGATAGAAAAATTGAAAAAATATTGCTGTTATTAGGTAATTAGTTCAGTACTCAAAATTAACAAGTGGCAAATTGTGGGTTATGAATACCAAATTTTCCGCATTTGTTGGTGAGAGGCGACTCCGCTTGGCTTCTTATACCAGACCAGCTTCTGAAAATAGCCTTTCGCTGTAAACTATACTGCCAGGTGCTGAAAGATAAATTCTAGCAAATCTTGACAACTGCGGGTATCGATTCAAATTACTAACAAATGTATGGGTCGTAATTGCGATCGATTCGATTCGAGATTTATTCAAGAAAGAGTCAATCTTGTTAGCAATTGGATTTTGTTTTTCTTGATCGCCACGATCACTACTATTATCCTTTGCCACTTCATTGAAACTGTCCCGAAGAGTGTCATGAGTTTCACCGTGTGAAGTTGGATCCAGTTTCATCTTCTTTCATTTGTTTAGCAGGTGTCGAAGAGGGCGATGATCTGTTACTGTGAGAAGAAGATTCGTCGTAAGAGTTTTTTATATACTCTATTATGGTTTTGTGTCTTGCTTTTTCAGTTTCAAGAACTCCTAAATAATCTGACTTGAACCCTGGGTCTAAAACGGTAGCAATTAGGTAGTTTGATCAATGATCTCCTCTCACGTGCGGTGACTCCCGAACGCGCTCAAATATTTCGATCTTTTTCAGTGCGCCTATATTCATATCAAACTGATCGCGTCATGTAACTTGATAAAGGGCCGAATATCCGGTAGCCGAATATCCGGTAGCCGAATATCCGGCGCTCTGGCCTCGTACCTTGCCGAATATCTGGTATCCGGTATCCGGCCAAACCACTATCCGTTTCATCTCTATTAATAATAACAATTTTCACCTTCTTCAGATGCTAAAGACAAACTAACTATGTTTTTCCGTTATATCGAAAACAAGAAATAAAGAGATGACAAATTGTGTAGAATGGGTAAATAGAAGGATGGTTACAAATAATTAGAAGAATAGGAAAAACCAATTCTGAACTGCTAGTCAGGTAGTTCGGTAATTTTGAAAAGATTGAGAAGGGGGCTTGAAGTATGATCGATTTGGCTATTCAATAAGAGACCGGAATGCTTGTATTTATTTATCTGTAATGATTCTAAGAAATTAAGTTTAATTACCTTACTTTCAGCATTTAATATTTTAAAATCGAAATTGAATGTGTGATTTTCTTGGATTAACTGGTTTGCATAATGTGAATCCGACTTTTGATTAACAAAGCTACGTTTGTGTTCTGAAATCCTAGTTTGAAAACTTCTGAAAGTTCTTCCAATGTAAAATTTATCACAATCACCACAATTGATTTTATAAACTCCTGATTTATTATTTTTATGAACTTTGGATTCATTATTTTTTAAATGAATTCCTAAATGATTACCGGTACGATAAGTAATGTTGACGTTGTGCTTAGATAAGAGAGATTTAAGTTTTTTACTTGAATTTCCGATGAAAGTGAGGCTGTTATATTTGATATTATTTTTCGTACATCTGGCTAATTCCATTTTTGAACCATCCTTTTATTTACCCTTTCTACACAATTTGGCATCTCTTTATTTATTGTTTTCGATATAACGGAGAAACATAGTTAGTTTGCCATTAGCATCTGAAGAAGGTGAAGTTTCACCGAAACGTGTGTCATGCGTTTATTTTTTTACATATTTAATAAATGTCTAAATTGTTATTATTAACCATTGTTTTAATATAATTCTGTATTACTGAAAGAACAAATTGACGTAAATCATTGTCCACTCCTAAATATTTTTAATACCGGATGTAGTTTGAGCAAGTTTTCTGGGAGGATTACCTACCCTCCACCCTAATTTAATTTCTTGTTGTAATCGTTTTTCCTTAGGTACTAAAAATTTTATGTAAAACTAAGATACCAAGATTTCAGTATTTCATTCTATCCGAAGAAGCCACCGTGTGGTGAAACGCCGGGTCATAGAGTCAAATATAATAACCGTTAAAATCAAACATGTGTTTTTCTGATATAGTTATTAACGTAACAAGGCCGATATGTAGCAAATAACGGATGAGGTTGGATATAACTAACTGAATCCGTTATTTGCGTATCGGCCGTGTATCGTTAAACATTTTTCGTAATCCCGTTGAAAGATTACATTTTGATTCCGAAGAAAGAAAAAACCCCGTACCTCGCAATTCTAAAGAAAAATCCCAACGTCGTGCACTCTGTTGTCATGGAACAGTTTGACAGTTTTATAAACAACGTCAGTTTATTGTGTTCTCAAGTTTGCTTTAACGACGACCATGGATGAAATTGAGGAACAAAATCAAATTCCTTTAGAAATATTGGGAGAATCATGTGCAGTGTTGATTAACTGCCGAAAATAACTCAAGAGCGATATCAAAAAGAATATGAAAATTTTGAAAAAAGAAAGCAAGAATGTAATGATGGTTAATGAAGATGTATTATTAGCCTATGCGAAATGAAAATCAGAGGTTTATTCTCCCAACTCGCTGTGGACCAAGATTTCAATGTTGTTATTGTAAGCAGAATGATGTTTTGAAATAAATATTTGAACATGTGATTTCTTAACGTCCGCCGGCCGTTATGAAATCATAACGGCCGGCGGCCGTTAACACTGACTTTTCAATTGTCATCTGAATACCGTTAAATCAAAATAACAGTATGGGATTACGAAAATATTGTTATCGGTTTTAACTTAGTAACACTACATCAATTCATAATATATGTACTTATAAATATGTAGACTTTTATTCTTATGGTAAATGTTTAAGTTTGTTTTGTTCTTTCAGCTATGTACGTATAATTCCAACTGAATTTCACAAAATAAAACTAAGGTGTTTGGATTATCCATATTTACATATCTAATTATCTAAGAGGCTAGTCGACAACACCGCGGTGTTGTCGGGCTAGTTTTTTTTTTTTTTTTATCTCGAGGGACCTACTAGTAGGAGAGCCCACGACACTAAACCTAGTTCGATAAGACTACCAGATGATATATTTATAATTAGTCACGTCATTAATAGGGGAACACGAAATGGCGATGCTGCAATGCAAAAAACCTGGCAACGTCATAAAAAAAATTTTTTTTTTTTTTGAAAAATCAGGTTTCTAGTATGATAAGACTCCCAATTTTTATTTGTTCCTCGAAATAGGAGAGTGATAGAACAATACGATAATGCAGTGCTGCAAGCTCCCCTGATTGGCCTAATCAGTGGCAGCAGCATTTATATGACGTCTCGTATCTAGGTATCTAGTACGATCGATCTCCTCAAAAAACCCAAGCTCATCCGAAAGGTCATCAATTTCTGTGTAAGAAACACCACTGCTGCATTTTCCAAACAGTGGAGAAAGTGGTTGCTGCAGCGATTGAAGGTCGCCCTCCGCGCGGCTGCATTCGGCGTTTAGTTTTGTCAGCAATCGACCGGTTCCTTCCGATTTTTACCGGTTGAATACGCGTCCCACGTTCATATATGAATAATTTTACGTGTAGTTGATTGTTTAAACAAATTAAATAGGCAAATTTTATGTGATATTATTCGATTTTTCAGCCATTTTCATTTGTGTTGTATTCATAAAATGAATTTATCGTTATAAGAATAATTATTTCAATTGAATTTTAACATTAAGTAGCTTATTATTAAGTAATTTCTCCAAAAAGTAATGTTCTGAAATCCAATTAATTGAATTGTTAACTGAGATTGAATTCTCGCACATCACTTGGTGAAACATCATAAAGAATAAAGTATAAACTTTAAAATAAAAACACTTGGCTTATGATAAAGTTTATACTTTATTCTCTAAATTGAATTGTATTTATAAATTTATATTATATAGGTGATAAACATTCTTTTTGATGTAAAATGAAATGGAGATTTTGTGACTATATCAATAATCTTGCATGTAGATCTATGACTGTGGTTTTTGACGTAAGGTTTAGGGCAAATATTTTTCAGAGTAGGTAACACTGGTCTAGAGTTTATACCTGCTCAGTCTTGTTGTGGAAAACGTCAGTTACATTCATTCTTTTCGCTGTCTGTGTTTCAAAATTCGACGCATGTTAAATTAGTGAAAAATGCGTTGTTTCATTTGCAAACAAGCTTATAACTTGACTGAATTTGATGAACGTACGTTAAAATAAATGTTTGACAATATATTGGCTATGTCGGTTGACACAGAAGAAAACGGTGAGGATGAATTCGATTTCGTTGTATTCGATTCGCATGAACGAAAAAGTAGCAATAAGAATAATTACTGATGATGAAGAAATAGTTTACAGGAAGAATAAAAATAAGTTTATTAGAATAAGAATTTTAATTAAGACTAATCTTGTTATTAGTAGTTTTTTCACACCTTATGTTCTTGACACGTCATGTTGTCGTACTTTGTGAAAAATATACCTATATATTGATAAAATAATCCAAATTATTGGAAAAAACCAATCTTCGTTGTTCATTGCCAGCATTTAAATTTAAAAAACACCATCTCACGTTCACACTCATTCAAAATTATTTGTCTATACAATCAACACAATGAAAATGGCTGAAAAATCGAATAATATCACATAAAATTTGCCGATTTAATTTGTTTAAACAATCAACTACACGTAATAATTATTCATATATGAACGTGGGACGCGTATTTCAACCGGTAAATATCGGAAGGAACCGGTCGATTTCTGACAAAACTAAATTGAAACGCCGAATGCAGCCGCGCGGAGGGCGACCTTCAATCGCTGCAGCAACCACTTTCTCCACTGTTTGGAAAATGCAGCAGTGGTGTTTCTTACACAGAAATTGATGACCTTTCGGATGAGTTTGGGTTTTTTGAGGAGATCGATCGTACTAGATACCTAGATACGAGACGTCATATAAATGCTGCTGCCACTGATTAGGCCAATCAGGGGAGCTTGCAGCACTGCATTATCGTATTGTTCTATCACTCTCCTATTTCGAGGAACAAATAAAAATGGGAGTCTTATCATACTAGAAACCTGATTTTTCAAAAAAAAAAAAAAAAATTTTTATGACGTTGCCAGGTTTTTTGCATTGCAGCATCGCCATTTCGTGTTCCCCTATTAATGACGTGAATAATTATAAATATATCATCTGGTAGTCTTATCGAACTAGGTTTAGTGTCGTGGGCTCTTAGACTATACAGTTTAACGCCGGTTCCGAACGGCCAAATGGGCTTGTAAACTATGTACATTACCCAACAATTAATCATAAATAACCACTAAATTCCGGACATACACAACACCCAAGAGCAAGGTGGGACTCGAACCCACAATCCTCGGTTTACAAGCGGCAAACCTTACCGCCTGGTCTACCGAGGCCTCGTCGGGCTAGTTCCCATCTGGGCTGGATAATCGAGTTTTTACTATTTATCAAACTTGAAATATCGTCCATCAATACCTAGAGCAAGTCACTCCAGCTCTGGTTGTTCGTTTGAAAACATTTGAATTCTTAAGATTTGAAATGATTAAATTTGGTTCAAAAAGGAGATTGAAAATAAGCTCGTCATATTACAAGCAATAATTCTTCTTGCCAATGTAATATGAAACGCGAAAATGTGGAATGCAAAATGACGACCTCAAATGTTGTGGAAAACCAATAAAGAAAATATATGGTAGTAATTATTTTCTGAAGAGAATAATTTTAAATGATGAATCTCTCTACCTCCTTTAAATCTTTCATTACTTTCAAAATGGAACTTAACGCTCATATCGTAATAATAATTTTTTATTTTTCACTTGTATATTATACGTTTACTCACAATCGATCGGTAATCGATGGTTTTCTAACCTTCAACACAGTCGGGAAGCGCTTCATTACATACTTCATACTTTCCCGGCTAACAAATCTCACTTTCCCGGCTAGCAAATGTCACTTTACCGGCTAGCTTGTGTCACTTTACCTACTAGTATGGAAATAAATCAGAATTAACTCGATATTCATTTAATATAAAAGGAAAAAACTATTTGGAATTATAAATATTAATAGTTACAGTCGAATTATGATTACTATTGACCGTTAAAGCAAGACCTTGTTGCTTAAAGTTATGAGTTTCAGAATTCGATGATGATGCCGACGTTCTAGGATTTTCTTTTAGAAGTTCATCGCACCTGCAAGCTCCAGAAATGCCAATAATCAATGCAACCTGAAAGAAATTTGTACTTTAACATTTTTAATATGCACTAAAGAAATTAAAATGTTACCTTTTGATGGAGATCTTCTATCGGTTCATCGTTTAGAAATTTATCGATGTTTGCTTTGGAAAGAACACTTGACTTTTTAGCTTTGCATCCCACATTTTGCCTTTTCAAGTATGCCCGTAATTTTGCATAATTACTGATTGCCTATATTTAATAGTGTTCGTAGCATCGAGTACCTTGACCATAATGTACTGGCTTTATTCTGATTAGGTACTCAATTCACCGAAATAGGCAAGGAGCACAGTCTTCGTATTCACATACCTGCCTCTGCTTCTCACAAGAATAAGGCCTTCGGATGTTAGTTCTGCAGCTACTCGAAGTTCTAGTAGTATGGATTCAAATTCGCAGTCGGACATTTTTCGTTAATATTGTCAAAAATTAAATTGTGAATTATGACAACTGTCAGATCGAATCTATGGTTAAATCAACTAACTTTTATGTTGCCTAATTAATACAAGTAATAATAATTATTATCAGAACTTGATTATTAATGTGATAGATTGTGAGTAAAATAGTATACAAACCTCGGGGAAAATCATTCCAGCCTCACGTCTGCAGCACACCTCGGTGCTGCGCACCTCGGTATGCTACCTTGCCGTTCGGCTGTAATAGATTACTTCCCCGCTCGGTATGTAATATACTATTATTTCACCTTGGATACGGTTGCTATAAACACACTCATTATACCCTAGGCCATTATGCCCGCATTTGCGGGCATAATGGATTAAAAACGCCCGCTTATTGTACTAGGAGAAATGAAGCAAATTTCATTGATTGAATACTTCATAATCCTTGTCGTATAAGACTGGATTTCTCCGGCAATGAATTATTCGCAGCAGATATTCTTGGGTAAACTCATTTTCATTTCCATTATTTCTATAAGACTACACAAAGAAAGCAGGAATGACATTCACTAAATTTGATGACAAAAATAATCACAAACGTCAAAATATCAACAAATGACATGCCTACTATGAGAAGGAAAATGGATAGGAGCAATGAAACGATTTTCAATTCACTTGGTACATAAATAACTATATCAGCATACTACTGGGTTGTGTCCCTGTGAAGTGAATTCTGAATCTATATCCCTCTGAAATGGTAGGTCATATTCCAATACCTAAATAGCAAAATTTACGAAATACAAGCAAGTTTCTTTTAAAATCGGATTATTTTGGAGTGTTCGTATTAGGTAGCCATGAAACATGTTATTAGGAAAATTTCATTGTTATTGCGTTGATAATAAAAAGGTTTGCACGTTAATAAAGCACGGCATTTTATAAATAATTTAAACGAAAGAAGTAACTACAAATAAGGTTTCGCTGATATTGTCTATTATTCATTGACAGTGTGAGAAAATCATAGCATGAACATACAGAAAGTTCAATTATATGTACCCTGAATTACAACCAACGAACAAGAAGGAGTTGGATGATTACAAAATATTTTCACTAATTATCAGTCCAAAATGAGAGAACCCATATTTATCTAACGTTTTAAGTTCAGATGAAGTTAACACTATAAAAGTTTCAGTCTATTTTCACACTGAGCTTCCATCAGAAGTATATTAACAGATTAAGTTTTGAAAATTGAATGGAGAAACAATATATAGGTTATTTCATTTATGAATAACGGTTTGGGTGATGAAATCATTTGGAAAAAACAACCTGGAAAAATATGGAATCCTCTATTTTATGATTTTCCTTCACATAAGCGTTGATTTTAACATGATCAAATAGAAGTAGAGTGTACCCCATTTCCTCCTTACTTTTAAAGATTGCGGATTGCAAATTTTTGGTGAAATTGAAGATGACGTCAGCATGGCTATCCAATTTTTTTGGGAAAATAATTTTTCTCCGAAAACTGTTGATTTTAGTTATAAGGCATGGCATATCAAATGATCCTTAAATTTTACAAGGAAATAGAATTTTTAAGGTGTTTGGATCACTACAGAATAATATATTTATATCACCCTGTAATATAATTTGAAACCCTCTATTTTTATTTATTATTATTTATAATAAGAAGAATCTATAATATTTTCTCTATACAACCCGTGTTTTTAAATTTAACAGCAATTGAATTGAACTGAAAAAGCCATTTTTTCCGTAAAATTGATTTCATTTCGAAAAGAGTTGATTTTAGATACGAGTATGCTTCATTAAAAACAATTCAGTATCACGAAGAATTTGAATATACAATAGAAAACTTAAAATAAGAAAGTTAGAGATCATTTCCGGTACAAGCAGATGTTATAAAAGGATGACATTATTTTAGTCAACTGGAGCACACCAACAAATTGCCACGCCTAAATTTCGAGCACAGGTTTCTCTTTACGGATTGGTAATCATATAATATACATAAATATATATATATAAATAAATATATATAGATAAATAAAAAAATATATATATATATATATATATAGAAGAAGGGTAGTCTTTGCTGACTAGTTAGGATGGCAATAAGGATAATAATATTTGGGTATAGCAGCAAGCAAAACTTGTACGCTAATAACAATATATTTCCGATATTTCGACAATGATTATTGTCATCTTCAGGGAAGTGTGTCTTTGAGAATGATTGCAAAAGGTGTAAAGATCGAGATACAGCATTATTGATTTTCACAAAACATTATTGATCGAGAACACAGGGGTGATGATCATCAACTGACATTACAAGTTAAAAAGTTAAAATGGTCACAATAAATTAAAATGAAACATAGTTAATTTTGAGGAAATTAAACATTATTGAGTTTAAGTTAAGTTAATCAATAATAAATCAATAATGCTGTATCTCGATCTTTACACCTTTTGCAATCATTCTCAAAGACACACTTCCCTGAAGATGACAATAATCATTGTCGAAATATCGGAAATATAGTGTTATAAGAGTACACGTTTTGCTTGCTGCTATACCCAAATATTATTATCCTTATTGTATATAAATATATATATATATATATATATATATATATATATATATATATATATATATATATATATATATATATATATATATATATATTAAAAATTTCTTACTTCGCCTTATTACCTGGTCATTTATATTGTAGAGATTTGATTTGATTTCGGTTGTTTCAGGTTCGTAAAATTACTTCAAGTTACTAGATTAACTCGTTTAATAAACGTTTCAAGAGTAGTACTCCCTTCCTCAGTATCTTAGTATAGACAATAAAATAAAAATAAAAACATTTAGATTATGAAACAATATCATCAAACAATTATAATATATATATATATATATATATATATATATATATATATATATATATATATATATATATATATATATATATATATATATATATATTTATATCACGTAACACGATGTTACTTATATTCATTTGCCATTGCGATAAAATTCGGGGCGATTGCTGCTTGCGGTGTGTAATGTTGAATCACATCGAATTGATGTGTCAGCTTTACTCTTGCTTAGCGAATATGGTAGCCACCTTCGGGTGTTCCGGACGTACTAGTTCTCGTTGCCGAAATGTTTTCGTCTGTCTGAAAGATGTGGTTCAATTGTTTCCGACTGGTGGCGCTGTGTCATATTTATATGTCATGGAGTTACTAGAAGAAATATGTATGACCGTTTGAAATGTTAGTTTGGTTATCACTCTCGGTGAATGGATGATACTGATGAGCCCCGATAAGGGCGAAACAGTCTGTCTATCAATTTCCATCGATTGTGATAAACAAATTAACATTTCGAACAATTACCGTCTAGGGTAGATGTTGATATTTCGATGCTTCGTGAACTCTTATAACCAGCTCCGCTAGGAGGTTTGTTTGATTAGTTTCAAATAAATGTCCTAGTTCACTTAATTTTATAACCACGGGCGTGTTTTCCGTTTAACACGAATAATTCTTACTTATATATATATATATATATATATATATATATATATATATATATATATATATATATATATATATATATATATATATATATATATATATATATATATATTTTAATTGTTTGATGATATTGTTTTATACCCTAGATGTTTTTATTTTTATTGTTATTTTATTGTCTATACTAAGATACTGAGGAAGGGAGTACTACTCTTGAAACGTTTAGTAAACGAGTTAATCTAGAAACTTAGAGTATTTTTACGAACCTGGAACAATCAAAATCAAACCAAATTTCTTCAATATATATATATATATATATGTATATATATAATATATATAAATATATATATATATATAATATATATAAATATATATATATATATATATATATATATATATATATATATATATATGTATATATATATATATAATATATATAAATATATATATATATATATATATTATATATATATATATATATATATATATATATATATATAAGGTTATATAAAATCCTAGGAAATAAATTTCCTCAAAAGTCTTAGTTTCTCGGCAAGGAAAGGGGTGCAGTTATTAAAATCGGCTAATCGCCAATGAAATTCTATATTTCAGACCCTCAGGAATTACTGAAAAACCAAATTGAAAAGGAAGGACCGCATATTGGTTCTGAAATATAGAATTTTGTTGACGATTAGTCGATTTTAATAACTGCCGCCCTTTCCTTGCCGAGAACCTAAAGCTTTTGAGGAAATTTGTTCCCTAGGATTTCACTAAATACGGCAATACTCCTTGTTACTTAATATAAATATATATATATATATATATATATATATATATATATATATATATATATATATATATATATATATATATATATATATATATATACATATATATATATATATATATACATATATATATATATATATATATATATATATTATATTATGGAAAGATCAGTATGAATAGTCAATATATTATTCGTTAAAATATATAAGTTCTGGAGTTATGTGCTTCATATATCATTTACTTTGATGAGAAATTGTTTTCACCAGGCGAAATCCTGTAGAGTTTAAAATCCTTGCAACTGACGTATGTAACTCTCGAGTTCACGGTGAGGGTCAGTGCAAAACCAGTTATATTGTGTATTGCCCGAAGATAAATTACAATCAATATAGGGAAAGTATATTGCTATCTCTGAAATACCAAGCCTTGCATTTGTTGAAAGCAGTTTCAATGACAATATCAGGAACGAGAGATATTGAATGAATGAAATCACTTCCTAGGGGTCAGAGAAATTGTTTAATACTACGAATTTGTAAGCAAACTCTTCATTCAAATTAGAAATATATCTTTCAAACATAACATAAAATAAAGAAATTGAATTTTATTCCCAGCAAAAACAAATATGCATCACATGAAATATTCTACTGATCACTAGAATATTTCAGATTATATGATATATTTTAAGAATTAGTTTGTAACTAAATCTGATGAAGACACTGTGTTGTCGAAACATTCAATTCAAATATAATGGAAATTATTTTTGAATACACGTGCTTTTATTTCTTAAAAAAAAAGTATTTTGTGGTGTGTGTGCTTGCGCCCCCCCAGGGGGGTGCGCCCCACAGGTGAGCATAAAATTACAAAAATTACTAAGAATCCTTTTTGTTGCAGAAATTTCAAACAATAAACATCAACAGGTGAGCCTCAAGATAACATCTTAGGAAGAACTGGACAGTAATCAATTGAATAATTGATTGTATAGTTTTCATTATTTCTGATTTATGCAATGTTCATCCTGCTTTAATCTCCATAATTTTATTTGAATATGACACTTGTTCATAGATTAATTTCACATCAGGATACGCTTATCAAATATAACAAATCATCAGTACTATTTTTACACAATATTTTTTATTTTTCACTTGTATATTATTTGTTGATTTTATCTTAGATACGGTTGCTATAAATACATTGCTATGAGTGGGCATTATGGATCATAACGCCCGCTCATTGTACGAGGTAAAATGAAGCAACTTCCATTGAATAAATACTTCATAATCCTTGTCGTATACGACTCTGGATTTCTCCGGCAATGAATTATTCACAGCTTTGGCTGCATTTTCTATGATATTCTTGGGTCAATTCATTTTCATTTCCATTATTTTTATAAGACTACACAAAGAAAGCAGCAATGACATTCACTAAATATGATGACAAAAATATTCACAAACGTCAAAATATCAACAAATGACATGCCTACTATGAGAATGAAAATGGAAAGTATAGGAGCAATGAACCGATTTTAAAATCGATTTTTCATTATAATAAAATAATTTTTTCGTGAAAAATAAAATCTTGTATGCGCCACGTGCGTTACTAGATCCTAACGCTCATCGGGCAACATTCATCCCTCGGGTCAAAGGCCCTTGGGCCGAATGTTACGCTCCGGGCGTTAGGATTTATATAACGCACTTGGTACAAAATAGTTATTTATGTACCAAGTGCATTATATCTAGTAACGCACGTGGTGCATACAAGATTTCATTTTTCACGAAAAAATTATTCTATTATAATGAAAAATCGATTTTAAAATCGGCTCATTGCTCCTATACTTTCCATTTTCCTTCTCATAGTAGGCATGTCATTTGTTGATATTTTGATGTTTGTGAATATTTTTGTAATCATATTTATTGAATGTCATTGCTGCTTTCTTTGTGTAGTCTTACAGAAATAATGGAAATGAAAATGAATTTACCCAAGAATATCATAGAAAATGCAGCCAATGCTCCGAATAATTCATTGCCGGAGAAATCCAGAGTCGTATACGACAAGGATTATGAAGTATTTAATCAATGAAAGTTGCTTCATTTCTCCTCGTAGAATGAGCGGGCCTTATGATCCATTATGCCCGCTCATAACGCCCTAGGGCATGAGTGTATTTATAGCAACCGTATCTAAGGTAAAATCAACAAATAATATACAAGTGAAAATTAAATGAATTTATATACATATTAGAGGCAAACCACTTCCCATGTTCTATATAATTTGTTTTTCGATTATCACTAGTTATTACAGTATTATTTGAAAGAACTCTTTTTATACATCCCGTGAATCCCCGACTGGAAACCATTTATCTTCAAATAATACTCACATCTAGTTTAATATTCATATGCATTTCCTCATTCTTGAACTAACGAAAGAACGTTATTATTATGCTTTGACAATAACGATAAGTCACGTCAAATTTCAGTGATTATATAACTCATGTGTGAATGAGCCAATAGAATCCGTGAATTTTGCATAAATACTGCGTATAGATAAGTGAATATACCCTTGACGACGTGATATAATCGTTTTGGTGTTTCGCCTCGTGTCAAAATGTATTCATATTGACGGTGTTTTGACGTTTGTCAAAAAAAATTAATATTTTTTATTCGTTATACAATCGTAACGAATACCACTCGAGCAATCGAAAATAATCGATTATACTGACCTCGTCACTCGGCGTATTTTTTTAAAACACCACTTAGCTGCGCTCTCGTGGTGTTTCGCAAAATACGTCTCGTGACTCGGTAGTATAATCGATTATTTTCGATGCTCTTGTGATATTATTACTGACTTTTTCACTCATTCCATTTTTAGTGAGAAAGTTTCCATAGCTACTCTCGTTTCACAGCGATAAAACATGCAGGCCGGCAAAACTTACTATGTTAGTATTTCAGCGATTATATAACTCATGTATGAATAAGCCAATAGAATCCGTGAATTTTGCATAACGACGTAGTATAGATAAGTGAATATACCCTTGACGACGTGATATAATCGTTTTGGTGTTTCGCCTCGTGTCAAAATGTATATATATTTTCATATTCACGGTGTTTTGACGTTTGTCAAAAAAAATTAATATTTTTATTCGTTATATAATCGTAACGAATACCACTCGAGTAATCGAAAATAATCGATTATACTGACCTCGTCACTCGGCGTATTTTTTTAAAACACCACTCGAGCTGCGCTCTCGTGGTGTTTCGCAAAATACGTCTCGTGACTCGGTAGTATAATCGATTATTTTCGATGCTCTTGTGATATTATTACTGATAATATTTTGACATTTCTCACATGAATCGTTATTTCCTTAACTTTCTGAAATGTGACCATATTACTGTTAGACATATTTTCTCGTGAAATAGTCATGTCAAATACCACTCGAGATGAAATTTAAGCAGGTAAAATTTCATCTCTAGTGGTATTATATATGATAATACAATACATCAGGTTCAAGCACAACGGAACGCATTTTAAGAGAAAACATCCTAGTATCATCGCCAAATTGATATAGAAAAACATTCAAAACTTTGCATACGTACGCTGCCTCCAACTTCAAACTTCCTCCTACTGAAGATAGTTCGGAATTTATTAATATGGACTTCTTGAGATTTGAAGTCTCCCAGGACTAGAGGCCCAGGGTGCGCCGTCGCTACTTCCCCCCTTAGTCCGCCACTGTGAATGACATCGATTATGCATAGTAGCTGGGTATTGTATTGCTAGGTTGAATAAATTAATTGGTAATATTTACGATTTTTAAGAGAGTCGTGATGATATCCTTTCAAATGGACTAATGAAAAAGTATCATAAATGTTAAACAGTTAAAGGATGCACACATGATAGGTTAAATATTCTCGAATTGTTAGATAGATGAACAATCGTTATAGACCGAGAGATACTGGAAGGATTTGTGAAGTCATTTCTTACAGTATGGCGCTTTTAGGGGGGTTCATGTACGTAATAAATTGAAGAAAAATTATGTTTTTATTGGTGGTGCGCAGGTTGTAATTGTAGAATAATTAATTGAAGCTGCTCGAAAATCCGAAAGTTTCAAACAATTTCTTTCACAAAATTTATTCAATTTTTCGGTATTTTAACGAAAAGAAATCCGATGCTCGCTATATGGCATACCTCTTTAGTGGGTGTTTAGGCCCGCCCTACTTTTTTGAAAATGTTTTTTTTTTTAAATTTTTTTCAAATTTATTTCTTACAAGCTGATTTTTTTAAACAATTGTTTTTATTAATCTTGTACGGAAATCACCACGCCATACCATTCCGACGATTCAAAATACCTGCCATACCCCCTCAAACATGTAATTTTTTAAAATTCGAAAAACTATTTCTTCATCTTGAAATTTGGTCTAGTAGTTGTTTTTATGATTAGAAACATAATTGTCATAATGCCATACCTGTAGAGTGGGTGATATACGTACAATGTAATTAAATAATTGTAGAATTTTATGTAACATTTGGACAACAATTTCTTAGAGTATGGCACCACTTTTGGACTTCACCATAAGTATGGGATAAATTTTTCTGAATCAAACTTTTCATGAACTTTCCGAAAATTTAAATGCCATCATACTGTGAAAAATCGTTTAATTTATTTATTCATTTTACATCGCAGCGTGCGTATCACGGTCTTTCGTACCATGGCCACAGTATGGCGTATTTTTTTAACTTATAATCGTATTGGAACAATCTGATTTCATTCAAGCCATACTGTTAAAAAATAATTTTACGGCTTTTATAGGCGTGATTCAAAAGCGGTTAAAAAATACAATTTTTCAAGTATGGCACCACTTTTGTACTGCACTAGAAGTATGGGGAATATAATTTTGTCTCACTGTATCATGAACTGACCACGATTTAACTGCTATACTGAAAAAAATAGAATTTTGAATTTCAAAAAAATTACATGTTTGAGGAGGTAAGGCGGGTATTTTGGACCGTCGGAATGGTATGGCGTGGTGATTTTCGTACAAGATTGATAAAAAACAATTGTTTAAAAAAAGTCAGCCTGTAATAAATAAATTTGAAAAAAATATATAAAAAACACAAAAAAGTATGGCGGGCTTGACGGAGAAGTATGGAATATAGCGAGTGTCGGATTTTTTGTTGTTGAAATACCGATAAATTGAAGAAATTGTGTGAAAGGAATTATTTGACACCTCCGGATTTTCGAGCAATTTCAGTTAATTATTCTGCAATTGCGTCCTGCGCACCACTGGTAAGAACATTATTTTTCTTCAATTTATTACGTACATGAACCTCCCTAAAAGCGCCATACTGTAAGAAATGACTTCACAAATCCTTCCAGTATCTCTCGGTCTATTATTAGATTGACTTACGGACGTCTGCGTGAAGGTTTGTCCAATACTCAATTACACCATCAATAGAAATAGTTATTTAATAAACTAGTTTATTAATGACAGCGATTAATGGTTGAGATATTTTAATACGTTAATAGTTCGAGACCATTAATCGCTACATTAAACGCTACATTAATAAAAGAGTTTATTACAAGATTTTTCCGTCGACCTCATCATGAATTGAGTATAAATTCTTGATTGAAATAAATTTTTATTTTGCATGACAGATACACTTGACACAATATAAATTTCTATGTTCATTTCGATATATTTATATTTATGCTCCCGATGGAACAATTTGAGAAATTCATAGATGGAATATTAGACATGTGACATTCTGAATAGTTAACATTACCTACAATATCCGATGAGGAATATGTGGAACTGGTGGAAGCTGAAGTGTTATTTACTTTCGAACGACAATTCCACTCATGTATAATAATTCCCATTTGAGAGAACGAAAATCGTAGTTTGCTATCGGATAATTAGGAAGGAACAGAAATGCAAGTGGATAAAAATATCGGATAAATTACGTTACCTTACCAACGCTAGCAATTATTCGTTTAGCAAGCGTTGCATCAGTTTGACAATTGTAAATGTCGAAAACAGAATTTTACAACAAACACCTAATATTCCAGTAAATATGTTGAGATTTGGAAATATTAGCGAGGCAGAAATAATAAGAGAGATCGAAAAATCAACTCCTGAAAATAATAAAAAAAGTTATTCTTCCATTTGGAACCAATTTAGCGAATTTTGTAAACAACGAAACTTCAATTTGGAAACCGAACAGTCAGTGGAAAATGTGGCAGGAATATTGATGGACTGGGGCTTTAATATGAAGAAACAGAATGGGAAAGATTATAAAGAATATGTGGTAAAAACAATGTGGAACACAACCGCGAAAATGTTGCAAACCATGTATTTCGAAAAATTTAATGTTACTTTCAATCCTTTCACTGATTTGGCATTAACAATAATTCATGGAATTGTCGTACCAAATACCACGCGAGCTCAGATTTAGCAGGATATTTTTTGTGGTTGTTTTCTCATACTTACTTTCATTGGCAATTTAACTCGATCTGTTCAGCAAAATCACTCGAGTTACGCTCTCGTGATTTTGTCAGAACAGCTCTCGTTAAATTGCCAATGAAAGTAAGTATTCGAAAACAACGACGAAAAAATATCCGGCTAAATCTGAGCTCTAGTGGTATTACCCCCGATTATTGCATAAAATTTTTTCCGCAGTTTCTACTTTATTTTGTATAGAGTTAAATTTTTCGATTTGAATTATGAATTCCTTTTCTCTGTGGAATAACAGTACAGATACAGAATATTTTAACTATTCCGTGCTGAATACTTCTGTGTTTGGTTGCCCATGACAATCATACATTAAAATAGGAGAAATTGCACATTAAAATGATCAATTTCGTGTACGTTAAAGTAAGCTTTTATTTAAAAGTCGACGGAAAAAATCTTTAATAGATTCCTGTGGAAATTTTGAATCAGAAAAGGTTTCTGGTATAAATATTTCACGTTCGTAACACCAAGAAAATTTTCTTGTACTTGCTAGTCAAGTCACCTGTTCTCATTGTACAACCGCCCGAATATCAACAACATTCCATTAATCAGTCACCGACCTGTGTCACCGAATAAAGAATTATAGACCGCAATTTTGCTGAATCATCCAGGACAATTTATGTAAATTAACAAACTGAGGATGCACTCCAAGACCCCCGACAATTTCAACTTCAAAAGAATCTACCTACAAGTTAAATAAATATTCGTGGGAAAAATTAAGTCCTTAAGATTTTATATCGAACCACAAGGTTTGGGTCATATAAGAAACATAAAAAAATATTAACTCGAAATATTTATATTATAACAGTTTCATAGAGCCCCACCGCAGATACATTATTCCCTGCTGGGGAAATGCTATAGAAGTTTTAATAATTAAATTACAGAGGCTACAAAATAAGTCCATAAAAGTTTGTTTTTTCATTGGACTATTTTCCATCTAGTAAGTTATTGTACAAAATTTACTTATTCCTCCATATAAAACAGCTTAAATTATTTGAACAAGTGAAGTCAGTTCAGGCATTGAAAATCGAAAATTTAACAATAATTTCAAAAGTTTTTGAACTGAATGCTGCATAGAGAAAGGAACAAATCTCATTTTGCAACCTTTTCCGAAGTCCGGAACATTCTTAAAATTGCAATAACATTGAATTTTGCCTTATGCTTGTGAAAAAAATTCCAAAAGTTCTGCAAACTTGGAGTAGTATAAAATATATTATTTCATAGACCATCTTGCCCGAAAAAAATGACCACGAATTTAAAAAATTATAAATAAACATGTTCCGGTCAACATAAAAGGTAGCAAATTGATACAACTGTTCGGTATATTTTTCCGAAGTATCTATCAGGTTTGCAGACCTTAAGGAATTTTTTTTGGTCATTTTATCAAAAAAAAATGTGAATTTTGAATAAAAAAAATTTTCCGTACCCTTATAGTTATTAACGTAACAAGGCCGATATGTAGCAAATAACGGATGAGGTTGGATATTGTAATCCGAGGCGCAGCCGAGGATTATAACTAACCGAATCCGTTATTTGCGTATCGGCCGTGTGTCGTTAAAGACTTTTCGTAATCCCGTTGAAAGATTACATTTTGATTCCGAAGAAAAAACAAACCCCGTACCTCGTAATTCTGAAAAAAAATCCCAACGTCGTGCACTCTGTTGTCATGGAACTGTTTGGCAATTTTATAAACAACGTCAGTTTTTTGTGTTCGCAAGTTCGCTGTAACGACGATTATGGATGAAATTGAGGAACAAAATGAAATTCCTTTTGAAATATTGGAAGAATCATGTGCAGCGAGTGTTGATTTACTGCCGGCAATAACTCAACAGCGGTATAAAAAAGAATATGAAATTTTTGAGAATTGGCGTAATAGCAAGAATGTAAAGGTGGTTAATGAGGATGTTTATTAGCCTATGCGAAAAGAAAATCGAAGGTTTATTCTCCCAACTCGCTGTGGACGAAGATTTCAATGTTGAAACTTGCTTTGAGAGTTTATGACAACATTGACATTTCAAGGTTAGTTATTTTAAATCTTGCACCATATTAGAGTATTAACAACAGAAATGTATTAATATATACAAATTTTTGGTGCCTGTAGACGTGAAGAACTTCTGAAGCTGAGTGTGGATGATTTTGAAAGCACCAGTACCAAAGTTTTGGTTACATTGAGGATGACTAAAAACAAAAAGAATAGGGTATTTGTCATTCCCAAATGACTTCCTTTTCAAATAAATAAATAGTTAGTTTTATTATAATTGTTATTGTAACCAGAATAATGTTTTGAAATAAATATTTGAACACGTTATTTCTTAATGGCCGCCGGATGTTATAAAATTATAACGGCTGGCGGCCGTTAACAATGACTTTTCAATTGTCATCTGAATACCGTTAAATCAAAATAACAGTATGGGATTACGAAAAATTGGTTACAAATTTGATACGTGATATGAAATAATATAATTAATACTACTCCACGTTTGCAGAACTTTTGGAAGTTTTTTCACAAGCATAAGGCAAAATTCAATGTTATGCAATTTTAAGAATGTTCCGGGCTTCGTAAAAGGTTGCCAAATTTCATAGTTTGTTTTCATCTCTTTCCCGACCCTACGTTAAAGTTTGAAAACTTTTGGAATTATTGTCAATTGATTATCTAAACTGACTGGCCTATAATGTTCACAATACTCGAAGATGCAGGAAATTGTTGATAAAGAAGTTGACGACATTTTGCTAGATGCGAGTCGGCTTGCATCGCTAGAACGTCTGTAAGTTTTTCTGCTGTTAGGAAGCGCGAGTGGCAAGAAAGTATTTGCACATTATTTGCAACATGAAGGCTTCACAAGTTACCCTCTAAAAAATATTAATTTTATTTTTTCACGATATATTAATTGAGATAGACGGATAGGCGAATAGACGGACAGGACAGGCGGAGAGACCAACAGAGTGACAGGCGGACTGACAGAGTGATGGACGGAAAAATCCATCACTTCGGACTTCACTTTGTACCAGTCACTAGGAGTGATGTCTCAAAGATATCCTTACGCTTCTTTCACAAGGGGAGCTTACGTCTCACGCTCCTATACGAGAGCGTTTAATTTTTCAAAATAGTTTTAAGAAGTGAAGTTATCTCGTCATGTAATTTATTATTTCCAGGATGTTAGACAGAAAACTAAAATAAAGTTTAGAAATAATTTTTCATGGCATTTAGCAGAGTATCAGAGCAGATTGTATATTTTTCATTTGCTTTTGAATAAGTTTCAGTAGTAACAAAAGAACTGAAGTCTGGCATTGTTCTAAAATCCGATTTACCACAGCTTTTGAAGACAGCCATCTTGTTTGACTCAATTTTAATAATTTATGAGGTTTGATGTCAAGATCCGATATGAATTTGCAATTGTTGTAACGACGTGATAATGAGTAGTAAAATGTAATAGATCTATTGGTATTGTAATAGCAATCGGAAGTCTGCAGGGGACTAGAGCCAGAGCCGTTTTCGCTCTTCGTGTAAAAACCCCCACTATTCCCACTACTCCTCGGCTCGAGATGCAGGACACGTGAGAGATCTTGCTCGCGAGACGTGGCGGCTCCCGCTCTCCGTCTGAAAGAGTCCATTGGACTCTATTAACTCAATGCACTTGGTGCAGAGCGCCTTCGTCCCTCTCGGGAGCGAGAGACGTGAGGCTCCCCGTGTGAAAAGAGCGTGAAGCTGCGTTTTCCTCCATGGTCGCTGGTCGTCGGCGACTACGACCCAGTCGCAGAGAATAATTCGACATGAACTTTCTGTTTTGCTCCAGTTGGTGAACAGCGAATTAAGTTTAAAAAAATTGACGACGCTAGAAGAAAATGTTTAATTCTGTTGTTGCGAAACTATCAAGATGAGGAAATTATACATCTCAGTTTGCTTCAAGAACGCGCAAAAAAGGAAATAAATTTTACCGATGTTTAAAAGAAGAAATCTGGAAGGATTTCAGTCAATTTTAATAAGAAATCATTTAAGAGATATCGAAACAAAGTTCAAACAATTTTTTAGAATTTCACAATATCAGTTCAATCACATACTAGAACTCATACAAAATTATCTTACGATTCATCCCTACAACCGTGTGACCGAACCAATAACCACATCAGAGAAGTTAGCAATAATATTACGATAAACTTTACATCAAATCTTTATTTTACAACTGATCTGTTTGACAGTTAGTGGAATAATTTGCTAGGGTAAAACCTTGTTGAAAAATGTCTATCCTGTGTTCCTGCTGTACCCACTTTGTTGGTGATAATATAAGTGGCTCTAGATCTGTAGGTTATTGGGAGGGGTGAATTTGTAGAACTCGTGTCATATGAAAAATACAACAGCTGATATAGTGGTTTTTTCTCATTCACCAAAAAAACTATAAAATTTGAACACGGAGCAAGTGTGTGCTTCTCTGAAATTCGCCGCGAAATGGTCATCTGTCTGCTTCCAGTGCAGGCAGGCGATCCAGTCGTTGGAGAACGTCGAATGCAGTTCAGTAGCAGCGACTGAAGAAATTACAGGAAAACAATAACATTTAAAAGGATATGATGATGTTTGGCGAATTGGTCGCTGCTACTGAGTCGTAGTCGCCGACGACCAGCGACAGTGGAGGAAAACGCGGCTTTACACTTCTCCGTGGACTCATACGATTGTTATCGAAGAGAGATAGTAAGAATAACTTTGGTCCTGCATAACGTTTTGAATGATCAACAATATTTCCAAGGAATTTTATGTTAGGGAATTTGGGTAAGCATAGGAAGCAAAAATTAGTTTAATGCTTGATCTGAAGCATGGTTATCGGCAGGTATTAGCAAATCTTCAGTCATACTATTACTGTATTAACAGATACTGGATGTGGAATTATCTAGCTGCAGTAATGGTTTCTAGGTTTCAATCATCAACGACATTTCATTAGAAACTTTCGCTCAGAAATAGTTACTTGTCATATTTGTATAACACACTAACACTAGATCAGTCTATTGAGACTATTCTAGCTAAATTGAGGAAAGTCTTTCGACATTTCAAACAAACAAGTTTGAAAATTATGTCATAAAAGTCTTAGTGATACAAGAATTTATTGAGGCATTTGGGAGACGTTGCAAATTATATGACATTTTTATTGATTTCGATAAAATGGAAATAACGAATGAGGTGCCTGATTTGGAAACCTTTCGAGTGGTGAGAAGTTTGTTGGTTTTGCCTCGTGGTATTACATGAAACTTCTTCTGATAATGTTAATAATTTTCGTCTTTCTTCTGAAAATATAAGAAAGGTGAAAATCTAGTCAGGACCTCTCCAAATCTTTTCTTGTGATACTGGAGTGCCGTGTTAACGTAAGTTACAAATAAGCACGAAAAGTCGACAGATCATCTTGGTCGAATTTTTATTTTTCTTGAGAGTAACTACGTCCTATTTTGAAAGACTACTGTGTTAACCGAATATATGAGCCTCTTAGATTCTATTTATTAAATCCTGGAATGAAATTTTCCAGTAATATAATTTCAAAATCAGACACCACAAGAGCTCCTTCAGCTGGGTAGCTCACCGGCTCTGAAGTAAATACTTTTCCGAGCCTTAAAACTATATTCTACCTTATGGTAAATAACGTGGATGTGTTCAAGGTACAATAATAAAATAGCGTTAGTATAATCAAATTTCATTAATAACATCCAGAACATAGAATTTTATAGATAATTAATTGATATTGATATTTGTAATATACATTTTAAATATTGTCTTCAAATTTGAGAACATATATTTTGAATGAATCTGAATATCCAAAGCTGTGTTATGAGAAAACCCAATTGCATTAATTGTAGGGAGAGATATTATGAGTATGCCAAAGTATATGATCTATCAGATGAATCTATCTAATCTAAACAAATATATAGAGTAATTAGTAATATATTTGAAATTTAGTACGACCATGCATAAAATCTAAATGGGCTATTAAAATTCTGTTGACGACATCTTCAGTTTTACGGAATAGTAGCACAGTGTCGTGAAAACCGCAACCCTCTTTCTTCAAAAATAACGGAGTTACCATTCTAAAGTACCCAAAATGGGACACCCTGTAACCCTGACTCTAATTCTCCTTTCTTATTGTTTACATTCCTAATGCCGTCGTTCCTCTCAACCCTCTGGAAGAAGTGAATTGCTGCTCTACTATTTATTAACTAATTATTCTCTATGGGAAGAATGACAGTTATTCTCTGGATATTATTCTTCCTTCCGTCTTGATACTTCCGTTTTCGATATGTGCTACGACCTGCCCAATTTTTATTTGTTTTCTTTGGGTGTGCAGTCAGTTTATCTTCTTTATTATTAATACTTTTCTTTAGATATGCACAAGCTAAAAAACATTCTGTTTTCTTCGTGTGTGTGTATTTTCCTTTATCAATTTTTTTTAATGATGGTTTTTCTTACATATGCTCACGCTCTCCCTTTAGTATTCTCGTGTGTGGTGTGAGCCCCACAGGCTGAGCTGGGAAACTGAGCTGAAATTCCAATGATATATCTGAATCAGGTGTTGCTGTAATGAATGGGGTGCAGATAGAGATTGCGTTGAATGTTTAACAAGATAGCTCGAAAATAATTACGTGTCCTACGAAGTGCTAGATGAAAATCCTCGAAGGGCGAGATGTGACTGGGAGTCAACCGCTACTACATCTTTTTAATTGAAATGTTGACACAACCAGATACCGGCACAATTTCAGCAATTCGGCCCGAGATAGAGAACGTGAGGCGAACGTAAGGGTAAAGTGAGTTCACACAACTGTGAAACGACGTTCGTAATTCGTAATTCCAGAGATATAATACATTTTTTATCCTTCGTCGAGTTTGTCTCTTCATTCGAGTTCATTGAACTCATTTCAGTTACACGTTTTCTTTTCTCCTTGGTTCTATCCTGTTGCTCCAACTCATTCTGTTTCATCTTTACTGCAGATTTAATTTTCATCTACTTCAGATGAGTTTCTAACAAACATTTCTGATTTGAATTCATATATGTGAAAAAACTAATGAATATTCAATTGCAGAACTCTAACATTATCCCATGATACACTCTAGATAGTTTGGAAGCTAGACCTAAAAATGGGAAATGAAGGACTCTTTTTCCAAGTTGAATTTCGTTGTTAATTTTAGAGCTATTCATTCATAGAGTCATTTATTCATTATCAAAATATCAATATTCGACTGAAGAAGATCCCTATTCATAAGGAGATCAACTCGAATTAAATAAAAGACACTTGGAAGTATGATAAATTGATAGTTATCGTTATAGTTATGGTTAGACTGTAATTTTTGACATAAAATTCAAAATTGTCTCGAAAACGGTCAGACTCGGATATAGGAAATCATGAAAGAAATAAGTCTAGGTACTATCTTAAAATAAAACAATATAGATATTAGTCAAATTGCTTTCGTCATGTTTAAAAAATAATCTTCCCAACTTAAGAAATTTTCAAAGTCTATTTTCCGAAAAATCGATCTAGACATTTCGTCATGTAACACACTCCCTCTCTCTCTCTCTCTCCATTTTCGAGGAAAATACGATTGAAAAAAGTGGAATACATTAGAAGACCTCAGAATTAAAATGAATTTGGTTTATTTATTAAATTTTTCCCACATATAAATCAATTAATCCTTCGACTGCAAGACTCGGATAATGCTAAATTCAAAGGTACAGGAAACTTGTTTAACACACATCAAGATAAACTTTATTCTTTTATTATCACAAAAACATAATAAAAATTTGAAAGTTCAGGAGTTTATAAGTTGATTTGTCCTGTATGTAAAGGAGTCTATATAGGTCAGACTGGTCGATCGTTCAAGACAAGATTTAAAGAACACCAACAATCTTTTTAGAAAAATAAAACGGATTCAACGTTTTCAAATCATTGCCGTGAGAACCACCACCCGTTTCCACGAATAGGTTACTTGTAAATTATGCACAAATTACCGAAAGAAACCAAACTAACTTACTTAGAATCATTGGAAATTATTAATCTCAATCATAATGCAAAAGATAACTTGCTGAACGACCAGATTGACTCTCTATATTTAGAGTATTCAAACAATAATGATTTTTCTAAGAGCATTTTATTGTAGCAATTCGGGAAATCCACTTCTATTAGCCCTTCTTGAAATGTGTTCCTCTTGTCTATTTAGGTACCTGCAATAATTCTTTCCCACCCTGAAGCGTCAAATCTATTAATTATGTATTCAGTTCTTAACTCAATCTACCCGATGATGGTCTAGTGACCGAAATTGCAATCGCAGTGTAATATTTTTCAAAATATTTTTGTGATAATGAACGTAGTAAATTAAAGTTTTGTTTTCGTTCATCATGTTAAATTATCACATTGTAACGACAGATTCCATCAACTATTCAAACTTAATCCATCTATATCGAAAATTGAGTTTTAGATAGATAAATTCTTTTTGGAACTTTACTGGAGTGGTTTACTTCTTATGTTGCTGGCAGGTCTCAGGTTGTCAAAATTCGCGAGGTTGAATCAAGGAGTATTCTTGTTTCGTCTGGAGTCCCTCAGGGTAGTCACTTGGGACCACTTCTATTTTTAATATATGTCAACGATATTGCCTCATGCTTCAAATTTTGTGATTTCCTCCTCTTTGCTGATGACCTTAAAATCTTTCATTCGATTAGTTGCTTTCACGACATCATTCAATTCCAATCGGATTTAAATCGCCTTCAAGATTGGTGCCGGGAGAATGAACTCAGTCTGAATATCTCCAAATGTAAGCATATGATTATGTTTAGAAACCATGCTGATTTTGATTCTGTTTTTTCCCTGCTAAATAAAACATTCCTCTTGCCAATATCTGTTAATCAAGGACCTTGGCGTCATGTATGACAACCATCTCAGTTTTAAGCCGCACTTAGACATGATCACTGGCAGGGCTTTTAGAGTTCTGGGCTTCATATACAGGCACTCATTGGATTTTTGTGATATTTCAACACTGAAGTATCTTTATACTACTCTTGTTAGACCTGTACTAGAGTTTGCCTCAGTTGTTTGGTCACCATATATATTTGAAGATTGCAAAAAGATAGAATCAGTGCAAAACAAGTTTCTTTTATTCATCTCCTACAGACTGGGATGTAAGCGTGAAAGTTTCTCGGCGACTCTGATGCGTTCCAAGCTTGCCTTGCCCACTCTGAGGGCTCGCAGGAATCGTGTTGATGTTAATAAACGAATTCCTTCGTTATTTCCCTGAGTGAACGAAAGATATTTGGAAATAAAACCGCATTCGATTGATTGTCAAAATATCCGAGGTGCGCGATGAAATTAAGGAAGAATTTGATGAATGAAATGAATACTTGTCACAACATTTTCCGTAATTTAATGAAAAACTTGGTTAGTTTTAATGATGAGTTAGTTACATGGACCATGTTGATGAAATGTTATTATATTTTTGATATATCTTGAAACGTTACGCCAAATGTTTGTTTCATTTACCACTGTCAGTATTTCTTAGCGAAAATTCGGTGATAGTTATCAAGAAGATGTATTTGCGTCCAGTGACGTAGCCAGGATTTTTTTGGTGGCCAGCGACTGTTATATGATATATATATATATATATATATATATATATATATATATATATATACATATATGTTATATATATATACATATATATATATATATATATATATATATATATATATATATATATATATATATTGTTTACATTACGTTACATTGTTCATACATTTCTACCGAATACATCAATCAATGATTAAATAATAACAGCAGGGGATTTCGTTTGTTGTGCTATTTTCATCTCCAAGTTTTTAATCCAATGCTTGGCTACGCCGTTCTGATGAGGACCGAAGAGTCCGAAACACGTGTCAACGGCTGCTTCCATATAAGCGGGCTATACCGATAATTCTGCTCTACTTGTTTAATATTTTCCCGCGACCAATTTCTTTGTTGTTGTTTATTTACTCGGTCTGAGATCTCGCGGATGGCATTAATCGCCTCCGTGGCAAAGTTTGACCAAATCTCCCAAACCGGAGAGATCAAACAATAAGCCACAAATGTGTGATTGTCTTCCCGTAGCAGGGATTTCGTTGTTGTGCTATTTTCATCTCCAAGTTTTTTAATCCAATGCTTGGCTACGCCGTTCTGATGAGGACCAAAGAGTCCGAAACACGTGTCAACGGCTGCTTCCATATATAAGCGGGCTATACGATAATTCTGCTCTACTTATATATATATATATATATATATATATATATAAGATATATATATTATATATATATATATATATATATATATTATATATATATATATATATATATATATATATATATGTTCGGAAAGATTTCCGCGGTCGGAAGTATTTGAAAAACTTGGTTCTTCAGAGTCAACTTCAGTTGACTCTGAAGAACATACAGCTGTATGCAGATTTTAAGTCGGGGTGACTTGAAGATTTCTATAATTCACTGTTTGTGAATGTAGATTTTTCGTCGGGGAATATGTATAACCAGCTCCCTTGGAAAGTAGTTTTTTAATTTTTTCAATTATTGAAGAATTATCCTTTTTCACTCTATGTAGAATATACGACTTATAAGAATAGGACTATCTTGAATGTCAAAGTGTGTAAAGTTCAAACGGAACACTGTTGTAACGACAGATTCCATCAACTATTCAAACTTAATCCATCTATATCGAAAATTGAGTTTTAGATAGATAAATTCGAAGACGACAACCTTTCTCTTCTAAAATATTAAAATCTGATGATTCAGCACAGTGTAATGAACTGAATGAAGCATTTCAAGAAACGTTAGTAATCCAGTAGCAACACTTAATAAACGAATTCCTTCGTTATTTCCCTGAGCGAACGAAAGATATTTGGAAATAAAACCGCATTCGTTTGATTGTCAAAATATCCGAGGTGCGCGATGAAATTAAGGAAGAATTTGATGAATGAAATAAATACTTGTCATAACATTTTCCGGAATTTAATGAAAAACTTGGTTAGTTTTGATGATGTGTTAGTTACATGGACCATGTTGATGAAATGTTATTATATTTTTGATATATCTTGAAACGTTACGCCAAATGTTTGTTTCATTTACCAATGTCATTATTTCTTAGCGAAAATTCGGTGATAGTTATCAAGAAGATGTATTTGCGTTCAGTGACGTAGCCAGGATTTTTTTGGTGGCCAGCGACTGTTATATGATATATATATATATATATATATATATATATATATATATATATATATATATATATGTATATATATATATATATATATATATATATATATATATATATATATATATATATATATATATATATATATATATATATATATATATTGTTTACATTACGTTACATTGTTCATACATTTCTACCGAATACATCAATCAATGATTAAATAATAACAATATCTGTATTTATATATTAGTTATGCATTACTATAAGATAGAATTTGAATTACAGAGAAAAACATAAAAAAATGCTAGATTCATAGATAATTTGATGAATATTCAATGGCTTTTATTCGGCACCAGGGTTAGGGAAACCTGCATGTGCCATTTGAATAGGTCTTAGAGGTCTAAAAGGAGGTAGAGCTATAAGCAATAAGTCTTAAAAGAGATAGAATTACAAGCAATACATAGGAAAAACGTTAAACGTTAAACTTGGGAACTAATGTGAGAAAAATAGTCAACTTCAGTTGACTCTGAAGAACATACAGCTGTATGCAGATTTTAAGTCGGGGTGACTTGAAGATTTCTATAATTCACTGTTTGTGAATGTAGATTTTTCGTCGGGGAATATGTATAACCAGCTCCCTTGGAAAGTAGTTTTTTAATTTTTTCAATTATTGAAGAATTATCCTTTTTCACTCTATGTAGAATATACGACTTATAAGAATAGGACTATCTTGAATGTCAAAGTCGACATGCGTTTGGTATTAAGCAGCATTTGAACCAAGGTTTCTGCACCTTGACACCTCAACGAAAATGTGATCAGAAAAAGTCTCAAAAAATTCCGATTTGTATATCCACACCGAAGCAATTTCCAATTAGCTAATAAATTTCTGATATTACCTACCAACTTGGTAGCTAATCAAGTGATAATTTGAAACAATTTTATTAGCTAATTAAGGAACCTTGAAAGCTTTAGTACCATTCAACGATTCGAAGGCTATTTATGAAAACATTGTTCGAAATTTAACGCGTTTTTCATATTTCATTGGATCTGTGAATAATCGAATAGGATATTCGATTGTGTTTGTTTTAATCCAATATAAACCATCAGTTTTAATTGATTTATGCATACGATGATTTATACCTAGAAGCAGAGGAAATGAAATTTCAAATAATCCTTTTAATTGACATTGGAATTTCGTCGTATATACGACGAAATAGAATGCACCAAATGTGGAATTCACATCCGTGCATATGGGATGTACAAACGCAGTAGGCTGAGAAATTGACATTTGAATTATTGATATGAATACTATATATAGTTTAGAATGCGCTGGTGGAATTAATCTTGAATATTCCATTTATACTAATTGGTGTTTGATTCATCAAAGCTACAGTTCCAACGGAGGAACATTGAACATTTTGTTGCTGAATGTTTCTCCTTGTTGCCATGAGTAGAAACTTATGGCAACATACGTAAACTTCTTGTTATAACTGTCAATAATTGCTTATTATTTAGTAGAAACAATCAACATTTGTTGCCGAAACATAAAGAAATATTAACGAACATTTAGGAACATTTTGGAACATTCACGAAAACAAGCAACAGCAACAAATTTTCCACAATGTTCCTCCGTTGGAAACGTAGCTATATATTTATTCGTTTTCGTACTTTACTGCACACTGAGAATCTGCGACACGAATGTTTACTAGTTGCGTTCTCGATATGTTTCCACTGCGATAGCAACACGGATTTTTTCACAAATGTTTCCTATTTTCTTCTGAAGTTTACCGCTCAAAATAGAAACCGGCGACAGGTAGGAAAATTCAATATTTGTTGCCGAAAAATAAAGAAATTTAACACGTTAACTGCCGCAATGAGAAGACCAAATCGTGTACCCCTGTGCCAAGTTTCACTATATAGTAATTTCAACATAATTTTACTCGTAGATAACGAAAATATATGTAAACTCAACAAATTTTGTTTTTTTACATGTTTTTTGTATGAAAATGTTTATGGCACAACATGTGTGCCTCGCGGCACAGCATATGAGAAATTATTAGTTTGTGCCACGAGGTACAGATATTGTGCCTCAACAGACAAGTTAGAGCTTGTTGAAAAAAATTGCAGCATCGCGGTGGCTTGGCTAATTTCGCATCAGTATATTTGCATTTGATTTACGGTGCGCACGTAGGTATGAAATGTGTAGTTACGAGGAAGATCAAAGTAAATTACAAAAATTATTGAACGAAATGATGTCGGATGAGGAAGAAGAGCCGTTTGGCGATGGTGGAACCTCGGATGAGTTTTCCCCAGAAAGCAGTAGTGAATGTGATAGCGACGATACAGATAGTGAGAGATACTAGATAGTAGATCTATGAGAGATGTTAGAAATGCCATGTCGGAAAGATCCAGAGAGAAAAATCCAAAATTAATCGTTGACTATAATAATTCCAAAGCATTTATTGACTTATCCGACCAACGAAAAGCATACAACACTCCACTAAGACGTGGAATATAGTGGTATCGCAAACTGGCAGTAGAAATAATTTTGGGAAGTACATTTTGAAACATACTCTCAATAAACATAATAGCCAGATTCGACAGCGCTTACCAGAAAATCAAGGAAATCCTGAATTGGCAACTCATGAGCTGGAACACACTGATAAGCGACTACGCTGCACAGTTTGCTATGAAAATTATAGTGCAGAATTTGGACGTGTAGCTGCTCAAAACAGGACTCTGAGATCCACTTGGTCATACTCCACATGCAAGAAGCCCTACTGTGTAAATTGCTTTTTTCACACACACAAGTGCCACCTAAATTAACAATAAGTATGCGTAGTTTGTTCTTTTTTACCATAAACGTTTTGTATTCATGTTCTTTATTATAATAAAGCTTGCAGTTGATGAAAAGTGTCCTTATTTTTGTAAATATCAGGCATGTTTGTAAAAAATAATCGATTGATTACATTTTTTTACATAAAATCCAAACAAAGAAAAATTTTCGAAGGCTTTTTACAGAGAATTTCTCACCGTGCCACACTGAATTCATTTCTGTAGAGATAATAGGCATAAGTGGGTCATATACTGTACCTCACCACATAAATTAAAAGTTATGCATGAGGCACAGTATATGAACCTCAATACGCCAACATGAAATTTTGTGAGGTACTTAACGCGCACCTCGTGGCAGTCAACGTGTTAAGGAATATTAAGGAACATTTTGGAAGATTTACGGGAACACGGAACAGCAACAGAAATGTTCTTCCGGTGGAATCGTAGCTTGAAGGGTGACAAGTAGAAACAGTCAACATTTGTTGCCGAAACATGAAGAAATTTTAAGGAACATTTAGAACATTTGGGAACATTTTCGGAAACACCCAACAGCAACAGAAATTATGGATTCCTGTAACTTATTTAATAATAATGAGCACGGCTATAATCAGGGGTAGTTCTGTCATAACTGCAATCAATCAATTTACCAGCAAAATAATAGAGTCTTTTGAAAATAATGAAATACTACTTGGAATGTTTTTAGACCTGTCTAAAGCTTTCGATAGTCTGTCACATCAGCTCATATTACTTAAACTTGAAAAATACGGAGTAAGAGGCAATGTATTAGGATGGTTCGAATCATATTTAAACAATAGGCAACAGAGAGTAAAATTTTGGGAATAACATCTAAGTCTGAAATAAAAGAAATTAATTTTGGTGTCCCACAAGGGAGTATTTTAGGACCAGTGCTCTTCATAATATTTATTAATGACATAGCAGAAGTTTTAAAAATAAGTAATGTCACAGGTCATCTCACTAATTACGCAGACGACACCAACCTATTGGTTGCTGATTCGAGCTATCCGGAGTTGCTCCGCTCATCAAAAGCTGCTTTTGACTGTGTGCAAGTCTGGTTTATGAATAATGGATTGATTCTGAATGCAGAAAAAACAAAAATTATACTCTTTCGGACAGAACAAAAAAGAATTGATACACCTGGTGTGATTTAAATGTCAGATAATGAAATTAAATTAGGAAATTCAATAAAGTTTTTGGGGATATACATCGACGAACACCTTAACTGGAACAACCATATTATTGAACTAGGAAAAAAATTGAACTCAGTATCATATAGTATAAAAGTATTAAGCAGATACCTAAACGGGAATTCCTTGAAAATATTTTACTACGCAAACTTTGAGGGGTTGATGAGATTTGGACTAATTTTTATTGGCAGCAGCTCTTTATTAAAAGAAATTTTCTGCGTTCAGAAGCGAGTCATTAGGACAATTTTGGGACTCAAGTGGAGAGAATCTTGCAGGGGGCATTTCCGGAAAAATAATCTGTTGACAGTATATGCCCATTACATCCTAGAAAATCTTATATTCCTGTTCAAAAATAGGAAGGAATTTCAGAATTGTGGAGAGATGCACAGTTACAGCACACGTAACTTGAATTACCTTTTCCCTAAGCATAGATTAACAGCATCTGAAAAACACCCAAATTATGCCTCCGTAGGATTATGTGCTGTGAACTGAACGAAAATCCGAATTTCTGGAAAACTCTCTCTTCATATCTTCAATATATCTTCTTTCGGGATATTACTTTTCATCAATCTTAAACCTATTCATAAACGAAATCCTACGAAAAAAGAAAAGAAAATTGTGAAAAAATATACTCAATCGGAGGTTATGGATTTCTATAATTGTGACATAAATGAAATGAAGTAAAATTACGGTTTTCGACAAGTTGCAAATTATTACGATGTATTGATATCTTGAACAGAATCCTTTATTTGTGATTCACATGTTGAAATTGAACATTTCACCAGTGCAGACATAACTATCGATTTTCAAGCCTCGTAGCGATAATATTTTTCTAATAATATTCATATAAATGCACAAAATTTGTGTGATAATAAAATACAATATAGATTTAATTATGAAAAAATCAACGTACGCAATTGAATAATTACATTATTCTCAATTAATCTAATCTAGATAAATAATGATTTCATTATAGATAATAATGGTCCAGAGTAAAATAGTAATTGATTATTATATTTAAGTCAACTATAACTAATTAATTTTTGAGTAAAATTTTTATTGCTCGATTTGTCTGACCTGTAAAATTAAAATTCTTGATTGGGGTTAATTTCATATTTAATTATAAGGATAATATTATATATTGATACATTAATGCGCTGCTAATGTCTTTATGTTTCAATAAGATCTTTACAATTTGTCCAATAATTTTCTTGAAATAGTAACGAACTTTTCAATCAATTTTAGCAGGTTTTCACTCTGAAAACCTGATTATTAAAATGGGTGCGATTAGTTCGACCTAGGACCAAGATAGTTTTTCGTTTCATGACTTTTTATGATGCTTGGCACAAATCTTCATATGTATGTATGTAATAATAATAATAATAATAATATATATTTATCCTTTAGATATTACACAAATATATAGGACATGTCAGTATACAAAATACAAAAAAGTTAACGAGATGGAAATTTAACAAATATCAGTAGAGAAATATTCTTTCAAACTATAAAAACAAAAAGTAGACAATATTTTTTTAATTTCCTTTTTGAAACTACTCGGATTCAAGTTCATTATCCGGTTTGGTAGGTGATTATACAGCTTTATACCTACATATGTCGGAGATAATTCAAACTTGGTTGTTCTGTGCAATGGAATACATATTGTGTTAGTATGTCGCGTTTCGTAACCGTGGAAACTGGAAAGCGTATTAAGATCCGACAGCTTTTGGCGAACCAATAACAAACAGTTCAAAATGTAGATACAAGGTAATGGTAAAATCTTGTGACGCTCAAATATTGGACGACAGGTTTCATAATGTTTCAAGTTGAAAATGAGGCGAATTATTCTCTTCTGTGCAGCAAAAACTCGAACAGATCCAGATGAGCCACCCCATAGAACTGAATTGTAGCTAAGGTGACTGTAGACTAATGCGTGATAAATTGTAAGTAAGCTCTCCAGAGGAAGCATGTGTTTTAGGCGACTGACTGCAAAGAAAGATTTGTTGAGCTTCTTGGATAGTTGCTCGACATGACTGTCCCATTTGAGATTGCTATAAACATGAAGTCCCAGAAACCTTGCACTTGCTGTCGGCCTCAATTGGCGGTCGTGAAACTTGACAACAAGTGGAACATCTGAGCTGAATTCACGTAGTTGAAAGTGGATTAATTCAGTTTTGGTGAGATTAAGCATGAGTGAGTTTCTGTAACACCAGTCCGAGAATCCCTGCACCAGTCTCTCACATTCCGTCCTGAGCCCATCAATACTCTTAGCCGATACGACCAATGATGTGTCGTCGGCGAATAGGGTGACTGAGTCAGTATTAACAAATTCAGGAACATCATTAACATAATAAAGTATAAAATAGTAAGAAAACTAGAGGACCCAAAACAGAACCCTGTGGAACTCCAATAGATACTGGATAGTTTCGAGATCTACAATTTTTGTTTTCGACAAACAATGAACGGTCAGACAAGTAACTGGAGATACAGTCAAGAGAAACCCCTCTAAACTCCATACTGTACAGCTTATTTGTAATAAAATTGAATTGCAGACAATCGAATGCCTGTGATTCATCAAAGAACAGTCCCGCAACATATAAGCCATCGTCCAAGCAGGTATAAACCACCTCAAAGAATTGGCAAGTAGCACTTTGCTTTGATTTTCCACGTAGAAAACCATGTTGGCAGTTAGACTTTACTATGTATAGTATAAGCTTATTTTGAAGCAATTTTGAAGCAATAAAGTTGAAAGTTTATAAATAGGTAGTTTCGTATGATATCTTGGAGGGGATTGGTTTTGGTTCGAATTGGTTGGGGGGTTGACCCCCTGGGGGAAGAAATAAATCTTGTTTACATGGTAAGGCCTAATTTTGAAACAATAGGATTGAAAGTTCGTGAGTTGGTGGTTTCTTATGATATATTGGATGGAATTGGTTTTGGTGCGAATTGGTTGGGGGTTAACCCCCCAGGGAAGGAAATAAATCATGTTCACACGATAGAATGCGCAATTTTGGGACCATAGGGTTTAAACTTGGAAGGTAGGTAGTTTCGTACGATATCTTGTATAGTATTCATTTCGATGTGAATTGGTTGGAGGGTTGAACCCCCGGAGGAGGAAATAAATCTTGTTCACGCGATAAAGGGCGCAATTTTGTAGCAATAGAGTTGAAAGTTTGTAAGTACATAGTTTCGTGTGATATCTTAGATGGGATTGGTTTTGGGACGAATTGGTTGTAAGGTTAACCCCCCGGGGAGGCAGTAAGTATTGTTTACACATTAGGAGGCAATTTTTTTTTCGATTTCGAACAAAAATCATGGATGAATGAATAGATTTTTCAACCTTGATACGTTATGAAAACCTTTTCTAATGCAGCTCGCTGCGATAGAAGTTTTTATTCTTTTTCGCATATAAAATATAAGTAGTGAGGACCTAATTTTGTCTACTTCTGCTCGAGAACTTTAACCATTTTTTGTAGTTAATTTTATTGTGAATTCTCCTTATAGAACACCCTATATATTTAAACATTTTTTGATTCTAAAATCAATTCTAAAAATATTTTATAAAACATGTTCTTTATCTGAGTCTAATACCCTTTCGGATATTTTTTGTCAAAAATATAAGTTTTGCAGACACTCTTTTCTAATGGCATATGTTATCTACATTTGTACTTGGAGTACAGTGGAAATAAGCTGAATTTCAGAAGCAAATGATGAGACGGTATAGATTTCGTTGTATAGGTTATAGATATGGGGGTTATTATGAGGGTGGTAAATTCTGCACAAAAGGACAGCTGCAAATTGTGAATATTCACATACAACAAGGAAGATATGTCTGTTCGTTAAAAATTATTTAATTTTCTCAATTGTACATTACATAAACAGACTTAAAATACTAAACTTAATACTTATTAACCCTTTCAGGGCAACTGGTTAGCTAGGAAGACCACAGTTCGATAGTCATGAGTAAAACTGCTCGTTGGCTATTTCAGTATGCCAGTGTGTTTTGTGGGTTGTCTAACATAGCAAAATTTGACGTGTTCATCGAAGACAGACCGAAATAAGTCGAAGCGCGTATAACGTGCATTTGTTTACTATAGTTGGACACTACTTAGAGGATCTGCTGAAACTGTGTGAATTTGTTATTTTTATTTATGAATGATGGAAAAATGGCTCCAAAGTTATTTACTTATATCTTACTTATGCATTTTCATGAATATATTGAACGTAAATGTTTTTTTTTGAAATTACTAATTTTGTTGGGGTCTCCTGAAGTGACCACTGGGCACTTACGTAATCGTGTAATCTTATTTTAGTTCTGAGGAAGCAAGTTTGGAGTACCTACCTACTGAATAGGGTTGCTAATTTTCGAAAGGACCAACCCGGGAGATTTTTTTAAGGAGTTTAGTAGGGAGGGGGCTGAAGAAAATAAGAAAATGTCAATCATTTTTTTTTTAAATTTATACATACCTACTCTGCTTCTAATATTTGACAGTTTTTTACCACAAAATCATAATAAAAATCGAAGTTTGATTAGTAGAGCGCGGTTGCGTATAATTTTCAAAAAACTGGGGAAATTAGCCACCCCGGGAAGTCGGGAGGTTGACCATTATTACCGGAATCATCCGAGCAATCCGGGAGGGCTGGGAACCCAATAACTGAATATTTAGAAAATCTTCATGCAGATGAGTTCTATGATTTGTAAGAAATGTTCAGCGTGCAAAGTAGAATTGTGTTTGAAACATGACAAAAACTGTTTAATGTTATATTACGCAAAATAGGTTATATTGTTTGGTTATATGGGTGCATCAGAACAACAGTGGTTCAAGTCCAAAATTTTGATTTTCTGTTTTATTCTCGATTCAGTACCCCCAATACGGTTCCTTTTCAGAGCAACAAAGATCCAAGTCCACTCCTCAATAATTGCCTTTAAAATGCCACTAGATTGGTATTGCTGTGAATTAAAAATGAAAATGTTCAGAGCAAAGGTGATTCAAGTCCTATTTTTCCTGTCAGGACACGTATTGCTTCAATTAGTGGATGCGACTATGTGACTAAAAATTCAGTTAATTAACTGAAGATTCAAGTCATCAAATTCAAACGTGGACAAGCATTTTCTTCATTATTTAGAGAGATTGTCTCAAATGTTATGGACTTTTAGAGATTTTCTTAATGAAGAACTGCGTTGTAAAGAAATTCACATCTTTAGCAGCGGTAAATCGTGAGCCTCTGTTCATGCGACGACGAGCCATAACTTTAGTAAAGAAGAACGAAAAATAATAGCTTCTACCTTTTATACCACCTATTTCTCATCAATTTCATAAAAATCTTCCAAGATGGTCAGGATTAGAGTAGGTAATCAGTTGTTGAGTGATGAAGAGTTCAACAACGAATACCAATTCGTCAAATAGATTAGCTAGTTTTTTTAATATTCATGTTAAAATTGTTTTTTGATATATATTTTATTTTACTTACTTGTTTCAGTCTAAAAACATCTGTGCAATCCTAATACACACAAATTTGAATTTGTGACTCTACAATTCAAATTTATTTTCTGTAAAATTGTAAAAGAATGTTTTCAGAGCACTAAAATAAATAACATAAAATCTTTCAGCTAAATTCAGTTTTATTCTTGTGACTTGGATTAAACAATGCACGTTAATATGAATTCGTTCAGTGCAACACTGATCTAAGTCCATTTTATTTTCTTAATTGATTGATTAGTTAGGTGTTTTTGTATTTATCATCCATGAAGTATAAGAGAAATAAAATTTAATATATCACCAAAAAGAATCTAATGAATCCAATTTGAAATAAATAACAAGAAATTACCTATAAACACAAACGCAAATATCTTAATTAATCAAAACTTTGTAAAATGGACTTGGACCACTGTTGTTCTGATAGACCCATGTGTTCCTACTGGTTATGTGGAGTGACCACATCCTGCAGGATAATCCTTGTGTTTTTTTTATCTTGAAATTTGTTTCATTTTCTTCGAGTATCACTAATAAACCATTATCAAGCCATACATAATATTTTTTCCACAAAAAAATAATTTGGGGCGGAAAGGGTTAACTAGACGATTCGTTGAACAAAAGAGCAAATATTCTTTTTTTTTGTCTCTACCATTCTATTTATTATTGGTTGAAGAATGAAACATTATTTTAAAGAATCCACTCATTCAATTACGAAAGAAACAATCAAGAATTGTACGAATGAAAAAAGGACTAAGGTTTTTTATCCTTTTCAGAAAAGGAAGCGTAACTTGACTTTCAGTAATTTAACAAATTATATTTACCGTAATCAGCTGAAAGTGTAGATACTCCGATCAATATTTAATTACTTAAAGTAAGAGAAGTAGCAAATCAGAGCAACTTCTTGAATTTATCACATCTAAATTTATCTCATCCGCTAGATTCTTCGTAAAACTTTATTCACAAATATTTAAGTTCATCAGTTTCTCATACTACTGATTGCATATAGGTACAGGACAAATATAGAGCTAATTCCTTATAAATGAGTTGCATAGAACAGTTAACTGTTATTCTTTCTCTTGTAGAAACATAAGTATTCACAATAATAACCATTACACAATGGGTTTAGACATAGTCACCCAATAGTACCTATATAAGATCAGTAACAATGACCAATAATATCTGTATAGTACTAAAATTACGGAAAAATGAAGGACACCCTACTGCGTAGCACTAGGAATGATAAAACCCCTCGGCGTATGTGCATGTCGTCAATATTTTTTGAATGTACCTATTATATAAATTAAATAACAATGAAAGTCGATTTTACGAATGAAATGAAGGAAAATTGCAATAAATGTATTAATAAGTCGATATTACGAATAAAATCCGTGAAAATTTAGCAAAAAAATTCATTGGTTGACTGTCGAATTTGAATATCCTATCTCGGCTCATTTTGCTGCAAATTATGAATCAAATTGATAAGATGGGAAGCAGACACAGACGCAGAATCAAGCTTAAGCTATCAACGTCGCTTGGTTACCGTGGCACACAGAGCACTTCGACGCATGTTTTGTAGGACTTCGTACATATCGACCTTGGCGCATGCGCATGTCGTAATGCCCATTTAAAAAACGCTATAATTTTTTATTCTTCGTTGGTAAAAATTGGGAATTCAAATTCCCTAATGAAATCAAATGTGTTTTATCGATATCCGTTGGAATTTGTAAAATCGGGCCAGTTACCAACTTTTTGTCGTAAGACTATAAACCCTTTAGCTTCGCCTCGGGGTAATAAATACCTTATATGAAATAAATATTAACTGTTTGTGTCGCTCATTGTAAAATATAGAAAAGTAATCAGCTTTCCACATAATATAATTTGGGGATCTTTTTTTTTTAATGGACTGATGGGACACAGGCGAATGTTCGATGTGTTCCATCATATACCCAGATTCTAGTTATACGTAGATTCTAATTAATTTCAAATTGTAATGCGACAATCACACCATCCAAATCTTACCCGTGATTCGAACCCGGTACCGTCTGTGCCCTAGACAATTTCTCAACCATCTAGACAACAGACGGTTGATTCGGGGATTATACACATAGATGTTCATCATAGAACTATTAACAATCGATTAATATTTTAAATAGGTACTTATCAATAAAATAGACTACATTATTCGGTATGGCTACGATAATCTCCCTAGCTCCATAATTATACATACATCAAACAAAACAAATTTAAATTGAATTTCCATTTCTCTATCTATTACTCCCTTTGAGTAAATTTCATTCAAATTTCCGTACATAGTAATTTCTAGTTACCTTTGGTATTGGTATTGGTAGGTTTGGATGGTGACCGATGCGCTGCGACCTTATTAGATCTATTGTGCCCCATCTTCTTCTGCTTCTCGATGTGTTCTCGTTTTACAGCAGCCCCTCAAGCCTCAATACCTTCAGGAATTTGAGGATTTTAAGGGGGTCTATTCGTGGTATTTCTTCTACAGTCAGCTGGTATGATCCCAGTGTGTTCAGTTACCTCATCTAATCAGATATTTTATTCCATATTAAATTGGTAAACGAATGTTAATATTGTAGGTAAGTTAATGGTTACCAATACTTTATACTACATTGAACGAATTCTCATTATGAATATGCGCGATTAGTTAACTCTTTTTTTTTGCATATTTGTGGACTTCAATATATTAAAAATATATTTATTTAATCAGATATTGCGTGGTGTGCTACATTGATGTTGTGTGTGGTTAAGATATGTGCTATTTTATTGATTGTGGAATAAAATGTTTTATAAGGTAATATTCCTCATGAGCATTTTAGTTTTCTGATTTTTCTGATATATTGTACAGTTTATGAATTTATTTTGATATTCTGTATGCATTGTATGGGTTAATTATTATGTATGAGTAATGTATTGACATTTTGTTATGCTTCTTGTCTCTATTGATATTACTCTCATACAAAAAAACAATGAAACTACCACAAAATGACATGAAAAAGAAATTTTTTGACAAAGAATATTAAATTTCGAGAAGAACCATCATTTTTCAAGTATTGGATGTATAGACAAAGTAGTGAAACATGATTAACAAACACATAGGCACGAAATACTACTGAATATCCATACATTACTCGGAAGAAATAGCTCATAGAGTTAATTATGGAAAAAAAGAATTCATAAACTGTACAATAAATTAAAATAATCAGAAAATCATATAAAAAACTCCATTACCTTATTACACAATTAAGTAATAAAATATCACTCATTTTAAATTCGCATAATATGAAAGTGTGTCACAATACGTAAAACTAGATTAAGGAAATCTATTCAAATTAAAAAGTATAACATCCCGTTTGAGATAATCTCATGATAATTATAGTTCACCTTGCGAAAATTGTTAGTTACTATGGAAATTAAATTATTGTAAAATTATTGTAAATTATTGTTAAAATCGATTGGTAGAGCTACTCTATCTATAATCAGATATTATCGAAATTATACAAGGTAACTTAACTAAATTGATAGTTCTGATTGGTTGAAAATTATACGAAAAAAATAATTGAATCAAATACAATACGTACTTCAAAATAAATACTGTTATATATCTTAAACTTCCTGCACAATTACAAATCGTGTCAGTTTGACAAAAAAGTTTAGACTGTCAAACTGATACTCTTTGTAATAATTATGAAACAAGTTATCGATGTATAACCTGATTACTTATAGCATTTTCGTAATCCCATACTATTATTTTGATTTAACGGTATTCAGATGACAATTGAAAAGTCAGTGGCCGTTATAATTTCATAACGGCCGGCGGCCGTTAAGAAATCACTTGTTCAAATATTTATTTCAAAACATCATTCTGCTTACAATAACAACATTGAAATCTTGGTCCACAGCGAGTTGGAAGAATAAACCTCTGATTTTCATTTCGCATAGACTAATAATACATCTTCATTAACCACCTTTACATTCTTGCTTTTACGCCACATTTCAAAATTTTCATATTCTTTTTGATATCGCTCTTGAGTTATTTTCGGCAGTTAATCAACACTCGCTACACTGCACATGATTCTCCCAATATTTCTAATGGAATTTGATTTTGTTCCTCAATTTCATCAATTTCATCCATGGTCGTCGTTAAAGCGAACTTGAGAATACAAAAAACTGACGTTGTTTATAAAACTGTCAAACTGTTCCATGACAACAGAGACACGACGTTGGGATTTTTCTTTAGAATTGCGAGGTACGGGGTTTTTTCTTTCTTCGGAATCAAAATATAATCTTTCAACGGGATTACGAAAAATTTTTAACGACACACGGCCGATACGCAAATAACGGATTCGGTTAGTTCTAATCCGAGGCGCAGCCGAGGATTAGAACTAACAATATCCAACCTCATCCGTTATTTGCTACATATCGGCCTTGTTACGTTAATAACTATAATACTGAAAATAAAATGAAGCAGGTTTTGAAAACTTGAATTTTATTTCATTTTATGGAGTTTTTGAAAAAGCAAAATCAATATACCATTTTTCCCTAAAATTGAGAATATTTTCATTACCTACTTATATTAATTCCATACACCCCCGTATTAAATTTTCTCGAGAAATTGAAATGAATAATTTTATTAATTACTTAGATTTAACTATTTATTACCAGAAAAAGAAACGAACACCCATTTTCAATTTTTTATAAACCATCTCATACAGATATTACAATTCATAACACATCACTACACCAAATTAAACATAAGTTAGATGCTTGTAGTATGATTCATAGGCTTTTCAAAATTCCGTTGTCCAAAGCTAATTTTCGGAAAGAATTGCATATAATTAAACAAATGGCAGTAAATGGAGGTTATTGAACCAATATGATTAACAGCCTCATTCAGAGGAAAAAATACAAAATGGAAATTTCAGAAATTTACCCACTTATATCCGAGAAAAGTAGAGTATTTAACAGTTTAACATACCTCGGCAAACCTTCCGAAAACCTGAAATTGTTTTTTCATAAACAAAATTTCGAAGTTTCATATAAAACCAACAATAGCATTGGAAAATTGATTAAAAACAACAAATCAAAAATTCATAGAGATGAACGTACTGGTGTTTATAGACTCGACTGTAACGATTGTGAAAAATTCTATATATCTACGTACAATTAGAAATTTCAATTTTCATGATACAAAATCAAAATTTTTTTATGAATTAAGCATTCTAAACTTGTCAAATCACATAGATCATATAAATAATACTTAAGTTAAAATAATTGAAAGTGGGTTCCGATTAATTTAGAGTGGCTATGACGAGGGAAAAAGTGTTAAATTAAAAAAAAAATAAACAAAAAGTTATTTTATTTTTGTTATGTCAGTCAATTCTTATAAAAAGACTTTAGTATAAAAACTAATTTTGAAGGTTTTTTCTTGTACTTTGAAAAGAGACTCCTGAATTTAACCCAAAAACTTAATTATTTTCAAATTATTTAAGGTTTAAAGTTTTCAATTTTGGGTTTCCCGAAGAATAGCTATTCTTCAACGAGTAATAACTCAGACGTTGTTGGGTTTATAAAGGCTATTCAAAAACGAATATCTTTTCTCTATTATAAGTTACATTTTTGTTTCAGATGATTTTCCGATAAAATAAAAATTTTTTGAGTTATTCGTAAAAAACTGTTTAACAACATGCGTTTCTTCAAAGAAAATTGCACAGTTTCAATCGTTAATAATTCGCAAATTATCAACTTTACAAAAAAACTTTATTAAACAAAAGTTGCTTAGAATTAGTCAGTTTATCAATTTCTGATGTTATTTTGATTAAAATCATTTTCACCCCCTAGAAGGGGTAGCTTTCACCCCTAAGGAAAAAGCACGCTTCGGAACATTATAGATTTTGAAGAAGGTTATAAATACTACCTAAATCTCAATTTTCTAGGAAATCGACCTTGATTCTCAAAATTCCACTGGAAAACGGCTGGTGACTGGACTACATGTATCATACTGATTCATAACATCAACTCTTAGGGAAAAAAAAAAACTTTTATTTGAAATAATGATACAGACAGTGAGTGGATGATAAAAGAAAAGATAGTCAAATAATATCGTCCAAGAATACTCCTATCTGAACGAAATATTCATTCAGCTCACGGCATGCCAGAATTATTTACTAATACCATTAAAACTCAATTAACTGAACTACGGAAAACATTGAATCAGTATTAGTTACAACCCCACTTGTTCAGAAATTTGTCCGGCTAACGAGATATACCCTACAGCGATATACAACATTTGTGCTCGTTTCCGGTTTGTGCCCAAAGGGAAAATCAATACATGAATATATGGGGAAAATGAATTGTCAAGAAATATCTCCACTATGAGCATTGCTTTCATTCGCAATGATGTTCCAAAACAATACTTATCTCTTAATGAAATATTATAATTGATATTCATTCTGCTGAAAGGCTACAAATTATATATAAATATACATATATATATATATATATATATATATATAAATATATATATATATATATATATATATATATATATATATATATATATATATATATATATATATATATATATATAGGGCTATTCAAATTCCAATCTATGCATGGGTATTTCGATAACGGTTAGAGATAGAGGGATGGTTAAATGGGAGCTAAGAGGTCAATTATATGGATGAAAAAAATCTGATCTAGCTTCTTTAGTTCTGGAGTTATATAGGAAACATCGAAAATTTCTAAATTCTTCTTATGACTATATCTTTATATTTTAGGAATGTTTTTTTGAACAAATTGTCACTTTGCCATTGCAACTTTTTGTAGGCTATCCAAATATCTGAATAAAAATTAAATAGATGGTATCGTATCAATTGGACCACCCCCAACTTTTAATTTTCAAATACGGACCTGTATTTTTCATTGCATTGTTTTGAATGCCAAGAGTCATGTTTCGTATTGTTCTAGTATTTTCATCTGAATTACAGAGTGTCTTAGAAATATTGAACTACTACCAGTGAAATATTGCTCTGAATTAGTAAAAGCCAACATAATTTTGTTAATTTACAGAACATGATATAACTTATAATTTTCTTGAATTATTGAGGGGGCTCCGCCCTTCAACTAAATTTTTGAGGGTGCTCTGGCCCCCTTAGGCCCTTGGAGTCTGCGCTACTGTATATATATATATATATATATATATATATATATACATATACACATATATACATATATATATATATATATATATATATATATATCTATATATATTATATCTATATTTTTATATATATATATATATATATATATATATATATATATATATATATATATATATATATATATATAGCAGCTGTTCCAAAAGGTTCCTCATAACTCGAGGAATGTCTGAGTGGATCGAAAGCTTTAACTTAAATTCTAATTAAAAGATATATTCAATTTGTGCTCTCTTCTGTACAAAGCGGGATGAAATATTGATTGATTCTAAAAGCCCCTTTCAATAAGGTGTGTTAGACTGAAAATTATTCGAGATGCTTCAATAGGAGTAGTTCCATTTAAATTTTAGCATTATAAATTATAAACCATGATTTATATTGAAGTGATAAACTGCATAGTAATTAAAATTTTTTGCAATTTTGTTGATCGTCGACTAAATTTACTTTTACGGTATGACTGTTAGTATTCTCAAATGTACTTGTAAAAAATATTTTAAGTAAATTGGTATTATAATCATGACTATAGTGTTATAGTGATATGCATTGCAATTCAACTAGGCAAAATGTTTTCAGAGATACATTTTGAACAATTTAATATTGAAGTTTTTCTTCGATTTCAAAATGATAACGCGATTTTTATTGATCATTTTTACAATTTATTTTGTTAAATTCTTTGATTGAAGATTTCATGTAGTATATCTGTGATAAACAATTGTCATTAGATTTGAAGTTTCTAATTTAATTTAATTTTTCGCTTGTATTTTATTTGTTGATTGTACATTAGATACGGTTGCTATAAGTACACTCATTATGCCCTAGGGCGTTATGAGCGGGCATAATGGATCATAACGCCCGCTAATTGTACGAAGAGAAATGAAGCAACTTACATTGATTAAATACTTCATAATCCTTGTCGTATACGACTCTGGATTTCTTCGGCAATGAATTATTCGCAGCTTTGGGTGCATTTTCTATGATATTCTTGGGTAAATTCATTTTAATTTCCATTATTTCTATAAGACTACACACAGAAAGCAGCAATGACGTTCACTGAATATGATGACAAAAATATTCACAAACGTCAAAATATCAACAAATGACATGCCTACTATGAGAAGAAAAATGGAAAGTATAGGAGCAATGAAACGATTTTAAAATCGATTTTTTATTATAATAAAATAATTTTTTCGTGAATAATAAAATCTTGTATGCACCACGTGCGTTACTAGATCCTAACGCCCATCGGGCGTTAGGATCTATATAAAGAACATGGTACATAAATAACTATCTTAGCTGCTAAAATAACACCAAAACTGGACAGTTTCTATATTTCCTGTGTTTTATATGGTTGAAAAATAGTAAGGTAGGTAACAAAAACATTAGACAGTACAGCATTATAAATGTCATCAAAATTTTCAACAGAATTTCGAACTAGCCAAAGTATGACATCAAAACACTGTTTTTGAAAAATATGATTGAATTTCTCCAATATAAAATAGTTATTTTAATCGGATATTCTTCAGAAGCACTTCGGCACAATTTAAATACTTCAAATAACTTTTTTTTGGCGTCAATTTTTCTCCCGAAAAAAAGATTTATGCGGTTTTACTTATTTAAGGACCTAATTTCAATGACCCTACTTTGAAATGTGGATTCGGACGAATGAATGTTTACTTAACTGAATTCTCAAAGACAATTTCTACCATAAAAATATATTTTACAATAAAATTATTTCAAAAAAGTTTAATATGCTAGAAAATTGTGATAAATCGGCTCTTCAATAATTGTGAACACAATTTTTGTGTACCTATGTGTGGCCTACGCTGTTCAATCTTTCTGCATGAACATAGACAACCAGACGAGGTAGGAATGATCGAGTAAATGAATTCATAGACACAATTTTTGCAATCCCTATGAATTATTGAGAGCGATGTGCGATGTGAAACATATGTACATTTCTGATCGATTATAAAAACGAAATCTTTATTGCTAAAAGTGCAACCATAATTTTAAATATTATTTCAAATTACCACACTGGTAATGACGAATGATGAATAAAATATAAATAAATGTAGTGCAATAACAAAATTCATGAAATATATGATATCAATGTACCCTAGATAGAAAATTTATTACAGTCCTTCATTTGAACTAATTACGCCATCTGTCGAATCGTTCTAATAGAGAGTTTTTGATTGTGATATTACACAATCATGATTTATATGTGTAAATGTGCAGAAACATTTAATCTGTTGTTTTCTTCTGCCAAGAGTGCGAATGAAATACGGCGATATTTTCTCTTCAAATATATGGACTGAAGTTAACTCCAAACGTGTGTCAGTTTTTTTTTAAAATCTTTCAATATTTTATTAACTGCAACCGCTTGATAATTTTGTTTATTTTGCACAAATATAAGTATCACTTCATATAAATAAATAAACTACACTCTAAAATCGAAACACAAATTGACCGTTAGGTTGCTGTTGTATGAGTTTGAAAATTTCTAATGATTCTAAGTGAGTAAGTTTGGTTCCTTGCGGTAATTTGTGCATAATTCGAAAGTTATCAAACTATGCACAAATTACCGAAAGGAACCAAACTTACTTACTTAGAATCCTTAGTAATTTTTTAACTCAATCATAATGCAAAAGATATCTTGCTGAACGACCAGATTGACTTGATATATTCTCCTATATTTAGTGTATTTAAACAATATTGATTTTTCGATGAACATTTCATTGTACCAGTTTGGGAAATCCACATCTATAAGCCCTTCTTGAAATGTGTTCCTCTTGTCTATTTAGGTACCTGCAATAATTTTTTCCCACCCGTAAGCGCAAATCTAAAATTATGTATTCAGTTTTTAACTCAATCTGCCCGATGATGGTCTACTGACCGAAATGGCAATCGCGGTGTAATATTTTTCAAAGTATTTTTGTGATAATAAACGTAGTAAATTCAAGTTTTGTTTTTGTTCATCATTTAAAAATCAAAATCTTGAATTTTGAGCCTTCTCTAAAGTTTCGTAAATGAAGGGATGGGGAATCTGAAACCCTGAATTGTTGGTTCTACAAACCTTTTGTAGATAAGTAACAAATTTTTTCTACTAAAAAGATATATTTTTTACTTTTTAATGATATTTTTTCTGGTCTATCGCCCTAAAAGAAGTGTTGCTAAATTAAAAGTGTTTAATTGAATACATACTGAGCCTTATTACTTCTTGTCTAACTACAAAAACAACTATAAAAATATTTTTTTT
>JARQZK010001506.1:85000-102500 GCA_030704885.1 Cynegetis impunctata | reverse complement strand
ATTTTGTATTTTCCTGTGATATATTGTGTTTGGATTGAGGACAATTTTATCTCTGTTCAACAGTAGATAACCTACCTACATCAAGTTGAAATTTACACTGAGTTTTTATCATTGAACATGAAAAACAATAATAAAATAAAGTAGAGGACGAATAAATTAATTGGTTAAAGGAACTATGTATACCTCATGAAAAGGCTGTATGATAGAACACCTATTTTTTTAAAAAATGAAAAAACTTTCAAAAGTTTCAAGAAAACATCTCTGACATGTCTACTTTCATTACGAACTGAAGAATTTTTGAGTATAATGGACAAAACTAAGTACTTACCAGCTAAACTGAAAGAAACAACATGAAATAAAAGAAGGATTAATATGAATACTCTGCTTGAATGGTTTGAACGTAATAAGTTATTATATTTTTTGAATTTTCCTGACGTATAACAGCTATCCTAAAAGTACGGTGGACTTCTGAGAGTCTTGTTTTTTTGATAGAATCTCTGTTATCCTGATTATATAATTGAATATTTTAGTTTTTACCTAGCTATAGAGTCCAGATTTATTTCATATTCTTGATGTTATGATAAACTGTTATTTTGGTTGTGAAAATAAACATCATTTGTTATTATTATTTTAATAGTATCTCTGGTTGTTACATGAAAGAAAATACAATAATCTAGAATCTCCGGATGATGGCCCAGGTTCAGATTCCGATGAAAGTGGAAGATTTTTCGTTGGAATAGCATTGGACTTCAAAAACTCTACGTTTTCGGTTTGCTGAACATTGCACATCATTAGTTGGTATAATTCTATATGGAAAAATCCACAAACTTACTGCAGAGAAAATAATTATTCTCAGTAAACTGTAAAGAACAACTCTCTGAAGTTCAGACATTTTTTTTCAATCTTCAAGTTATGAATCCACACCTTTCTTCTGTCCATCATTTCCTTGTTTCCCAACTTTGTTTGGAATGCAACTTTGAATTGTCCAGCTTTCGGAAAGGTATGTAAGCTATATTCGGTTCTTTTTTGCCCAATATGAACAATAGAATACACAACAATAGTGATTCATCACTTCTGAACGTTTGTAAACGATCCAAAATACAATTAAAACTCAACAACTGCTCATATAAAATACACGTAAACAGATGTAAACAAAGCAATCTATCTCCCATGCTCTAGTAATATTCGACACCGGTAGGGGGCGTATCGCTTATTGTGTTTTCCATATTGCGTAAACAAGATTTATTTCTTCTCCTGGGGGGTCAACCCCCCCCAAGCAATTCGTACCAAAACCAATCCAATCCAAGATATCTTTCGAAAATACCTACTTACAAACTATTACTCCAAAATTGTGACCGATCTTTATCGTGTAAACAAGATTCATTTCCTCCCTCAGGGGGTCAACCCCAACCAACGAATCAAAACCAATCCCATCCAAGATATCATACGAAACTACCTATTTACAAACTTTCAACCCCTCTGCTTCTAAATTGCGCCATTTATCGTGTAAACAACGCTAAAATACATATGAATACATATATATATATATATATATATATATCTATATATATATATATATATATATGTATATATATATATATATATAAATATAATTATATATATATATAATTATATATATAGATATATATATAGATATATATATATATATATATATATATATATATATATATATATATATATATATCTATATATATATATCAGTGGCGGCTCGTGAGGTTTTGGTTTGAGGAGGCTACAATAGGTGTTAAAAAATACACCATAGGCGAAAATTTTTAGGATTTCAAGGTCAACCGCCTTATAATTTAAAGAAAATCAAAGTAAAACAAGCACCCTAAGCTATTAATTTGTTTTCACTTTCGAGTGTCTACATAGAGACCTACAACTCCTATTTACAATATTCACAAAAACTCTTCTCTGGCAATTAATCAATTCATCTATTCATCAAATTTTTTTTTTCAGAAAATAGGTACCTACCTACCTACTTAACGAATTTGTTAACAGCTGGTGAGAGCAAATAAAAAGTTATTATATATTTTTGAAGACTAGCGGGATTCTGCGATCTTTAACCTTATCTAAAAATAGTATTTTCGACATAAATTTTCCAAAAGGTTATCTTGGAAAAATTAGCCGAAAATCCGGTTAACAAATTTTTTATTGAGTAAGTCGAAGAAATGCAGTTCTTTCAAATCAGAGAACCTCATTTCTATTTGACCCCTAATAGTATCCAAAATTTCATAAAATATTTGCTTATAGTGAAGCTCCATATCTGCGTAACTGAATTTCTTTCGTTTTGGGCTGAATTGTAAATATTCGTATCATCAGTAGTTTGAAATACAGAAAATAGTTTTTTAAAATAAACTTCTGCACGAAATTCTGAAATTTTTTCCAAAAGAAACTTGAGCCGATTTCGTGAGTAAATTACATCTGAAAACTTGTGCTGTAAGATTTGAAAAACTATTTCTGTTTGTTCAAAAATTAATTTAAAGATGTTTAAAAAATATATAAATTCCTTATCTTGTAAGTGAGATATTAAACCGCGTGCTGTATTTAAAGTTACTTTATCGGTGAAAAATTCCTCACTTTCAACTAGGTATAGAATTAAATCCTCGAATCCTAAGCGGCCCCAAACAGAGACATTTTCACTAGTAAAAAGTAAACACTGCCAACAAAATAATTTATTTTTTACCTGTGATCCGGTTAGGCAAGGATGTCTCTCATAATTCCTTGTATTAAAACCGCGGTTTTGTTGTCTGTTACGCTGCACCAAATAGTTTAATTCAGGGGTAGGTCGCAATGTTTTTATCAAAACTTTATCCTCATAACTTAGTGCACTAAAGTTATGGGATAACAAATATTCCACTAAGTCACCATTGAAATTTTTGAAATTAACTTCAGTAACCAAACTTCATTTTTAAAACAAATACGCGAGCAATATAAAGTAAACACGCTGCCATTAGTAACTACGATCACACTACGATTCAATTAATGCTTTCCAACGAATTCACTCGATGTCACGCGAAATTCTAAAGTTGTGATTGGTCGACATTGTATGAGACTGGGTTTCCTATCCGTGTTGCCATTTACATGTGTTTTTGCTTTTCTATTGCAATGAAGTATTCATTCGGAGTATTTTGCACCGTTGTTTGCTTTTCTGTGGCAGGCATAATGAACGTTGAGAATATACCTTTCTAAGCCTTCCGCAGCGTTTCCACAAAATCTTGAAATGAATGAAATGCAGTAAATGTAAATACCTTCTATCTTAATTAATAAATTATATTATATAATGTAGGTTGAAAGGAAGGTAGGTGGCATAAAATAATATGATTTTGATTAGTATGAATATGCCGAATGCTGACTATTCAATATAATATATTAGTGATACACGGAAATATTATTGAGGAGGCTTAGGCCTTCCTTTGACTAGCCGCCCCTGATATATATATATATATATATATATATATATATATATCTATATATATATATATATCTAACTATATATCTAATTATATATATATATATATATATATATATATATATATACCCAACTAACATTTTTTGTTTTATAATGGTAAAGGTTACGTTTCGATTACCTATTTTATAAGAACTAAGAACCTATCAATTGTTCGCGAAAAGTTTTCGTTACTCTTATAAAACCCCTATAGCACTTAAATGGAGAATCCTATAAAGGTAACGGTGACTAAATTTTAGTACCATATAAAACATTCACTTTCCACTTATTTGTAACTAAGACGTTGTCGTTACCTTTATAAAACATAAATAGGTTTTATAGCGGCAAGGAATATATTTTCGTTACCGCTATAAAACCTTAATATTAAAACATCCTCGCCTTTAATGTTTATAAATACCAAAAATAAACCACCCCTTTTAGCTTCATCTCATACTACATTGTTTGTTCACAATATGTTCTATTTCAAGTCCTTCTCATTATTATTGTGATTCTACTTTAAAGTTGACAGCAATGGATTTTCACTTTGATATAATGAAAATGGCATATTAAACAATTAGGTATTATAACAACTTAAATACTTTGGAAATTTTTTAAGAGGACTTAATTTCATTTGGCACGAAAGATTCATCGAGTAGTTTTACATTTTACCATTCCTAAAACTGAAGCGCCCCCGTTTTGGGATCTCTAACAATTTATTTTTATAAAAACCTGAAAATTAAAATTATGTCTCATTATTCCTTTTTCTGCAAATAAGCTGTCCAACATTACTCAATCCCATATTTTAGAAGAAATACGTCTTCAAGCTTCAGTAATATTGCTTAAAATGCAATATTTTTCTTCTTTGTGAGGTTATTTATGTCAATTCGAACACAAACATAAAAATAGCCCCCATATAAAAGGACGCCATGTTCGGCATTTCGCTTTTTAAAAACTTATAGTTTTATTTGTGCCTTTAAGTAATAATAAACACCTTAAAAACTTTTATAGAACTTACCTAGGTGTCTTACGGGATTATTACCGAAAAGGTATTTCTAAAAACTGAAAGTAACCGGAAAACCAATTCAAAGCTACCAGTTCTCAAATGTCAAATATCAATTGCATAACCCCACTTTCGTTTATATTAGCTTTAAAACGAGTGTTGTATTAATATATTTTCTTGAGGAAAGTCTGCGTTTTAGTCTATATCATTTTTGGTAAATTCAGTTGTGGGTGATTTATCACCTGGTGGTGTGCTTCGCAAAATATTCTCCCGGGTTTTAGCGCACTTTCTATAAAAGCTGCTACTGTATTTAACCTTTTCCAATTTTTTCTCTCTTGTGGCATATTTATTTACTTACAATCAATTATTAAATCAGAGACAATAACCACGATTACTGATTAAACATTAAGAAAACACGGAAAACAATCATCAAACATCTTTACCTCAAAAATATAGTTTGGGCCCCTTCTATGAAAAAGTTTTATAAAATTCCTATAAGTTTTTTGAAATTCTTTAGGTTTTGTACTAGCTGTAGAATATTTATTAAGTGCCTTAAGATTTGTAAAGGTTTTACGAAGTAAGCTATAAAACGCCAAGAGTAAAAGTTTTATAATGAGGTTTTTAAGAACGCTATAAAACCCTTTTAAAAAACTATAAGTAACCAACACCAAAGGTATTATAGATACGGTAACGGAAACGTTTTTGATGCAATGTTATAAAAATTCAAGTATTTTGGTATTTTCTGGACGTCTTTTAAAACTCTTAACACCAATAGTTTTCTTATAAAACTAAAAAAACTATTATAAAAGCTAAGGTTCTTTATAAACCTCTTATAAATATCCGTTACTGATTAATAAAACTTTAGGTTCCAAAAAATGTTAGTTGGGTATATATATATATATATATATATATATATATATATATATATATATATATATATATATATATATATATATATATATATATATATATATATATATATATATATATATATATATATATATATATATATATATATATATATATAAAATATATATATATATATATATATATATATATATATATATATATATATATATATATATATATATATATATATATATATATCATCATCATCATATGCAGCTATGGTCTACCGCTAAGTACGGTGCAGCCTCCTCGCATATCCTTCCTTCATTCCTGCCCATGTATTACGTTGTTGAGCAGCTTGATACCAGTTTGTTCCTGCTTCTTTCCTGATATCATAATCCCATCTTATATTGGGGCGCCTCTTCGGCCTTTTGACGCCTCTTGGGTACCACTGTGTTGTCCTTATGGTCCATCTATTGTCGGTCCTTCTCGCTAGGTGCCCTGCCCATTGCCATTTGAGGGATTTTATTCTGTGGATGACGTCTATTACCTGGGTCTTTCATCTAATCCACTCTATTGTCTTACGGTCCCTCTTTGTTATGCCGAGCATACACCGCTCCATAGACCTTTGTGCAACCTGGAGTTTCCTTATGAACTCTTGCATTAGTGCCCAGGTTTCACAGCCGTACGTCATGACTGGTATTATCAGCTGATCGGAGGCTCGCTTCTTTAGGCAGAGTGGCATTCTTGACTTAAAGATGATGGAATTTTGTCCGAATACTTTCCATGCCAATTTTATTCTTCTGTTGATTTCCGGAAGTAGTGAACCAGACTTATGTATTAATTGTCCCAGGTATATATATATATATATATATATATATATATATATATAAATATATATATATATATATATATATATATATATATATATATATATATATATATATATATATATATATATATATATATATATATATATATATATATATATATATATGTATATATAAAGTATAAACTTTAAAATAAAAACACTTGGCTTATGTTTCATAATATAAAAAATCTTTAGATACTGTACTTAGCAGTAATAAAAAGTCGACATGTTTCGAGCTATGAACTCATTATCAAGACTAAATTTAGTCTTGATAATGAGTTCATAGCTCGAAACAAGTCGACTTTTTATTACTGCTAAGTACAGTATCTAAAGATTTTTTTTATATTGTGTAACATAAGCCAAGTGTTTTTATTTTAAAGTTTATACTTTTTTCTTTATTATGTTTCACCAAGTGATGTGCGAGAATTCAATCTCAGTTATATATATATATATATATATATATATATATATATATATATATATATATATATATATATATATATTGAGTGTTTGGTGCCAGGCATCATAAAAAGTCATGAAACGAAAAACTATCTTGGTCCTAGATCCAACTTTGCTAATCGCACCCATTTTAATAAACAGGTTTTCGAAGTGAAAACCTGCTAAAAACATTGCGATTAACCAAAATAAAAATACATACATGAAAGAAATATATTTTATATTGATATTTAGAACTTCTTTCAAGGGGCCAAGTCTCAATATAATACAAAATCGAAAGAACTTCGATCCGGAAGGTGAAGCTAGCGCATTCGTTGCAGATGGAAAATTTCATAACTTCCGGGATATTTAATGTAAACTTTGTAGAAAAAATTTGACATTTCAAGAGTTATTGAAATTGGGGAAGCAAACGGGAAATTTTGCTAATCTGTTAATTGGTATTATGGGTCTTCACCCAAGATTTAATAGCTCCTTTATAATGATCTCATTCTTAAAGTTCAGGAAAATCCCTCAACTTTCTAATAAGAAAATGGATATCTTTTTCTTTCTTAAGAATATTGAAGAAAGAACGGTTTAGCTCAGCAGAAGGAAGTAGCTTGCATATAACTTATGAATTTTAAAATACTCAATATATTGAAAATGTAGGTTCTCTACTAAAAAAATAGTTCATTAAAATTTGTAGATTTTTATGATCATGTTTTCTATTTTGATGATCGTGATTATACCGTGAGTTTCAAAAAGTTTGCATGATATGGGAAAATTGATAAAAATTGGCGAAGAACTCCGATTTGAGATGTCAAAATTTTAAATTTCTGAACAGAGTACAGGGGAGAACAAAAAATAGAAATTTAGATCAAGAATGAACTACTCATATTTTTGACATTATTAAAAAATTCAATAAGAAAAGTTGTTTAAATTTGAAAACACAATTCAGAGTTTAAATCGCATCCACCTACGCAATAAAAAAAATCAATTTTTTATGGTTTCAGCCTCATAAAGAGTACTAAGATATACACCTTAGGCGTTTCCCTCATATTACTATTATTAATTTAATCAATTATTTCTTGTCATAAAATCATACGGATAGTTACTATGGACATGAATACAGAGTGAAACACTAAAAACTATTCAAAATTCTAACCATTTTCAACAAACATCGATATACTAGTTCGAAAAATAAATTGGAATAAATTTCACATTGAAATACTGCTATAGTAATATGAGGCAGGCGCCTAGTAGTATATGAGATACTACTACTATTTATGAAGCTTGAACAAGAAAAATATGAATTGTTTTTGTTTTGTTTTGTTGCGTAGGTAACTGTGATTTCAAATATGAATATTGTTTTCAAACCTACAACTTTTCTGAATAACCTTTTTAATAATGTCGAAAATGAAAGTACTCTTGATCCAAATCTCTATTTTTAGTTCTCCCCTGTACAGGGTGTCCCATTTTGGGTATTTTTGAATGTTATCTCTGTTATTTTTGAAGATAGAGGGTTGCGGTTTTCGCGACACTGTGCTACTTTTTCGTAAAACTGAAGATGCCGTCACGAGAATTTTAATAGCTCTTTTAGTTTTCAAGAAACAGGGCATTTCAGAAAATGTTATCATTCATCTTATCGAAAAAGTATATAGCATTCTTGTAGATAATTTTTGTTACATATTTACTATTTTCGAGTTATAAACCAAACTTATGTTTATTTAAATGGAATATCTTGTACCTATATTTATAGACCTAAAAATTTGTCTTTTTTTACCTTTTCAAAAATAAATGATTGTACAAACTATTTTTCAGAAACGCGCAAATAAATGACAATTTTCTGAAATTAAATGCATAATTTAATAGAAGGCCATGAATATTGTTCACAAGAAACAAAAATAAATGTCAAACCGATATCATCGGTTTTTGGATAGACTTATGGTTTATGAAGGAAGGTGTTTATTTTCGTTCTTTTGGTATTATTATTTAATTGATATTAATCAATGTCTTCGAATAATGCAGCGTATGGAAATTATGAAAAATATGATATGCTGGTATGTTTTATACAGAGTAATGAAAATTCTGAACGAGCTTCGGAATTATATTTCCTGAGGTAAGTAAGGTATAATGGCTATGAAAATCTCTATTATCATTTTAATTCTTTTCTTGTAAGATATCTAGAAAGAAGGCAACTGTTTTTTGAGATATTTGCTCGTTTAAGAGCAAATTTAGTTGAGCTCGGATCATTTGTTCATTCGCGTGCTAAAATATACAACAAAGAGAACAGGGAAATAAAAGAGATAGATACTTTGGGATATATAGAAGCAACACCTTTGTCCTTATAGAAACATTGAGAAGGCAATTCATTTAAACTTTCGAAATCTGCGAATAAGAACAAAAGTTCTTTTGAACACTATTCAAAGAATTACAAAGATGTGCCAATTTTACATCAGAAAAAATGGTCGTCAATTTGAACATCACCAATTTTTTTTATTAATTTTATTTATTTGTGTTTGTAATATTGTTAGTTTACCCTACAAAACTGTTGACACAAACTTACTGTTAGAAAAAAGATCTATAGGTATTTTTTAAGTAAAAGATACCAATATGCAAGGTATCCAATTCTTCGTTAGTCATATGTAACTTTCACTTGTTCATTGTTGTTATCCATGACCTTCTACTGATTCATGCATTTAATTTCAGAAAATTGTCATTTATTTGCGCGTTTCTGGGAAAAAGTTCATACTATCATATATTTTCGAAAAGGTAAAAAAAAGAAAAAGTTTTTCAGTCTATGAATATACAGGGTATTTCATTTTAAAAAAATATATAAGTCTGCTTTATATAAAAAAAGAATGTTATATTACCTTTTCGATAAGATAAAGGATAAATGCAACATTTTCAAAACTGTCCTGTATCTTAAAAACTGAAAGGGATATTAAAATTCTGTTGACGGCATCTTCAGCTTTACGAAAAAGTAGCACAGTATCGCGAAAATTACAACCCTCTATCTTCAAAAATAACGGAGATACCATTCAAAAGTACCCAAAATGGGACACCCTGTACACCGTTCAGATATTTAGAATTTTGTCATCTCAAATCGAAGTTTTTCCCAATGCACCAATTTTCATCATGAATAAAATTTTTAGACAAATGGATAATAAAAAAGTCTTACATATGGTGCAAACATTCTGAAACTCACTGTATGGAGCAAGAAAGTTTTTGTGTACGTATCCTCATAATTGAGTCTTTTCAGGTCATGTTAAAATTAAATATTATTACAGAATCATTATGAATGAAAATTTCACAATCAAAGTTTTATCTCAGTAGAATAGTTCACTATACATATCTTCAGATAAAGGAATGTAAAAGTTTATTCTCGAGGAATTATGCTTCTGGTATCCCTCCAAAATGAGAGCTAAGGGTTGCAGAACCGAATTAAAGTTTAAAAATACGACTCTACAAGAAATATAATGAATCCAGTAAATAAGGAAGTTTTCTCCCTCGAAAGTCTTGCAGCTATATTTCATACTTTCCAGTCCTGGGGCATTGTGAAACGAGCTCCTACTAAAATTCCTACGTGCCTTGGATTATTGAATTGATATTTTAAACTGGATGTCAATAAAAAGGAATGGTCCCATAATAAATATAAAGTGAAATTGTTATGGGCGCAAAAGGAAAGAAGCACTTGCTCGCATTGGAAAACGGTTTAAGGAGAGATGTTGAGTTTACCCTATGCATAATAATTTATTCGATTGAGGGAAAGCTTTTGGCTCAAATTATATTTGCCTAACCCTACACATTTTACAGTTTTTGATATTGTAAGGATTGTCGCATACGTGTCATCAAAAATTTAACTGGATATTTCTGGAATGATTATTCCTGTGTAAACAAAATGTTAGAGTTCATTGTCAATATTTTATATAATATTATTTGTACTGCGGGCTACACTAATGCATATGAGAAATTTAACATAAATTTTTTGGATAACTCACCATCCAGTTATTTGCTTTTGAATTTATGGTTCAGAACTTTGTGTACTGTTTTTATTCATTATAACTAATATTTAATTGTTTCTATGAATATTTATATATATATATATATATAGGCTTACCATATTTTTGGTGAGTTAAACTGGGACACATTAATATGGGATAGCCTTACTGGAGGAGGTATTCCATACCCCACAGTAGAGCGGGGTATTCGCCGTATTTAATATTTCAAAGTCTTACTTGAATATGTGGTTTTCATAGATTAAGTGGTTTGGATTAGATGAACTTTTTTCTGAAACTTCCACCAAGTTTAATTTTATAAACTTTTCATTTATTGTTTTTGTGACTTTTGATTTATTATTCTTCATATGTTTTCCTAAGCTAATACTGGTCCGGTGAACAATGTTAATACTGTGGTAAGATATAAGTGATTTGAGTTGTTTACTTGAATTTTCGATGTAAGTTAGGCTGTTATATTTGATATTATCTCTGATAAAGAGGTACTAATGTCAAATCGGTTTTTTTGAAATTCGCTCTATCATATTATCTATTATTTTTTGATTTATTCAAATATTTCACAATTCGAATGAAAGAAATACTTATTATATATTTTAATTGCGTTTGTTATCACTACATTGAAATATCATTGTAGATGTTAAACTTGTCACTCTCCAGAGTTATTTCGAAATATTTTTCGAATATTATATTCCATTTCACGAAAAATTTGTTTTATGTCAATAATTTTGATCATTATGTTTATTAAATTGAAAATTGCAATTCTCGCATATCGGTGTTTTTTATTCTGCTGATGGAGTTTTCGAAAGACTTTTTTTTCACACCATTTCTTTCCTCATATCAAGTGTCTCTTGCTCATTTTTTTAACTCTTAATTAGCGATTTTTTAAATCTATCATTGATGTACTTGTCATTTCTTTATTTATTTATATATTATACTCATTATTATATTAACTACCATTTTTATGCTACCTGATAAATTAAAGTTGTTCGAGGTTAATTTTGTTTCGTTTGTTGTTGATCTGAAATGAATAAAAATAGCATTTCCACAATATCGAAATTTATAATTTAGCAAAATCAAACTAATTATATACTTCATGACAATTGACAATAATTTTAGCTAATAGGTACTAGTTTCTGTTCCATTAGAATGCTTGTTCATTTGGTCACGGTTTTTTATCATTGAAATATTTTTGAAGCTTTCTTAAATAAAAATATAAATATTTTGTGATATTTTATGACTTAATTTTAGTTTATAACAATATATCAAATTCAATTTTATGTAACTATTGAAAATAATTGATATAAAATTAATTTGTTTCAGAACGTCGAAGTTATTCTGGAAGAAGGTAGACATATGAAATATGTTCCCGAACTAAGAACTTCATGGCAGTCAAAATGAAAATACGAATAATCTATTTCATCTTTTCTTGCTTTGCCATAGGTAAGTTGAATATTAAACAATGATAGCCATATGCTGGGTTTCATTGATTGTGAAATAACTATTCTCTATATGCATAAAAAATATGTTTGCGAATTAAATACATTTGATAATGTCAAGATGAAAGGAGATGCTTGAATTTATTTTGTATCGAAAAACTCCTTATAATGGTAAGAAGATTAAGGTACGCATTGTGTAGTGAGTGACCAGCTGTGAAGCAGGCGTGCTGAGTTCTAATCCTAGGTACGGTATGGATGTTGGAGTATCTTTATGAGTAGAAGTGGTTTAATTAATAAATAAGTTGGGTGATGTATAATGACAATTTGCCATTCGTAGGTCCTTACTAAAATAAAAAAAAGGCTGAGGACCATCATAGGGTGCATTCGCGTTAGGCGCTTACACGCTTTAAGCGCTTATAAGCTTCGTTCTCTGTGGTCGACTCGCGCTCACAAACGCTTAACACTAAGCGTAAGCTAACCTAACTTTTGTTGTCGATAATTAATAAATTTGTAGGGAAATGTTAAAGCACAGTATTTGCGTGAACTATCGGGGTTTTGTCTACTCAAGCGTAAAAAAAGATCTGACACCTTTAATGCTCAAAGCCAACGCCAATAATCTGTGCTTCTAAGCGTGAGCACTTAAAGCGTGTAAGCGCCCAACGCGAATACACCTATAATGATGCGTTAGTCATTCTGTATTTTAATAATTTCATATGATCTGCTTCATTAAGTCATCTTTGTTGCGTATTCTTCAAGTATTGAGGTTAATTCTAAAACCAAGCTATAGAATAATAGCAATTCAATATGAGATAGCATAAATGCTGCAGCATTCTGTGAGAACATATCCAACCTATGTTTAAACTTGAAAGACTATTGAAAAGCTGTCTCAAATATCCACAACATTATATATTCCCAAACTGATTGAATATATTGGTGATTCTTCGTAAGTTTGAGTTGTCTGCTCTCAGGGTTGAGTAGTTATTGAAATATAACAATCAAATCATGAAAAACATACTAGTCGACCATGGTCAATTTCATACATTACATAAAGTGAACAAGGAAAATTCTTCAATAATTTAAAAAATTATCAAACAACTTTCCAAGGAAGCTGGTTATACGTATTCAGCAACGCAAAATCTGCATACATATACACCACTGTTGTAGAGTAGATATCTTCATATCAGGAGGTACGTGTTTAAGCGACGAATTTCTGCATTTTCAGTCTAAGCTGTGAATTGTTGTTTCCCAATATCTTTGGTGGGATGGCACTCTGGATTGTTATCCAGCCAGTGTTACTGACCACGATTTGTATTGGGGAACAATTAGAGATTTGTTAATTCACTCCGAGTCAAATAAGCTGCACTGATGAGATCTAATAAGATCGAAACAGCTGTATGCAGATTTTGAGTCGGGGTGACTTGACAATTTCTATAATTCACCGTTCGATTATGAATGCAGATTTTGCGTTGCTGAATACGTATAACCAGCTTCCTTGGAAAGTTGTTTGATAATTTTTTAAACTATCAAAGAATTTTCCTTGTTCACTTTATGTAATTATTGAAATATATATATATATATATATATATATATATATATATATATATATATATATATATATATATATATATATATATATATATATATATATATATATATATATTTTCTTCTTGATTTGTTTTCTTGGGTCATTAAGTCTATTTACAACTGATGGTATATCTATATTTACATACAATTAAACTGTAACCAGTTTAATTCAAACGTATACTGCCCCACCTTCTTTCAACAGTGTTTTCGTTTTATATCTAATACATGTAATTTTAAATGCATTTGCCACTCTTGTGTACGGAAGAACGCTATGGATAAGGAGAAAACTTTTCTGATGAAGGCAACAGTGATTGCTGAAACGTTAAAACATTTCTTCATGTGTATGTAAATATAGATATACCATCAGTTGTAAATAGACTTAATTACCAAAGAAAACAAATCAAGAAGAAAGTATATGTAAAAGGTCTAAGAAATCGAGGAAAAATCCGAAACCAAATATATATATACATATATATATATATATATATATATATATATATATATATATATATATATATATATATATATATATATATTATGTATATATATATATATATATTTATATTTATATATATATATATATATATATATATGTATATTTATATATAAGTATATATATATTCAGTAGAAATTTGTACGAGAGCACTCATGCTTTGTTTTTCCTTTGAAGAAGGCTACGAAGAATCATCAATCCTAGGTATAAATGTTGCAGTATTATTTCTCAAAACAATTTCTTATACTTTTGAGATATTTCTTCAGTGAAATATTATATTGAAGTGGGTATGCTTGTATGCCGGAATTTTAAAACAGGAAAACTGTAAAATGACTGAATGTAACACAGAATTGAATGGTTTATACAGAACTTTACTCCACTGAAAAAATTATAACAGATGGTCTGCCACACCGCATGTAGCACGTCAGCTCATACGGCAGGCGCCAGGATTCAGATTATTTATGACCTACTCAATTGCTCTTATATTCCATCACAAACAGCAGAGAAAACAATAATTTTTCTCTCTGGTTTTCATGCGAATGTAATTAATGAATAAAATCATCTATTGAATATCCAATTCAGAAAGTTGCTCCAACAGAAACTCCAATCAATATTTCAGGTAATGAAGTTTCGTTTTGCATGAAGAAATTGAGAAAGTTATCGCGTTGAAGTTATTGCATGAATAAATTGGAAAAATTTGATTGGTTAACAAAAAGCTTTGATAGTGAAATTATGGGTGTTCAGGCCCGCCATACTTTTTTGAAAATGTTTTTTTTAAAATTTTTTTTAAATTTATTTCTTACAGGCATATATTTTTTTGAACAATTGTTTTTCATTAATCTTGTACGAAAATCACCACGCCATACCATTCCGACGGTCCAAAATACCCGCCATACGTCCTTAAACATGTAATTTTTCAAAATTCGAAAAACTATTTCTTTCTGTATGGCAGTTAAATCGTAGTCAGTTTATGATACAGTGAGACAAAATTATATTGGCTATACTTCTAGTGCGTTACAAAAGTGCTGCCATACATGAAAAATGGTATTTTTTAACCGTTTTTAAAACACGCCTATAGAAATCGTAAAATTGTTTTTTACAGTATGGCATAAATTAAATCAGATTGTTCCAATACGATTATAAGTTAAAAAATACGCCATACTGTAACCATGTTACAAAAGACCGTGATACGCACAGTGAGATGTAAAAAAAAATAAATGAAGAAAACGATTTTTTACAGTATGGCATTCAAATTTTCGGAAAGTTCATAAAAAGTATGATTCAGGAAAATTTAGCCCATACTCATGATGAAGTTCAAAAGTGGTGCCATACTGTAAGAAATTGTTCAAATGTTGCATGAAATTTTACAATTATTTAATTACATTGTACGTATATCATCCACTCTACTGGTATTGCATTATGACAATTATCTTTTTAATCGTAAAAACAACTACTATAGTCTGTCCAGCGACCGTTGGCGTGTACGTCACCAATTGTATATGACGTCGATCGTGAACACTGTTGCCAGACGTAATAAATAATCTTAAATCTAAATAGCTAACCCAATTTTCAACAAAATGAGATATCTTGCATATTTGACATGGCGGGGATTTTTAGCGGTAAATTCAAATTGACCATTATTCCCTACCAGAAGTGTCTATCTATATGGAATCCATATTCATCGATCGATAAATCAAACTTAATTACAAAATCTTCTAGGTTACTCGGCGACTGTCAAACGTGAAATGCCGATTACCCGTTGGTCGAGAGGGTCCGACAACATTGCTAATTTTTCAATTAAATGACAACTTAACAAATATTCAACTTCTTTTCATTACTCGGAATGTTAGTTTTTCTTGAGAGATACATACAATTTGCTATGTTAAGAACCGAATATTTGTCGAAATGGATGATCCGGTCACTATCACCATATAACTACTTTTTCAGAAAATTACTTACGACAGATATGAATTTTGACCATTTCGAATTTTATTTATTTGGTTAGGCAGCCTTGCGTCGTTATTTGCGCATGACTGTGACGTACACGCCAACTTAGACTGGACAGACTATAGACCAAATTTAAAGGTGAAAGAAATAGTTTTTCGAATTTTAAACAATTACATGTTTGAGGGAGTATGGCGGGTATTTTGGACCGTCGGAATGGCGTGGTGATTTTCGTACAAGATTAATAAAAAACAATTGTTTCAAAAAAATCAGCCTGTAAGAAATAAATTTTAAAAAAATAAAAAAAAACATTTTCAAAAAACTATGGCGGGTCTGAACACCCACCGGAGAAGTATGTCATATAGCGAGCGTTGAATTTTTTGTTGTTAAAATACTGATTAATTGAAGAAATTTTGTGAAAGGAATTGTTTGACACCTTCGGATTTCGAGCAATTTCAATTAATTAATCTGCAATTGCGTCCCGCGCACCACCGCACCGGTAAGAACATCATTTTCCTTCAATTTATTACGTATGAACCCCCCTAAAAGCGCCATACTGTAAGAAATGACAAATCCTTTCAGTATCTCTCGGTCTTTCAGTTATTATTGAATAATTTAAAACAGAAATGATAAATTAAACAAGTTACAACTGGATTCAATCTTAACATAGTGTGTTAGTCATATCTTAATTATCTTCATAATTGTATAACCATCAGTATGCTTCTTGAGGAACCTTTCAATTTGAATTATTTACTAATTTCCAAATTATTATTAATGCTGAAAATCGTTATCAGCATTGAATATTGAATCCACAGAGTGAAACTTTCCTTTTTCTTTGCAAATTCGGCAAAATAAGCTAGAAAAACATTTTCGGAAAACGAATGTGCTTTTTCACCGATCTTCCAATCCAAGAAGAGAACGTAAGCCCGTTGATAGAGCTTTTTTGAAGTTTGTGGTAACAAATTAGTCTAAGATCCCCACTAAGGTCGACCTTCACTCATCTGCTTACCAAATTCTTTTGAACCGTTAAAGGGTTTCTTTCCATATCTCCTAAACCAAGGCTGCCCAACCTCAGGCCCGCGGGCCACGATGTGGCCCGCGAACCAATTTTGAATGGCCCGCCGCCCGCGTGGGCAAAATTGCCTGTCTAAAGTACATGCAGTTGGATTATATTATGGACTATTCACATACGTCAATTCAGGGTTTTATTTGAAGAATATATCAGCGAATATGTAGAGTTACAACTGTACTGCGTTGTGAGATGGTTTTCAAAGAGAATCATGTTGAAAAATTTCTTCACCTTGAGAGAGCAGGTGTTGGAATTTTAGAAGAAGAAAGGGTGTTTCATTTGGAAACTGATTTACTGAAAAAAGAATCCTGGTTGAGTGATTTTGCATTTACTGTTG
>JARQZK010001506.1:65000-80000 GCA_030704885.1 Cynegetis impunctata | reverse complement strand
CCGCTGATCTACCGAGGCACCTTAAACCCACTATTATTTAATCACAATAAAATTTTCTGTAATTAGAATTATCTTCAATGAGCTAGTTATACATAATTCTCTATACACCAATGAACTGCATATAAACTTTTTAACAACTACGTCACTGTGCAGTTATGTGAATTACACCTCAACCTTGCCCATAAGTGTAACCTTGTAATTGTGTTAATAATATATAAAATATTTTGTCTGAATAGAGGTAACCCTGAATATGTTGGAATATGGTTTGTCATAGAGTTAATGTTAAAATGATCTGTACAATTGATCTTGTACAACCTCATTGATGCTGCACCTTCCTTTTATGTTTTATTTCAACAGATGACATTCATAATAAATGCGTTTTTATGGCAGTGAATATTTGTTGAAAATAGCCACCCACATGAATTTATACTTTAGCGCTGAATATATACGATCGTATGATAGATGTAGAAGAGTATTAGATATTCATCCTTTAATTCATTGATCAATAGAAATAACCCTTATAAATAATATATATACCGAGTGTCCACGGAAGGTGGTTCGCCCCTATAATTTTTTTGTTTTTGGAGATAATGGAATGAAATTTGGAAGATCTGTTCAATGCATTGTAGCTCAACTTCATGCAAGTTCCGGATTCTCCGGAAGTGACATAAACTTTCGATTTTTAAATGGGACAACTGGTATATTTTCATTTTTTTGTCTCCATATAACATTTAGAATACAATCATGTATCATTTCTTACTGTTTGTAACCGTTTTTTATTTTTTTTTCGAAATAAATTTTCATTCAAACAATTGAAAATACCGGCATAAACAGTAACAAATGACACATGGTTGTATTCTAATTATCATATAGAGACAAAAAAAACTGAAAATATATCAGGTGTCCCATTTAAATATTGAAAGTTCATGTCACTTTCGGTGAATCTAAAATTTGCATGAAGTTGAGTTACATGTCAAAAAATGCAGTTTTATGCATTGAACCGAATCTCCAAATTTCATTCCATGATCTCCGAAAACGAGGAAGTTGTAAGGGCGAGCCATCTGCCGTGGACACCCAGTATATATATATATATATATATATATATATATATATATATATATATATATATATATATATATATATATATATATATATGTATATATATATATATATATATATATATTATTTATTTGAATTGTTGTTGCCTGTGAACTGTTTTCAACTTTTTGATAATTATTAGCAATAACAGGCTTGGTGAATCTCAAAAAACTTGATTCTATTAAAAAGTTGACAAAGGATTTTTGAAAAAGCCACGAATGTCGTGGCGAAACGTCAACTTTTTAATAAAATCGAGTATTTTGAGATTCACCAAGCCTGTTATTGCTAATAATTATCAAAAAGTTATATAAACCTCAATTTTCCTGGCTTTTTATGTGACATTATTAATTCAAAATTGGAGTGAACTCAGAGAGTAGCGCCTTCGTTCATTATTTCCCTAATGTTTCTAGTGTAAAATATGAACTAGGTTTGATTTATTTTTATTATCAAAAACATTTATTTTCTTACAAATTTAACACAGACAGAATGGAAAGTAGTATCAGAACTATATAATAAAATAGAAAATGGACGCTCAATAACACATTCAATAAAATTTGAAAACAACAACCCCTCTTTTCAATAAGTTCTTTTCCCAAGCTCCAAAAAAAATATTGGAAAGTATAGATAGTATTACACCTGAATTCAATAACTTCATGAATAATATGTATTCACCATGTGCCATGTGGTTGTTTCTTTCTGAGGCCGTAAGATGAAACTGAAATATTGGATTGAAAAAAGAAAAATAAACATTCCGTTTTGATGCGGTTCCCTATTTTTCTAATAAAATGCTGTTTTGGAGAGTTGGTGAGGCCGTTTGTATTTCTTGTGAATTTACCATTTTGCACCGGTTAATTTCCGAGGCTTAAAACTGGAAAAATTATCCTCATTTATTAAAATATTATCATCAAGAACTAGAAAACTATGGACCAGTTACAATAGCTTTCACATTGTCCAAAATATTTTTATGTGCCTATTGAAATAGGTTGTTGTCATTGCCAGAACAACAATATAATTGCCCCAAATGAGTTCCTGAATAAGCTGTGATCCTCTGTGATCTCAGCAGGTAATTCGACTGTACGAAGCACGGTATCCTTTTGGAAAAACTATCCAAATACAGAGTAAGAGAACATCTCTTTGATTGGGTAAAAACTTTTCTTGCCAATAGAAAACAGTTGTTGACGATAATCCATCTGAATCTGCGGTTACAGATATAGGTGTACCTCAGGGTTCCGTTCTCGGCCCTACACTTTCTATTTTATACATCAACGATCTGGATCAGTTATCTGCTCACCAGCACATTTCACGATGTATGCTGATGATACCTCATTCGTTAATTTTCACCCATCAGATCTCTCCTAGACAGATGAGTGCCTGAAAGTCGTCTTAATAGATGGTTTTCACCTAGTCATTTTTAGCTCAACGCTGGCAAAACCCGATAAGATTTCATCATACACAAAAAACGTGTGAGGACATGGAGTTCAGAATCAGTGAACAGTCTCCTATAGTTTCAACTACCTTAGATCATATCACATTTTTGGGCCTTTGGATGGACAAAAATCTGACCTAGAAGGAACGCTGCAAATACTTAGTTTCTAGGTTAAATTCGATTTCCTTCAGTTGCAAATTCTGTGACGTGTCCTGATAATTGATCAGTTATTGCAACTCTACTACACCCAGGCTGCAAGTAGCCTTCGGTATGGAATTGTCTTCTGGGGCTTATCTGCTTCAGCTGGAGATGTTTTTATTGCTCAAGAAGGAGTTTCACTATCCATTATTGGCCTTTCAAATCGTGAATCATGCAGACCAATATTGGACAAGAGAAAGGTTGGAAGGTGCAAGACCGAAAGGTGGTGAAAGATGTAAACATTAATTATCTACAACAAATGCGAAATTCTGCATTCTTGGAGGCAGCTTGGAGTTAAAAAAATTGCAAGAACGCTTCAAATTGAGTGTAGGAGTTGAAAATGTATACGTAGATTGAATTTCGGTTGATTATTGAGAAGTTTAATTTCTTTAGTCTCTTCAAATTGACTCAGGAGATTAAACATTCGTATATATTAAAGAACAAGAATAAGGGGAAAATACGACTTATATAAATTTGAGGGTGCTCAAATGAAAATCTATGTTAACGAGTGGAATGTTCAAATGAAAACATGTAGCCGCACTCAGATATCCACTTTGCTTACAAATTTTTCTTAAGAATATACTAGAGAATAAAATTGATGCATACCAGTTCGACGTATTTGAGACAAACGTAGTATTTCGTAGTACTTGCCAACAAGTAGTTGCAAGAACAACTTTCTTGTTATAATCTTTAAGATGCGGCATGCTTCATTGCAATTGAAATAATTTCTGTTGTAGGGCAGTCAGTTTAGATAATCAATTGACAATAATTCCAAAAGTTTTCAAACTTTAATGTAGGGTCGGGAAAGAAATAAAAACAAACTATGAAATTTTGTAATCTTTTCAGAAGTCCGGAACATTGTTAAAAATGCAATAAGAAATTTGCCTTATGCTTGTGAAAAAAATTCCCAAAGGTCTGCAAACTTGAAGTAGTGTTAAATATATTATTTCATACCACGTATCAAATTTGCAACCAAAATATACCGAACAGTTGTATAAATTTGCAACCTTTTACGTTGACCGGAACATAATTGTTTTAATTCGTGGTAATTTTCTTCGGGCAAGATGGTCTCGAAATAATTTTAAAGTTTTGAAACTTGGTTGCAAATTTAGAAAACATCTATTCTGATGCATTTGCAAATTTGCAACCTTGTACGCGGTCCGGAACATTATGCAATTTGCAAAAATATAAAAATACAAAAATCATATTTTTGAAAGTTGCATAAATTTCCGGACCACGTACAAGGTTGCTAATTTTCAAATGCATCAGAATAGATATTTTCTGAATTTGCAACCAAGTTTCAAAACTTTTGTAACTATTTCGAGACCATCTTGCCTGAAAAAATGACTAAGATTAAAAAAAAATATAAATAAACATGTTCCGGTGGACGTGAAAGGTTGCAAATTTATACAACTGTTCGGTATATTTTTCCGAAGTACCTGTCAAATTTGCAAAACTTTTGGAATTTTTTTTGGTCAGTTTATCAGAGAAAAACGTTAATTTTGAATAAAAAAATGTTCCGTACCCTTAAATTGGTTGCAAATTTGATACGTGATATGAAATAATATATTTAATACTACTCCAAGTTTTCAGAATTTTTAGAATTTTTTTCACAAGCATAAGGCAAACTTCATTATTATTGCAATTTCAACAATGTTCCGAATTTCGGAAAAGGTTCAAAAACTTTTGGAATTATTGTTAAATTTTCGATTTTCAATGTCTAAACTGACAGGCCTATTGTGAAAATAAGTCAAAAAAGCCTATCAAATTATTCCCTGGAATATAAAGCCTATACTGGCTGAACAAAGGGCTCTCTAATATAGAGGAATATTTCCGAAATTGACTTTAATGAAAATATTTCCGTGCTCCTTGATTACGACTTGTTTGCATCTGTTGATGTGATTTAACTACTTCGAAGCTTTAATAATAAAATATTCACCCCTTTGAAGCTGGTAGTTCTCAAACACTTAATTACCTACTAATATACATTTCTAATTTTTGAAATGTGTGGTATACGAGGTTCAAACATTTCCAACTGAAAACTTTTGTATTCCAAATATTTTAAGTATTTCCGAAGATGTGTGTAGTAGGAAAAATGGCTGGAGAAATCAAAATATTTATTTTATTGTTTATGGAATTATATGATGAAAGTATTGAGTGGGTTTATATAAACAAAGTTTTCAATTCTACTTTCGAAACGCATTCCGAAACCTCGCTTTATGTGTAGAATTTTTAATTAAAAGAATTCTTATTACTTATTTAACGAGCAAATTTGAGGATTAGGCATTTATTTAAACAATAAAACTTATACAGATTAATGAATAGCTTTCACGCTGTGAAAGAAGCCAGCTTCAAATCATCTGAAATAAAACCATCAACTTGCTGAAATGAAAAACCTATTCATCAGAATAAATAGGTAGGAACATCGAAATACTGAAATTTTATTGGCTTTATTTACTCAAATGATTGATATAGAATTCGTTTGGAATTTGAATAAGAAGATATTGCGCCAAGGAAAAAACCCCCTATTAAATAGGGGGTATTAGTATTCTCAACATTCTGATTTGTGTGATGTTATAAAGCCAATTCTTCAAAATCAAAAACCAACTGATGTTAATCATATTCAGGTTTCAAAAAAATCCCAATAGACTTTATTAGTAGTTATATGAATTCTGCGAAACATTCTCATTCTATCCAACTCATGTTCTGAAATCTCTAATAATTATTGAGAATAAATATTTTTCGATAGATATATATATATATATGTATATGTATATGTATATGTATATGTATATGTATATGTATATGTATATGTATATGTATATGTATATGTATATGTATATGTATATGTATATGTATATGTATATGTATATGTATATGTATATGTATATGTATATGTATATGTATATGTATATGTATATGTATATGTATATGTATATGTATATGTATATGTATATGTATATGTATATGTATATGTATATGTATATGTATATGTATATGTATATGTATATGTATATGTATATGTATATGTATATGTATATGTATATGTATATGTATATGTATATGTATATGTATATGTATATGTATATGTATATGTATATGTATATGTATATGTATATGTATATGTATATGTATATGTATATGTATATGTATATGTATATGTATATGTATATGTATATGTATATGTATATGTATATGTATATGTATATGTATATGTATATGTATATGTATATGTATATGTATATGTATATGTATATGTATATGTATATGTATATGTATATGTATATGTATATGTATATGTATATGTATATATATATGTATATATATATGTATGTATATGTATATGTATATGTATATGTATATATATGTATATGTATATATATATATATATATATATATATATATATATATATATATATATATATATATATATATATATATATATACCTATATATAATCAGGATGATCTGCACAGGTAACCTCTTATAGGAAGATGATTCATTTTGACTCTAGATTCAAGAAACTTTTCATATCCTCAGATGAATCCAAGATTTTCAAATTTATACTATCTTCAGGTGAAATACTGAATTGTCAAAATTATTATTTAGGAAAATTCATATTTTATATTAGTGATTATATAACTCATGTATGAATAAGCCAATAGAATCCGTGAATTTTGCATAACGACGTAGTATAGATAAGTGAATATACCCTTGACGACGTGATATAATCGTTTTGGTGTTTCGCCTCGTGTCAAAATGTATATATATATTTTCATATTCACGGTGTTTTGACGCTTGTCAAAAAAAATTAATATTTTTTATTCGTTATATAATCGTAACGAATACCACTCGAGCAATCGAAAATAATCGATTATACTGACCTCGTCACTCGGCGTATTTTTTTAAAACACCACTCGAGATGCGCTCTCGTGGTGTTTCGCAAAATACGTCTCGTGACTCGGTAGTATAATCGATTATTTTCGATGCTCTTGTGATATTACTACTGATAATATTTCACTTCAATCATATTGTCCTCAGCAAAAATGCTACATTACTTTACTGTAGAAAGATCAAACAACAAACTTGGTAAGTAAATTTCGCTTCCAATCGATAGACTTCAAATCTAATAATCTAAAACCGTGATAAGGGAATGAGGTCTCTGGATTTTATATTTGCATTTATTGTTCGAGATGAAAGCTTTTTAATAAGTTATACAAAGTTTCTCATTTTCACCAACAAAATCCCTTGCTTTTCTTATTATAGAGTACCCACACTAATCTAGTTTGAGCACAAAAAGTTGTTTTCAGTTAATTGATGACAATAAAGTCAAGTTCAATATTTTCCAGTTTTCAGAGCAAATATTTACAAAACATTATTAAGGTTCATTTTTTTGGTAATGAAATGATAGTATTTTGTGACATAAAAATTTCAAAGCAGTAATTACTTTTAGAAGATTTTTTGTATTCGAAAAATACAGAAAAACATTGATTAAAATAATTGATAATATATACATTTTCAACGAATATATAAAATAATCTGTTTGATACTCGAACTGTGGCATCTATTCATTCTAATTATTACGATTGTCGTAAAATTAATTATTCCGTCATGTTTATGAGATATGTGAATGTTACTTCAGTTTGAAACTAACGTTTGTGCAAAGGCATGCTTGTGTAAAGATTCGTACATCTGTATCTTCAAAATTATTATACTCGTATGCAGTGGCGGATTTAACGGTGGGCGTAGTAGGCATTCGCCTACGGGGGCCGGCCGTAGGCCGGGGGGCTTCGAGAACCCTTGACTAAAAATTCTTTTTTTCTGAGAAAAATTTCTTGTGGGCCCATGTCGAGTCAGAAGTCTAGTGATAACAATAAGACTGTTGGAATATCTACTACCGATATCCTACTATACTAATGTCTAGTTCTAGTTCACGCCGCAGAACACAATGCTAGTCCTTCAATGAAATTGTTTTTTGCAACAGTTCAAAGAATATACTATTTTGCCCACTCACATCGACGTTAGAATAACTTATTAGACGCCACACAGAAGACACTACATTTGGTTGGTAAGATTCTTAAGGATTTGGTAAGACATATTTAAACACGTAATGAGGTTGAGAACGAGGAGATCTTTCAAACCGAGATTTGAAGCTGAAAAGTTTAAAAACTACGCGATGGGTATTGCACCAAAAAGCCGTGAAGAGTTTTATTCAATTTTGAAAAAATTGTCCAATGTTCAGCTGGAGAAACAGAAAGAGCAACCGCGGAAGGGGATTACATTCTTGTTTCGAAGACAATATTATCCTCAAAGTATTGGACCTTTTACATAAATTTTTTATGGTGCAATTCTGTCTTTATAATTATCAATACATCTCAATTGACATTGCATAATATACAAAAACCGATAGTTTTCTCACACAGAAAACACTCTAAACATCTTTGAAAAATTTGAAACAAATGAGACACGAGGATACATACAATTCATTTGTTGTGAAAGCAAACTTATTTTGGATGGAACTTGGTTATGATGAGGCAGGTCTTTCGGTACAGCGAGAAAAACGCACCGCTCTAGGAGCTGCCGATATACATAGAGTTGGATACTTTGAGGCTATAGACAGAATGTGTAGCGAGCTTGGAGCAACGGATTGGAGGATAACTGAAATTAATGATATCTTTGATCTTTTGACACCAGAAAGATTGAAACAACTGAAAGATATTGAACTCCATAATGTAGTAAAAGAGTTAAATAAAAAATACAAATTCGCAACTGATTTTTTGAGAAGAAAAATCCAATGCTTTCAAGATGTGGTTTTCACAACTGAGACCATCACCCAGAACTGGTGCGTATCACACTACGAGGGTTGCTATTTATATTTCTGGCCTAATAATGAAAAAACAAATATGTAGGATCGAAATTGGTTTTATTGTTTTTCAAAATATTCTCCATGATGATCAATACACTTTTGCATGCGTTTGAACCAAATTTCAAAGCACTTTTTCCAGTCCGATTGAGGTAACTCCAAAACATGCGTTTTGAATGCATCAACCGCTTCTTCGGGGGTCGAATACCGTTGTCCGCGTAATTTATTTTTGATGTGTGGGAACAAGAAGAAGTCATTGGGTGCCAAATCAGGGCTGTACGGTGGATGACCCATCAGTTCGATCTTTCGCTCCGTCAGAAATTCCTTTGTTTGAGTCGATGTGTGAGAGCTCGCATTGTCATGATGAAGAATAATTCGCCTGTTCTTCTGCTTTTTTCGAATTTCTCCGATGACTTCTGGCAAACAAATGGTCGTGTACCATTCAGAATTGACGGTCCTGCGTTGCTCTAACGCCACTGTTGCCACATGACCGTTAATGCCGAAGAAACAGGCAACCATTTGTTTCGATGCGCTTCTTCCTCGAACAACTTTTGTTGGTTTTGCCTCGTCTTGGAAGACCCATACAGTTGATTGCTGTTTTGTTTCCGGCTCATATGCATAGATCCATGATTCGTCACCTGTGTAGATGTTATACGCAGCCTTTGATGTACCTTGAGCATATTTTTCCAACATTTCCTTGCACCAATCGACACGAGCCTTTTTTTGAGCGTTTGTCAGGTTATGCGGGATCCAACGCGAACAAATTTTTTTGACGCCCAAATGTTCATGCAATATCTTGTTGATGCTGGTCATACTAATGTCCAAAGACACCTTTATCTCACGGTATGTCACATGACGATCTTGCTTTATCAGTTCACGCACAGCATCGATCTCTTCCGGCACAACAACGGATTTTGGACCACATGCACGGGATTCGTCCTGGATCGAACATCGACCACGATTTAATTTGTTAAACCAGTTTTTTACAGTGCTGTAGGATGGCGCTTTATCGCTGTATAAAGAATTAAGTTCATCGAAGCACTCTTGTCTTGACAATCCACGTCGAAAGTTATGAAAAATAATCGCACGAAAATGTTCACGATTCAATTCCATTTTTTGAAAGAGAGGAACTTTTCAATATCATTGTCAACAACACAAATGAAGCTATAATGGTAAATTGTCTGCAGAATTTATGTTTAAAAATATTAAATTATCGTTTGGAAACGTCAACGGTCGCCTAGCAACGCTTAATGTTACCAAGGCCAGAAATATAAATAGCAACCCTCGTATTTAGAATTTATATTGAAGAAAAGAATGCTTACCAGAATTTGTGGTCATTGTGAGAATATTTTTAACGCTTCCAGTCCGGAGAGCCAGTGTGTAACGTATTACGAGTTCTTCAAAACACAAGCAGCTTCACGAAGTACATTAAGCGAGGATGACTGAACGATTTCAGCATGTTGTATGTCGAGAAAAAAAATTAGCAGAAGCATTGGATTTATAATCAGTCATAGACTATTTTGCAAATTTAAAAGTTAGAAGGGGCGCCAAATTCTGTTGAAATATATATAAACCTGTATTCTCTCATTGATTGTATCTTAAATATCTTTGTTTTCATACACGTATACCTATTTCAACTTTTACATACTTTCATATTATTAGATATTTTTTTGAAATTATACACCTTTCGAGCTGTTTACTTAATTTCTATTTTCTTTCCTCATGCAACAATGTAAGTCATATATGTTATAATTATTATGAATTATCCCCTAATGATTCTATATTACCTATATCAAAATGATTTAAAAAAATTTAAGGCTTACAGTTGGAAGGGAGGGGGTACTTTAAGGGCCTAACTCAAGGTTGCCCATGGGGCCTCTTTCCTTAGATCCGCCACTGCTCGTATGGTTCAATAGTTAATAGAGGTTCCAAAAAATATATTCAAAATTATTCAATATAGAAAAAAACATAGTATTTATTCTGTTAGTATTTTCCTTATAATTATTTTTGAACAATAAAATTTTCAGTATTTATTAGGAGTTCACATAGTTGCTAGTGTACATATGTGTGTTTATTGGGCAGATAGACCCAACAGCTTGAAATCCTCGATAAATATCAGTCATCCTGTAACAAAAATAAATTTGAGTATTATTTCAGCAGACATTATATAACACAAAATTATCGTTTAACTTTTATATAAAGTAATTCAGCAAATATTTTGAAAATTTATTAAGAAGTTAGTTTATCATCTTTAGTTTAACCGAACTGAATTCTGTAACTCCATAATTGTTATATTTTCCAAGAAATCACATCTGAAGTGTTTTTTAATTTTATCAGTATACTTATTAATAGATTTAATGATTTTGAGTCAATTATCTGTGAATTATCCTTAGAATCTTGGCAATTTTGATAAAAAAGTATTTGAACGCTTGGTTTACACTTTTCTCCGCTGAGGTTCTCTACAATATTATACATAAATATTAGTTAGCACCTTTCGAAAGAAATTTACAATACTGAAGTATTTTTCCTCCAATTGCTAGATTTAAGATTTTATAGGCAATATTTTTCAGATATTATTCAGATCCTTGATACTTTCGTGAGATTTTCTAACCCTTCAAAGCATTTTAAGATGAACTTTTGAAAAATTAAACTAAAGAGAGTATAGTTAGAAAATCAAGTTGCAAATTTATAATTTTTGAATAGTTCTTCTTGATTCTCATCATATATTACTCAAATTAAAGACTCTTAGAGGTAAATAGATAATTTTGTTAAAGTGGATTTTAAACGACTATTTAGAGCTTTTATTCTTGAAATTTTAAACAATGATGATGATAAAAGTTTTGTGCTATTCTCCATTATTTGCATCCTCTAATTGTCTTATTAGTGCATTCTAATTTTATTAGTAGTACTGTAAATAGGTTCTAGATTCGTGAAAAATTTGTGAAGTCATCTTCTGAACAACCATTTTAGAGCTTTTATTTTAAACATCTGAATAATAGTTACGAAAACTAAAATATAACATTGACTATATAACACATGTGTGAATAAGCCAATAGAATCCGTGAGTTTTGCATAGTTACTGCGTACTGATAAGTGAATATACCCTGGACGACGTGATATAATCGTTTTGGTGTTTCGCCTCGTGTCAAAATGTGAATGTTTTCATATTGACGATGTTTTGACGTTTTAATAAAAAAATTGATATTTTATATTCGTATATATATATATATATATATATATATATATATATATATATATATATATATATATAATATTTATCCCATGTATTACCTTTCGGTGTATGGGTTCTCAAAATTCACAAAGTTACATAACATACAATAAATAATACAATACTCATTTAAACTTAACAAATTTCTTCCATTCAATTCTGTTTGAAGTCATCTTAACTGCCTCTCTGACATTTTTGCCCCTCTTCTTGATCTCTTTCCAAGTTTGTTGTGGTCTTCCTCTTTTTGGTTTTGCATCTATTCTGGCCTCCCATATTTGCCTTACTGGTCTCTCCTTTTCCATTCTATGCAAGTGCCCCAAGCATCTCAATTGCCTCTCTCCTACGAACTGTTCCAGTGATTTCACCCCCAGTTCTTCCCTTATATCTTCATTTCGCCGTCAATCTCTTCTCGTGACTCCCTTCACTCCTCTCAAGAACTTCATTTCCACTGCCTGCAACTTACTTCTCACAGTTCGTGTAGTATTCCATGTCTCACAGCCGTAAGTCAAAATTGGTCTGAAAATAGTTTTGAATACTGTCATCTTAGTCTTCTCCTTGACTTCTCTTCTCCTGAGAAACTTTTTATTCATTGCAAAATATAGTCTGCCCGCTTTTTCAATTCTATCTTCTACCTCCTTCTCTTGTCTGCCTGTTTCCTCTATGTTAACTCCCAAGTATTTAAAACATTTAACTTCTTCAATTTCCTCTCCATCGATTTCCAACCTCAAGTCCTGCCCCTTCTGGTCTTGGAATTTTTTTGAATATTAAGGTCCTAAAACACAGGTTTTATGCACTTTTGCGCCTTGCAGAACATTAAATTTATTTGATTCATTATTGATTGACTTGATACGTTCAGTACTCTTCCTTGTACTATAACCACTATTATGTCAAATAAACTAATGAAAGCTTAACTCTAGGTAACGTTGCAATGATTTTTATGCTTATACTGCAATTACTCTAAGAATAAATACCTAGCTAATGTATATATATATATATATATATATATATATATATATATATATATAATATATGAAATTGAATTTTAAGTGCCAAGCATCATATAAAGTCATGAAACGATCTTGGTCCCAGGTCGAACTTTGCTAATTGCACCCATTTTAATAAGCAGGATTGCAAAATGAAAAGCTGCTGATAATCAAACAATAACAAATATAGCTACACTAGTGAAAATAAGAGAATATACCCGAAAAATTTATGAATGGGAATGAGAGAAGAAATTCGGAAGAAGTTTAGGTAGGTACCATTATTTTCAGAGACTTAAAAATTGAATTATAGAAACAAAGGAAGTACAAAAAACAAAGAGCACTGTGTATTGGAATAATTGTAAAACATGATGGAAAGAATTCCAAAACTAAAACGAAAACCATATTGAATGTTAATGAAATATAAAGATATGGAAAATAATGTGAAGAAAAACTAATTATTCCATCGACACATAAAAAAATTGAATAAAGTGAAATAAAATTAATTATCCAAAAAAATGGAGACGAGCTTGTTCAATACTTTCATATTACTATGTAACTTATATCTTTTATATTGGAAATGTAATATGAAATTACCAATAACTTCACAAATGAGCGATGGATGAATGCTTTCATATATGGTATGACCGCTTCATAGAAACGAAAAAAAAAACTCTATCGCAGCGAGCTGCATTATAAGAGCAAGTTTTCATAAAGTATCCAGTTTAAAAAATATATTTCCAAATTCAAAAAAATGCGCCCTCTAATGTGTAAACAATATTTATTTCCTTCTCGGGGATCAACCCCCCAACCAATTCGTATCAAAACCAATCACATCCAAGGTATACGAAACTACGTACTCTATTTCTATAAAATTGCGCTCTTTATCGTGTGAACAAGATTGCTATTGCTTCAAAATTGCGCCCGTTATCGTGTAAACAATGCTAAAATACACAAGCACATACATACGAACATATATATATATATATATATATATATATATATATATATATATATATATATATATATATATATATATATAAATTTATCATTTTTTTTACAAAAATTGGTCAATTTCATGCCCCTCCAAAAGGCTTGAGTGTGCTGCTGCATACTTCGCACACCCCTTAGGCCGGCCCTGACTGTAGCTTAATATTTGAAATTTGTTGAATAATTTTGTTCAAGAATCTTTTAAACATACGTTTCACGACCAGCAGTCTCAAATAAATTCAGATAGAAAGAGATGTAGCAAATTTATAATTCCATTTCTGTCATTGATCATACCATAGAAAAAATTCCTTGTAGTTCATATAATCAACTATCAAGTACTCACTGAATAAACTGAATACTTCAGAAGCACTGAAAGTGTATATGAAATATGAATGTCAAAATGTCTCCTTTCTCTTTCAGTAAGATATAAACATTGAGATGTGAGTGCGTACTCATTGTTTCTACCATTTATTAAAGTCATTACTCTCTGAATGCCTGGAGTGCTGCATCTCATTTGTGACAAGGATATAATTTCCTACACTCCTCACGTTTTTTCCCACGTGAAGTAACTGTAAAGCAATTTATTCCAATGAATTTCATTGAATAAGGCTAAGCTGCATAATTATTTTATAAACTGTTTATTTCTATGGTGAATCGATTAGTTCTATGCTAGTCAATGATAGTACTAACATCTGGATTCTCGTTCAGATTCAAAACAGTTGGACAATTTTTATTTATGACTGAAAACCTACTCAATTGTTTCCGAGACACGTAGGAAATTTATATAATCGTAAACTGAGTAAAGGAAGAAATAGTATATTGAGTATCAAGAGCGGGAAGATAATTTTACCGGTCGAGGACAATGTCGTTACTAGCTTCTCTCTGTTTTCAGTTTTGTGGGAGATCGGTAAAATTCTTCTCGCTAGTGATGATGAATAATAACATTCGAAATATAATTGTATTTTACATTTACAATTTCGGAGCGTACTCTTGGTACAGATTGGCCTCTCCAGTAGCCCTCATCAGATGAATTAAATGAAATTTGGATCTGAAGCACAATTTTTTGTATATATATACATATATATATATATATATATATATATATATATATATATATATATATATATATATATATATATATATATATATATTTATATATATATATATATATATATATATATATATATATATATATATATATATTATAATAATATATA
>JARQZK010001506.1:7500-62500 GCA_030704885.1 Cynegetis impunctata | reverse complement strand
TATATATATATATATATATATATATATATATATATATATATATATATATATATATATATATATATATATATATATATATATATATATATATATATATATATATATATATATATATATATATATATATATATATATATGGGAATGAGAGGTATGTGTGTCAGTAGTTTATGAATTTCTCTTGGAGACGCGTCTATTGACTTGCCCATTCTCAAAAAAACTTTTATCAAAATCTGCTCAATAAAGGTGAATTTTTTTCTTGAAATATTGAATAGGTATTTATTATTAACATTTTTAAAATGGAGTGTTCCTGAAAATCTGCAGTGCTGCCAATTTCAAAACATTGTAGGATTACTTATAGCTATCATATAAAAAAAAACTAGCAATCAAATAAAAAAACTCAAGAAGGGTCAGATAGTTTCTTGTCTATTTCCATCCAAACCTCCAAATTGGAAGAAATTGATACTGTCCCTGATAATTTAACAACCCATTATATATATATATATATATATATATATATATATATATATATATATATATATATATCTGTATCGGCTATTCATTAATTTAGCTGAATTCATACTTCTCTTATCCAAAGCGAAATAGCAAAAATAACGGGTGTTTTGAAATTAGTGGTTAACAGAATAAACAACAAAAATGATCAAAACCTAATTGTACAGGAAGAAGCGGTCGAAATAGGTAACCACACCTCGCAGCGACTGTGAAATTAAGGATGTGTGCGTGTGTGTGCCTACAAAATAGAAAAATGTCTATGACTCATATCACCAGCCTTCTTAGTGAAGTTGGAGTTAATGTTTCCAAGAGAACAGTGCAAAGGCGATTGCCCAAGGAAAATCTAATTGGTCACCGCCCATCCAAAAACCTTTCCCTGATGCAGTAAATGAAGAGGAGGCTCCTGGAATCGGCTAAAGAGCATAGGAATATGACTGTTTACGATAGGAGTCGCGCCAAAAAGACTTTTATGACCTAAATATGTCTAAATAATAGTTTAACTATGATCTTGTTATTAATATTTCAATACCTCTCAGGTGTGCGTTTTTGATGAGTCCAACTTCCAAATTCTGATGGCTAAATGCGTATTAGTCAAACGATGTCCTGGAGAAAAATATTGTCCAGGACCTTCTGAAGAAGCTTGAATACCCTGTTATCATTTTGTCTGTAATGTCTGCTTGAGGTACTGATCATCTCTAGATAGTAGAATGAACCATGAGAAAGGACTACAAGCGTGTACAGGAAAAGCGTCTTCTTCTTTTGGTCAGAGAAAGGTTCCTGACGATAATGACTACATCTTTATGCATGATGTGGCTCTATACCGTAAAGGCAGAAGTATACAACTGGATGAAAAGATTTTGCAATGGCAAGGCAATTCTCCGAAAATGAATTCAATCAAGAACTTGAAAGGATCTGACCGAAAGTCTGATTAGAGTCTGGAATAATTATTCTAAAATACAAGTCGATGCAGTCCTGTATTTAAAGTATGCCCCGACATTTGGAAGTTGCCATTGCAAGTAAGGGTGATATCACCAAATACTAATTTTGTTACCCCAAAATGCCTCATCTTGTAATTTGAAATTAAAAGCGCATTACTAGAATTAATACTTATTACATAACTCACAACTAAAATTTTCAGTCAATTTCTAGGCTACAAATTTACATATTTTATATTTCAATTACTTATCATATTGTAGTACCCCATTTTTTGAACACATATTCTGGTTCTGTGCTTCACACTACTTGCTTTTATTCATTCTGTTTATTATGTGGACTTGTGGACAACAATTCATCGTCTTTCTTATCACGAGGACTTGAAAGTTTTTAGGCCCATTGTTACATTTATCTGTATTAGTAATTGGCTATGATTTTCCATGAATTAGAGTTTCATTTCCATACTAATATTTTTCACAGTTGTATCTTTATCAGTACAGCAATTTGCATATAGACATCGTTTCTCGGAGGTTTCCTTCTATTATTAAAATTAGGGATCCCTTAAAATAATGAGAATCAATAATATAACCTAACTTATGTCAAACCAAACTTCTTTGTAAAATTCATATGCATTATATTCAGTACGGCATTAATATTCATATTACAACGTGGCAACACCGACCTTGCTGCTGTACTGTCGTGTGGCGATGTAATCCGGCCCCCTTTAAATTTTTATAGGTGTCCCTGATAATTTGGTAATGTATATATATAATTATTTATTTACAAACAATTCTAAATATATCAGAGAACATATACAATTTATAAATAATTACAAAAAATGCAATAAATACGTAATTCAGGATCAAATTTCAGCTCTTCATATGAATCTGTGACAGCGAAATATAATTGTTCATAACATCAGCTTTGAAAATTTGAACATATTCAGAGCTCACAGTTTCGTATTCATTGAATAGTAAAATCAATGAACATTGCGAATATGATTCTCCATCTGAAATTTAGATTCTGTTTCAGCAAGTTCAGAGGTGCTGACTATCCAGCCGACAAATGTCCCAAATAATTTGGTGACTCAAACTGTGTATGGATTTTTGGATTTTACTACAACTATAGGAAATACTGTAATGATATTTTCTCCACAAAGTACATCAGTAGAGGGTAAGTTTCTTAGAATAGTTCAAAAGATTAATAAATTGGTATTGGAGTATTTCGATTTGATATTTTAATTATGAAACTCTAATCCGTTATACAAAGAAATGTTATTCGTTATATGAAGTTGAGTTGACCAATTGAAACATTTTAAATGGTTAACATACTTGACTGTCGAATCTAGCACATTTTCGTTAGTCATAATAAATATAATATTCTTTTGTATTCTTGGGAAAGGACTCATAACCTACAACATATGTGAAGTTATTGAGAATATTATTATTATAAGACAGCGAAATATGAGTTTTTATTAAGGTTATTCATTTTTGAAGTCACTTGATATTGTTTTTGAAATATAGTCTCATTAATACCTAGTTAGTTAGTGCACACTAAGGACCAGAAGTATTTTAATTTGTTTTAATAAATAATAATTCAGTAAGGTTAAGTGGGGTAAGTGTGTTTTCGGGGTAAGTGTGTAAGCGCCAACTAATTCTTATTCCGATAACATACTGGTGTGGCCATCTATAAAACATTATCTAAAGGGAAAATGTGTCTATATCAAAGTTTTATTAGGAGGACTTGTAGGCAATACCCATAACCATGTTATGCCAAAATTTGAGATCTGCAACTCTAGTGCTTTGTTTAAAAATATGGTGTATATACGAACTTTCCAAATATTGCTACACACTTACCCCACCTTACCTTAATTTATGTAATTAGAATTTTGTTGAAGTAGTGTTTCATATATTTTTTCAGTACTTTTCATTCTAGATATTATCATTTTATTTCAAATTTTTTGACACACTCATAATATTATACTACCTAATAGACCGAGAGATACTGGAAGGATTTGTGAAGTAATTTCTTACAGTATGGTGCTTTTTTTTGGGGGGGGGGGGTTTCATATACGTAATAAATTGAAGATAAATGATGTTCTTACCGGTTTTTTTTTTTCAATTTTTTTAAAAATTATTTCTTATAGGCTGATTTTTTTAAAACAATTATTTTTTATTAGTCTTGTACGAAAATCAACACGCCATACCATTCCGATAGTCCAAAATAACCGCCATACCTTCTCAAACATGTAATTTTTTTAAATTCTAAAAACTATTTCTTTCACCTTGAAATTTTGTCTAGTAGTTGTTTTTATGATACATTATTCTTATAATGCCATACCTGCAGAGTAGAGTGGGTGATATACGTACAATGTAATTAAATAATTGTAAAATTTCATGCAACATTTGAACAATTTCTTACAGTATGGCACCACTTTTGGACTTCACCATAAGTTTTGGATAAATTTTCCTGAATCATACTTTTTATGAACTTTCCGAAATTTTAAATGCCATACTGTAAAAAATCGTTTCATTTATTTCTTTTTTTTTACATCGCAACGTGCGTATCACGGTCTTTCGTGCCTAGGTCACAGTATGGCGTATTTTTTTAAACTTATAATCGTATTGGGACAATCTGATTTCATCTAAGCCATACTGTATAAAATAATTTTACGGCTTCTATAGGCGTTTATTAAAAATGGTTAAAAAATTCCATTTTTCAAGTATGGCACCACTTTTGTACTGCACTAGAAGTATGGCGAATATAATTTTGTCTCACTGTATCATAAACTGACCACGATTTAACTGCCATACTGAAAGAAATAGTTTTTCGAATTTAAAAAAATTACATGTTTGAGGTGTTATGGCGGGTATTTTGGACCGTCGGAATGTTATGGAGTGGTGATTTTCGTACAAGACCAATAAAAAATAATTGTTCAAAAAAAAGCCTGTGTGAAAGAAATTGTTCGACACCTACGGATTTTCGAGCAATTTCAATTAATTATTCTGCAATTGCGCACCACCAGTAAGAACATCATTTTCCTTCAGTTTATTACGTATAGCAACTCCCCTAAAAGCGCCATACTGTAGGAAATGACTTCACAAATCCTTCCAGTGTCTCTCGGTCTATAATTTCTAGGAAGGGCACAATTTCTATATATGCATGTATTTGACAGATCTTCTGCCAGTTTAGAGTGAATTGAATGCAATCGAGTGGGTTGCTGATATTTGAAATAATCCACTGCTTGAATATTTGGTTAATCTGTTCATATGTTGATTTACAATTAGCGTGCCCAGCGACACTAACGAACCTGTGAATGAAGATCTCGGCTCTCGTGCATTTTTCAGAGTGTTTATTACTGGTGTATTTACCTAAAGTCATGATCAGGATTGAAAATGCCATACTTTTTTGCATTAAATGGTTTTCCGAATAGTTCATACTAAAATCTAGAAGTAAATACTCCATACGCTACCTAAAAATTGAATCATGAAAAACATACTTGTTGACCATGGTCAATTTAATACATTACATAAAATGAACAAGGTCAATTTAATACATTACATAAAATGAACAAGGAAAATTTAAAACATTATCAAACAACTTTCCAAGGGAGCTGGTTATACGTATTCGAAGTATTCGAGTCAAATAAGCTGCACTGATGAGATCTAATAAGATCGAAACAGCTATATGTAGATTTTGAGTCGATGTGACTTGATAATTTCTATAATTCACCGCTCAATTGTGAATGCAGATTTTGCGTTTCGGAATACGTATAACCAGCTCCCTTGAAAAGTTGTTTGATAATTTTTTAAATTAGTGAAGAATTTTCCTTGTTCACTTTATGTAATGTATGAAATTGACCATGGTCAAAAAGTATGTTTTTCATGATTTGATTGTTGTATTTTGTGTATTACGCTGCTATAGTCTGTCCAGCGACCGTTGGCGTGTACGTCACCAATTGTATATGACGTCGATCGTGAACACTGTTGCCAGACGTAATAAATAATCTTAAATCTAAATAGCTAACCCAATTTTCAACAAAATGAGATATCTTGTATGTTTGACATGGCGGGGATTTTTAGCGGTAAATTCAAATTGACCATTATTCCCTACCAGAAGTGTCGATCTATATGGAATTCATATTCATCGATCGATAAATCAAACTTAATTACAAAATCTTCTAGGTTACTCGGCGACCGTCAAACGTGAAATGCCGATTACCGGCGCGTTGGTCGAGAGGGTCCGACAACATTGCAAATTTTTCAATTAAATGACAACTTAACAAACATTCAACTTATTTTCATTACTCGGAATGTTAGTTTTTCTTGAGAGATACATACAATTTGATATGTTAAGAACAGAATATTTGTCGAAATGGATGATCCCGTCACTATCACCATATAACTACTTTTTCAGAAAATTACTTACGACAGATATGAATTTTGACCATTTCGAATTTTATTTATTTGGGTAGGCAGCCTTGCGTCGTTATCTGCGCATGACTGTGACGTACACGCCAACTTAGACTGAACAGACTATAGCATCTTTGGAGCGCGCTCTCGTGAGTATATCCAAAGGTTTTAAATCACTATGTTAGTGTGCCTTGGAATCATATACACCACTGTTGTAGAGTAGATATCTTCATATCAGGAGGTTCGTGTTTACGCGACGATTTTCTGCATTTTCGATCTATGCGGTGAATTGTTGGTTCCCAATATCTTTGGTGGGATGGCGCTCTGGATTGTTATCCAGACAGTGTTACTAACCACGATTTGTATTGCGGAACAATTAGAAATTTGTTAATTCACTCCGAGTCAAATAAGCGGCACTGATGAGATCTAATAAGACCGAAACAGCTGTATGCAGATTTTGCGCCGGGGTGACTTGACAAATTCTATAATTCACCGTTAGATTGTGAATGCAGATTTTGCGTTGCGGAATACGTATAACCAGCTCCCTTGGAAAGTTGTTTGATAATTTTTTAAATTATTGAAGAATTTTCCTTGTTCACTTTATGTAATACCTAAAAATTTTATGAATAAAACTGAATTCATGTCGGTTAGTGGATTATTGGTTTCCAATATATCTTTGGTGGAGGGCGCTATGGGTTGTTATCCATAGGGTAGTACGAACGCAGAGTGTATTGAACAACAATTGGAAATTTGTTAATTCACTCCGATTCAAATAAGCTGCACTGAAGATGTCTAATAAGATCGAAACAGCTGTATGCAGATTTTTAGTCGGGATGACGTGACGTTTTCTATATAATTCACTGTTGGATTGTGAATGTAAAATTCTTGTCGCTGAATAATTGATTGGTAATTTCCAAATTATTGAAGAATTTTCCTTGATCATTTTATGAAATACCTATATTAAAATGAATATGGTCAACTTGTATATTTTTCATGATTTAATTGTTAATTAATTCATATCAGTTAAAATATCATTATAAGTAGATAGTTCGAAAAAAAAAATTTCAATTCTTCTATCCGATTGTTGATCCAAATGCGACCTCTGCTTTTATTATACGATATTTCTTCAAAATTTGACCGCGTCACAAAATTGTTTTCTATTTTGAATCATACCAACCAACACATTTTATACAAACATCATTATATTAACACAGTCACTTGTTATTTGAAAACTTCAAAATATGGCATTCACTGTTTATTTGGAAGTAATTTGTACATTAATTTTCAATTTATTCAGTCGACAAAGCCATTTCCAGTATTACTTTTTCCACTGTGAGCTACATACAGAATTTTTCATGAAATGATAAACAATAATCTCCTGAAAAATTTACATTTTAGTGACCTTGGAACCTTTTTTCCATATATATATATATATATATATATATATATATATATATATATAACTGAGATTGAATTCTCACACATCACTTGGTGAAACATCATACAGAATAAAGTTTACACTTTAAAATAAAACACACTTAACTTTCACTATATAAAAATATTCAGATACTGTATTTAGCAGTAAACGATAGTCGACATGCTTCGAGTTATGAACTCATTATCAAGACTGACTACAGGAGATTATTACATCTTATTTCATACAACAGACAGAACAAAGGTGATACCTGAAAATCAATTGGTAAGTTCCGCCCATAAAAGTAAATTACCCCTTGTAAACGAACAAATTGATTTTCAGGTATCGTCTTTGCTTTTGTCTGTTTTATAAAATAAGATGTAATACTCTCTTGTAGTTAGTCTTGATAATGAGTTCATAACTCGAAACATGTCGACTCTTTTACTGTTAAATACAGTATCTAAATATTTTTATATAGTGAAACTTAAGCCAAGTGTTTTATTTTAAAGTTTAAACTTTATTATATATATATATATATATATATATATATATATATATATATATATATATATATATATATATATATATATATATATATATATATGCATATTATATATATTCATTTATATGGTATTTTTTGATTTCGAAATACAGCTATTGATGTTTGAAATATTTTCTCAAAATGATTGGTGGACTTTGTAATTGAAATATATAATTCAATGGATGTAATTAGATCTCTGTTCTAAGGGTAATATAACTAAAACCGTATCCCATGACAGCTCTTGAAATGGATGAAAGTAAGAAACTTATCACATCATAGCTTTTTCTGTCGTCACGTACGTACACAAAAATTCCAGACTGTTCAAATAGTGCATTTCTAATAAGCTCATTTATCTGTTACATTAGAGTGAGCTTCTTCTACAACGATATAATTCTTCACAATTTTTCATTTTGCACAAAGTCAAAACATCCTGTAACTACATATAAACGTGATTTCTTCATGGTGGGTATATAAGACGATATATGATATAGAAAGACAGCGGGCAGATTTTGATGCCATCAGGTAAGGACGTGTAGAACAAAAAGTTTCATCTTATAGGCGTTGTTATCGTATCCTACAGTAGTTATATTCTTCTTATTTTTTAAAAATTTCAATAACGGACTTATATTCATTAAATTTATTTATTGATAACCAATTATTCAGTTTTCAGTGTAGCTTAATTTATGTACATACACTAAGTAAATAATTATATCAATAATTTTGAAATTAATTCGAAAATTTACTTTATTACTTCATTCTAACATAATAATGAATTTTCTGAAATCTTCACCGCAACAAGAAAATAATGCATAATAAATGGTTATATATTTTCAGAAATAAAGTTGATGTCAACTTCAGTAGTTGGAGTTATTGAAAATAAACCATCCAGTCCAATAACAACAACGCCAATCGATATCAAGCCGTCTAAAACCGAGAAAACTTCCGAATATAAACCATCTGAATATAATGAGAAAGTTGTAACTATCGTAAATGTCATTTCTCAGTCAGCTTCACCATCTGATAATAAAATATCCAAGCCATTGCTATCATCCGAAGTTAATATAATTGAGTCTTCAAGTAATAAGGTCGAAGTCCCAGGGATAATTTCTAGTAGAGTGGAATCTATTGAAGCTCCACGAACAAAGTTGAGTTCTAGTAGTAAAATAACCAAGATCGAAAATGCTAGTGGCGCAACATATTCTTCTAAAGTGAACGTAATATCTGCTGGAAATATTGATATACCCCCAGATGTCATTCAGCCGTCCATAATATTAGGAAATAATATAGAGGATCCAGAGTATGAGTTCTTATCAAGGCAGCCATCAGAAGTTGTTGAAGAGACATATAAGGTTATAAACTTCAGACCGTCAAGTTCAAAATTCATATTAAAACCAAGACAATCTACCAATACTAAGAATAAAGGACATGGAAAGAAAACGAACACAATTCACCAAACTGGATTAGTCACTAAGCTTGGAGGGACAGTAGTCAAAGATGGACAAACAACTGTTCACGAAACTAGTGTTATTGGAACTTACATTTCAGGAAAATACGCTCAAGTACTTCAAAGTAGTTCACATGTTTATAGTTCGCCTAAAAAGAAAATAAGTCCTTCCTCAACATTGAAAATTCTGAAAACTGCTGCTCCGTCGCTTAACAAGAGTACCAAAAATCGACATTTGGAACCAACTCCTGCAAGTTCTGTCAATCAGGAAACAGCGATAGATTTTGCAGGTCAAATTAAAGCCAAATCTTCGAAGAGAAACGGAGCGCAGCAATTTAAATTGAAATATAGAAATAAACATAATAATCACGTTGAAGATAAGAATGAAACGAGGGAAACAACACCTCAACCGGCTTACAAGAAAAAGAATTCGAATAGATCAAACTCTAGGAATACGAAGTGAGTATACTATTTATCTTATAATTATCTGTTGTTAAATATCTTTTTATTGCATGACTCAGTGGATAAGTACTAATTTAGATCTTTTATTTTCTGAAAGTTTTTAGATGTTGCTTTTTATAATACATGTACATAAAATATGTTGGTTCCACCAAAGGGTATGATGCTGCTGAGTAAAAAATAAAAAGCATAAACAAATGTTCAGATAAGTAAGTGGAAAGAAAGTATTCGGCCAATTTCATTTTCATAAGTGTCTCTTTAATTCGATTCAATTTTGAAATTATAAATTTGCTGAACAAATAGTAGTTGGGTAAATATTGAAGATCAAAAAATTTGATATAGTAGAAATCTGTGAACCGTTTCCAATTCGTGATCTCATCTATAATTATTTTGGTATTATCATATTGGTAATAGGCTATATTTATTTCATTTATGTAGGTATTCAAGATGTTTTGAAATTAATCGGCATATAATTTGATCTGCCTAATGGACAGTTCTTGAAATTTTTCCTAGTGCTAATGAATTTCAATTACAACTGTCTTTGTTCATTACCTAGTTTCAATATTCAAATAGCTTTTGATATATATATATATATATATATATATATATATATTTATTTATATAAACCGGGTAGCGAGAAAGTCTGGCAACAAGGCATCTTCAATTTTTTTAAATAGCACCGTAGGTCGAGTGATATATCGTAGAAAACCTGATTTTGTCCTCTTTTCAAAAATACAGAATACGTATCACATAACTAAAAAAATAAGAGAAAAAATTTTCAAAGAAATACAATATGTAGTTTTTCAATTCATACTAACTTACGAAAATATTATGTTCCCTTATAATAGGAGCTCAAAATGATGACCACCTTTGTCTTTACAATAATACAATCTTTGGTTGAAGCTTCGAATAGAAATGTTTATCATTTATGGAGAAATCGTTTGTATCTCAAGACATTTGAGAATTTTTGAATCTTGTCTTTTATAAAGTGTCAAGTCGGGAGATCTTGCCGGCCACTTAATTACACCTCCTCAAACAATCTGAGGGAAATTTGATGATTATACATTTAATCGTCTTAAAAAAATACCTTGTTGCCAGACTTTCTCGATACCCATATATATATATATATATATATATATATATATATATATATATATATATATAGATAACATTATATATATATATATATATATATATATATATATATATATATATATATATATATATATATATATATATATATATATAAATATATATAAATATATATATATATATATATATATATATATATATATATATATATATATATATATATATATATATATATATATGTATATATGAATGCATTCAAGTTGTGTTGAATTTCTATATTGTAAATAATTGTTAATTCAGAGTAATTTCTTAGGGAGAATATTGCATGCATATTTTTAAATTTTATTATTTTACATATTGAAACACAGTGCACTAACACCTGTAAATAAATACAGACAAAACACATCACACAGAACCACCAAACACGGTCGAAGTAATAGAAAAAAAAGCACTACCTCCTCATCTGTATATAGCGATGATGAATCCACGACGTCGCCCAGTAGCACAACAAAGAGAAATCAATCTAATGGCAGACGCAATAAGCAGCATAGGACCAGCTCATCGGAATCTGCAAATAGCGGAGGATACAGCAGAAGAACATTCAAACCTAAAGTACAATCGACGGCTGTCGAAGCCAGTGCATCGACGAACTTATTCAAACTCAAATTGAATCGTTCTCCCGGTAGATGGCAATATAAAACAACTCCGAAACCGAGGGTGATAATTAGGAAGCAGAACGACAACCCGAATGAACCCGAATATAAAAATCTAACGTCAGATTCAGGGTTATCACACACGTACGATAATGCTACTTCTTCTAACGAAGTGACAGTATCACAATCAGTCCAAGAAGATGCCAATAAACAAGAAGGGTCCGAAACAGTTACGTCAATTATCGAAGACGGAGCTGTAGGAAAAAATAATGCTGATGCACCAGTATTTCTACTCGAGACAATCAATGTTGAAATTTCTACACCTCCTGACTTCAAGGATGTTTACTTTGAGATTGCAACTATCAAGTCACCCTATACTTTTAAGGTGAGAAATTTTTTTTTTTATATGCATAATATTATTTTTTTGGTCTCATCGTTCACTAGGCCTCGTTTTTAAGGAAATTATCGAATTTACGATGCAAATATCGTACAAAATTTTTTCTAATTATAGTCAAATAAACATTCGAGACGAAAACTATCGTCAGAATTGTTTTTTTCAACCCAAATTACATACTGAAACCAACTTTAAATAGAGAAAAATTTTTTTATATTCCAAACATTTTTTGCCACAGGAAATCGGTTTGATTAGGTTATTTCGGTTAAAAATAATGATTACGAAAATAGTTTTCTCCTTGCATGGTTTATTTGACCATGTGGCTGGTGCGAAAAAACGAGATTTAACGGTCACCGAAAAATTATTCGTTTCCAAACGAAGAACGCTGGCGGTCTTAAACTTGAGTATGTTATACAGAAAGAACAGATTCATGCCGAAAAAAATGGAGAAATCCATCAGATACCAGGAAAGGATTTCAGTATGTCAAAGCTGATTTGTCTGAAAAATCATTCTTCTGTATATAGTTTCTTTCGTTTATTTTAATTATTTCGATAGATAGAAGAAGAATACAAATAAGTCCACGAATATTGCATAAGTAGTAAACCGTGTGAAGCATAATAATTTAGTTTTTCATATTTTATATAAATGGAAAATGATATTATTTATATTAATTATGTAGGCTCCCATCAAAGTAACTTATATTATTTCTAGAATATATAAACCCGCAATAATTTACGGAATACTTCTTCAGAAAAACCTCTCCGTCACTACTCGCAGACGCTCATGAGTATTTGCATATCCTTCTGGAGGGTTCAAAAAAATCCTCCTAACAAACAAAAAAAAATTGCCTTTCAAATTTTTGAGGAAAATTCTGCTACTGCATCATCTTCTAATTCTGCAATAAATTCATTGAATTATATAGATTTTATTTTTTCTATCGTTTTCTTCGGTGATGAACAAAAACAAAACTTGAATTTACTACGTTTATTATCACAAAAATACTTTGAAGAAATATAACACTGCGATTGCAATTTCGGTCACTAGACCATCATCGGGCAGATTGAGTTAAGGACTAAATACATAATTATAGATTTGCATTTACGGGAGGGAATGAATTATTGCAGGTACCTAATTAGACAAGAGGAACATATTTCAACAAGGGCTAATCGAGTGAATTTCCCAAATTGGTAAAATACAATGTTTTTAGGAAGGTCGTTATTGTTTGAATACACTAAATATAGGAGAATATATCAATTCAATCTGGTCATTCAGCAAGATATCCTTTGCATCAATCATAATCAATCTGTTTTTTGGTGATTATTCATCGATAGTATGTCCGATTTAAATTTTGTTTTCAACAGATTATTCCCTATGGCCACCCACATGCGCGTGTTAAATAGAAAAATCGAATAGGCGTTTCTGTGGAAAATTTGGAACCTAATTTCTTTCGGTTGATTATTCCTTCATGGATTGGCATGAATTTTATGATTTCAGACTTATACATTGCCATGAATTGCCTCTTTGTCCATGCCAAATTTGGTTGAGATCGGTCAAGAAATTTAGGAGGAGTATTGTGACAAACGAAACACATTGAGTCGGCTAAGAAAGAGCTTCGTCAAAAGTCAGCTCAATAATTGTTGTATGAATATTACTGAGTAGTACTTTCTTTCTATTTGATCATAGGTATTTTCTAGTTGTGTATTACAACAGGTACCTATAATTAGATTTCAGAGAACGAAAAGTGCTAGCAACGCTTTATTATAGTTATTCCAATATGTTGAAGGATTTACATAAAAAATTTAAATGAAGTGGAAGAAACATAAAATATAATATACCTAGCTATTTCGACAAATTTTCTGGCTTTTTTCTGCTTGTGAATATAATTGATTTAATTCAAAATATACTTTTCAGCATATAGTCTTACCTACACAATGTACTCCGTGAAATAATTTTGCTTCTCTCAAGTCAGGAACTCTACAACTGTCCTTGTTAGTCCTATTTAATCCCATAAAATACATACTATTTCAGTGTATCGAAGGAAAGCAGTCAGGTGGGAGAGTAATTTTTCTATCCGTTTTAGAACTCCTAGAACTACAAAAAGTCCATTTTTTCAAATGAATACCTACATTTTTTATTATTTTATTCGATTCAGTATCAAAAATAAGGGCTTTTTTGTATAAGGTCGCCTATTCCTAAATCTTATAGTTTTCGAAATATTTGCAAATTAATGGTTTTTGGTTAAAAAAAATGATTTCCTGAAATTTTGTAATAGTAGGCGTGTGATGCCATATTTGTTCTCGGCCAGGTTACCATGGAAACAAATTCCAAAGAGATGTCATTATTCGAAAAATTATTATATATAGTAACACAATCATGCCAAGTCGTTTGAATTATACAAACGAAGATTACCTAAATTTGTTTATTATTTACGGAGAGCGTAATAAAGTGATAACAAGAAGAACATGTGATATTTTTGCTGCTCGGTATCCGCAAAAAACCAAGTCATCACCAAATAGGTACCGTTAAAAATATAATAAAACATTTTTTTAAATGTTGGATCTGTCAAAAGCAATACGCAGAAAATTAAACCATACCTATTTGGTGATGGCTTGGTTTTTTGCGAATACCGAGCAGCAAAAATATCACATGTTCTTCTTGTTATCACTTTATTACACTCTCCATAAATAATAAACAAATTTAGGTAATCTTCGTTTGTATAATTCAAACGACTTGGCATGATTGTGTTACTATATATAATAATTTTTCGAATAATGACATCTCTTTGGAATTTGTTTCCATGGTAACCTGGCCGAGAACAAATATGGCATCACACGCCTACTATTACAAAATTTCAGGAAATCAGTTTTTTTTAACCAAAAACCATTAATTTGCAAATATTTCAAAAACCCAAAGATTTAGGCATAGGCGACCTTATACAAAGTAGCCCTTATTTTTGATACTGAATCGAATAAAATAATAAAAGTTGTAGGTATTCATTTGAAAAAATGGACTTTTTGTAGTTTTTCAACATCCATTTTTGTAATACTTTCCTGAGTACCCTGTATATTAAATGTCAAAATACTATTCATCTTACGCTAAAACAGAACCACCTCTATTAGGAAATTCATCTCTATTGAGCAGTAATACCGTTTTTTTTTAAGAAAAGTATGATTATTACTCGATCTGCATACGTAATTTTTGACAAATAAATTCAAATATTTCCGAAACAGTTGAAGATAGGTATAGGACATCATATATAAAATCTATCTTGAATTTTGTGAAAAATCCAAAAATGTAATAATATACAGGGTGTCCCATTTGAAATAAGCAAGCTGATACCTACTTCCGGTATAACCGGAAGTGACATCACCTTGAAAATATTTTAGCCGGATGTCCCCCATCGACATTAGTACACAGCCAAATTTTCATTTATTTCCTATGTTTAGTTTTCCATATATCCATCGATGCAGTTCCTGGTGGGACACCCTGTATATATATATAATATATTATTTTTTTCCCCGGTACATATCGGCATCTCCAGCGATTCCCATCGAGTCGAATGTACTGAATTCTGTACCTGGCATTTTCGTTACAGAACGAAGCCATTTTTAAATAGATATTTCTTTTTTCGTGGTTTTGTAAAAATTGCCGAACTCCACAGCTTCTGAAGATTGAGTTAGAGGGTTGAAGTTTGGTTCGTACTTGAGAATATGTTGACTTGAAATTCTTTAAAATCATGAAAAACATACTAGTCGACCATGGTCAATTTCATACATTACATAAAGTGAACAAGGAAAATTCTTTAATAATTTAAAAAATTATCAAACAACTTTCCAAGGAAGCTTGGAATCATATACACCACTGTTGTAGAGTAGATATCTTCATATCAGGAGGTACGTGTTTAAACGACGAATTTCTGCATTTTCAGTCTAAGCGGTGAATTGTTGTTTCCCAATATCTTTGGTGGGATGGCGCTCTGGATTGTTGTCCAGCCAGTGTTACTGACCACGATTTGTATTGGGGAACAATTAGAAATTTGTTAATTCACTCCGAGTCAAATAAGCTGCACTGATGAGATCTAATAAGATCGAAACAGCTGTATGCAGATTTTGAGTCGGGGTGACTTGACAATTTCTATAATTCACCGTTCGATTGTGAATGCGGATTTTGCGTTGCTGAATACGTATAACCAGCTTTCTTGGAAAGTTGTTTGATAATTTTTTAAATTATTAAAGAATTTTCCTTGTTCACTTTATGTAATGTTTAAAATTCTTTTTTGATTTCCACTATTTTGCTCAAACGCGCTGCATTTCGTGGTGACTATTCCGTTCGAATTGCATCTCGTTCTGCCATTAGTACGCGATGCACTTTTTCACAATAGAGGGTTGAAATTGTGTACGTGGATTATGTTGATGTTGAGGTACGTTTCTCCGTTGGTTTCAATTTTTTTCTTCAATCACGATGCACTTCGCAATTTTTTTTATAAAATAATTTTTTTTCCAATTCATTCTGCTATTTAACCCTCTCGGTCACGAATTAAAACTATTGGAGCGAAAAATCTGAAATTTACTGTAATGCAACTTATGATTTTCTGAAAATTTTTGATGTTAAATTCAGATTTTCAAAATGCTCCGTTTAGGCACTATTACATGTCCCCAATTAAGGACATCATGAGCTGATGGAGGAAAAAAAAATTGAAAAATATTTTTAGGTGGTAAAATATCAATATGTTCCATTATTTATTTTATTGAATATATTTATATTATTTTTGCGCCCATTTTCGAAGTACTGAATTGTATTAAATTCAACTTTTGCAGAATCAAAATAAAAGTGGTGTTATATTCACCTAGATGTTGCCTTTACCCTAGTTCACAATGTCCTCAAACTAGTACGCCACACTTTCAAAAATCGCTGATTACAGTATGCACAAAAATCACCTAACGCAATTGCTTTGGAACAAGTCTTATTTTGAACGTAAACAAACAGTTTTCAAACACATGGTCTAACGAATATAGCCAACAAAAAATAAACAGTAGAGCGCTACACTGCTGTCATAGCTACCCTACGGAACCCCATATTTCAAATGCATGATTATTTTTTCGATCAGCTTGAAGATGGCAGCATATATATTCATTCGGAAGAATATGATGTCCACAACTGAGGATAATGTGACAGAGGAGTAAGAGCAAGCGGTGCTTCATAGGAAAAAATCCAAAGTAGGTTGTCCTCAACTGAGGACAAGGTGAGCGAGAGGGTTAAGTGTGATTTTTCAAAATATAATTCTATCCGTTAGAATAGCAACATTTTAATAATTTCACAAGAAAATGCCAATTTCTGTTTGAAATCTAGTTGTCTGTCTGTTAAAAGTGTCAATAGAAAAATGTTTGTTTCAAGTTTTGTTGGTTGCATTTGAAAAAAAATAATGACTTGATTTTAATGCTTCCGAATATACTGTTGAAATTCCAATGAACCTCTTTCGAAATAAAATTATAATATTGAATATATGACTTTAGTTGATCCGCTTATTTCAACTGCAATTTGAACACGATTTTAATTTGTATATTTGATGTTTAAATTGCATATTTGATTAAACATAATGAGATAATTCCATTAAATTTCAGTCGTCAAAATTTAAATTAATTTGAAATTCGTATAGGTAACTACCACGTATGGAATAATCTGGAGTTCAGTAACAAATATCAATTTCCTTTTTTTGTGTTGTCGAGTATCATTGAAAACTAATATTTTCTCACCTTCATGCCAGGCAATATTTCCATTTCTAATTATTTATAGTTTCTTCAATAGCTTATACTTTTCAACTATTCAACAGCTGATTTGAGCTGTTGGTCCATTACACTTTACTCCTGTTATATGATCAGGGCCGGATTAACCATTAAGCAGAGTAGGCAACTGCCTAGGGGCCTCGCATAGACTAGGGGCACTTTCACGCACCAAGAAAAAAAATTTCATCGAATGAAAATTTTATTTGAAGATTTGTATAAAATTCCTCAACAATATTCTTGCTTTCTTTCGACGAATGTTGTCAATTCATGAAATACTTCATACATACAGAACCATCTAGTATCGAGTAGTAGAACTAATAAACTGTCTTCGTTCAAAAACGTCTCAGAACCGTTTGAATTCATTGTCGATAATAACCATTGAAAATGAAGTATTAAAAAGCGTCAACATCCAAAATGTTTTAAACTATTTTGTTTCAAAAAAAGTTAGAAAAATTAACATTTAAACTTACTGTAGGTACTGCACAAAAACAGTCAATATCTTGGAAGTTAACTTTTCCAATTTGTACTTCAAAAAACTGTTTTCTTTCGTTTATTGTATGTTATTGCGTTTAACAAGATTAAACATAAAATAACTCCGTCCCGTCTCATTTATCTTTCCTAACCCATCATACAACCTGGATCATCATTCATCACTTATCTATAACCTATTCATTAAGACCATTTCAATAAAGCTAACGAGTCAGGTAAGGTGATGCTGCAGCATCAAGTCAAAGTAACCATGTTGTTGCAATATCACATTAGACTCCGAAGTAACAGGATACCTGGGGTCGATCATCTTTTGTTACTTACATCCCTTTATCAACTTGAAAAGACCTGGGGCCCGGACAGGGTTAATCCGGCCCTGGATATTATGAAGACAAGAAACATAAATTCGTATTCCTTTCTAACAAAAATTTTCGAATTATAGGTTGGCAGTGTAAAAAATACAAGATTCATCACCGTAACATCAACATTCGAAAAAAGCCTCAACAAAGCCGAAGAAACCACAATGCCATCCTTGTCTACAGCACCGCTCACTGAAAACATATTGGCCACATCAAGCAACTACGATAAAGACAACAATTTCTTGGACTCAAGTATAGCTACATTACCTCCTATCTATCTGAGCTCTGACATGGAAACTCCACCTTTGGAAACATTAACAGAAACATTCAGCACGACAGAAAATATGCTGAAAACACATATTCTTCCAATTATTCGAGGCCCGAATGATACATCTACAACAACATTAGTTCAAACTTATATGATAACCAGGTTAGTTACTGCGACTAAAACGTTACCTCCCATGGAAGCCTACCAATTCATCCCCAGCAAGACTCTTAACGAGTTCAATAGTAGGCTAGATGAAGCTGGGTCTGAATTACACTTGGAACTTGAGTTTGGAGACGAAAATAATCAAGAAGATGGTTTTCCTAAGCGCGAATTTCCTCCGGATTTAGATCTGGCTAATATAGGAAGTAAATTCGATTTATCAGATGTAGACAAGAGTAGTATAGAGCAAAATCATATGAAAATGAAAAAAGTAAATATAGCTCCGACGAAAAACCAAATAATTTCCGAGCAAGTTCCCACACCAAACTTAAGTCCAGAACAATTGCAGCAGTTGGCTATTCTGCAGTTATTCAATCCAGGGATAGCTGCGCAACCACAAGTAATAACAACTTCAAAGCCGGTATTCAAAGTGGAAACTGTCTACGAATCTCACGTGATTCCAATCACAAACGGACCAAATACATTCTCAACAACGCTATCTAAAGTTGTTGGAACTGTAACTAAAACGGAGTTCGAATATGGGACTAGTACTATAGCACCAGCATTAGGCCAACCTCTATCTTTCCCTCGAGCTCCAGTGAACCCTCTTTATCCTCAACTCCCACAAGCTCAGCCACAGTTTTCTTTGATTTCTTCGCCTGTTGTGCAAACTACTACTGTTACTCAAGCAACTAGTAAGGTGCTCAAACTCACTTTTGGTGCTAAAACTGCTTACACAACGGTTGTTTCGTCAGTTGTTGTTCCAACAGTAATAACATCTTTTGTTACTACCTCAGTCCCTGTTCAGCCAACGGCAGCATTCCCTGGATATTTTCCAGCTCCTTTTCCACCTTATCCGTACGTAGGATAAAATAAATTTTATGTTCTTTACTAGAATATTTGAATGTATATAAGTGATGTGTATAATGGACATTGTTTCGAAATGATGTATATATTGTGATCTATGATAGAGTTTATTTAGGTTTTAACTCTTATTTATAAGAACAAATTATAGTTAAATGAACATTATTATTGCACCAATAGGTAATTTTTCATTTATATAAAAGGGATGTATTTTATTTTCATGGAAAGTCGACGAATGTACAAATATCAATTGTATCATCTATCAACTCTCAAGAATATTAGTTCTTCTGTTCAGAAATGAATTAAACGAATATTTTAATTTTTTAAAATGAATAAATATTTTTAAGTATTTAAGTTAAGTATTTAAATAGTGTAACATATAGATGTTTATATAACTTACCTATATTTGGTTATTTATATTTTAAATGATGAGAAAAATAGAGAATATTGGTCCCAGTCTCCTTCAAATTAAATTATATTATATCATGACAAATTATTATTTAACGCAGAGAAGAAGACGTGATTTTGTTATTCGCGAAATTTTCAATAGTTTATCTTGTTATTACGCTTATTAAGTTCACGCAATATAATTATATGTTGACAAAATAGATTATTCATTAACCTTTTAGTTATTTTAAAAAATGTTTACAAGTATGAAGCTATATATATATATTTTAATTGTTCCTTTGCTTTTCTTGACAAATTTCGGAAGTAATGGGACATTGTTTCATGATTTGTAGACAATGAGAATAATAATTTATATATAAATACATGTTGAATAAAAATTTTACAAATTATTATGCTTTTTCTTATTATATTCTATATAATTGAAGTATTATTATCTCTAAAAGGTCTATGTCATATAGTATTTATGGCAGTATATAGAAGTTTTTTCTTTGGAAATGACAGGTTTAGTTTGTTTGAGTAATAATTCATCTCAAATTTTTCCTTGAAGTATATTTTGGAAAAATTTGAATTAAATCATTACTTTTACGGAAAACTAGACAGAATATCACACTTGGATAAATGGCTCTTCTCCATCGACTAAAAATATTCAATTTATTGAAACAATGGTTAATAATAACAATTTACGCATTTATAATAAATGTGTGAATTGTTATTATTAACCATTGTTCCAATATGTTTATTAATTTACACCAAGTATCGGCCCGATCAATCCAAAATATTCCATTTGATATTTCAAATAAAAAACCCTGTAGATTATTGCTTCCTTTGTTAAAATTTATATATATATATATATATATATATATATATATATATATATATATATATATATATATATAATATAGAGAATAACATCGATAAATACATAGAACCGATAGCTACGCAGCGTTCGCTCCGCCGCCAGGAGATGACGTCACAAATCAGTACTGAGTCCTTATACTCAAGACGTTGATGGCCTGACCCACATAACAATTACCACATCCCTGACACGGAATTTCGTACACTGAATTGCTGAGATAGTGAACAATTTGGAATTACTCAGGAAGTTATGTTTTGCAATCTTTATATGTGGGAAATCTTTGAAGCATGAAATTATTTGTTGCGTTAATTTATCAACGAATGGGAGTTTCTTATAATTGAATTGTATATTTGAATCCAGACCGAATCCCGATATTACTTCTTCAATAATTTATGAGTACGGTCAATAATACATTCATTACTATATATATATATATATATATATATATATATATATATATATATATATATATATATATATATATATATATATATATTAAAATCTTTATTCTTAAGCCAGAAATATATATTTTGAGTTTTTGAATTTTTCTTGGGAATGTGGCTTAGCTAAAATGGATATTCATTTGTCTTTCTATATAATCATTTATTCCTTTATTCCAACGTTAACAAAAAAATTCAAAAATTATCACATATATATATATATATATATATATATATTTAATAATATTAAATTTACTTAAAATTTCAAAGTGATCATATAATTTCATAAGATTCTGATTGATTCAGATGGTCGATTCATCAATATTCAAAAATGAGATCATATTCACGAGCACTGAGAAATATAGAGTAAAAATTCAACAGTATAGTTTATTCTCATGAGCAAATTATATGCTGGATAATCAACATACAGAAAGTTTGAAAATTCAGTTAAAAACTTTTAATTGGTCAATTCATAATTGATAGAAAAAGTTCGGGACTTCACGTCGATCTTATTTGTTTGGAATTCAATTTCTGGGCGATTTACTCTATTATTATATAATGAAACTAAAAGATCGATATAGCATTTCCTAGGAATGAAATCCGACCTTATACATTTCACTGACCTTACTTATTTCAATTTTAATTTCTTAGATGGACCTATCACCTACAGAACCATCAAAGTGTTTCATTTTGGTGTTACAATTTGGAAGTTCACAAAATAATATATTGTTTCATTAGGAGTAGGGGAGACCGGGTACAAAAGTAACGGCGGGTCGAAAGTAACAAATGCTCTGTAGGTTTAAAGAATTGTCAAAACACCACTTAGCTGCTGTCAGGTGATAGCCAGTGGCGCCACCTTCAGTTGCATTCAACCGCCGCTCGCGCCACGCACTGTTAGATCGTGTGAGAGGACGCTACGTGATTTCACAAATCAAAAGTAAATTTTTTGACGTTTACTTATTTAATGTTAATGTAGTATTAAAGGGATGATATTAATCTGAATATTTGCATATAGATAATCGATTAGATTGATTTCGCAGTGCTTAAATTCGTTTTTGTCTAGCATGTTCCGTTTCAAGGTTATCTTTCATGTTCTAACAAAAATGCTGTGGGGTACAAAAGTAACGCAGCCCTATAGGTACATAAGTAACATGTTACTTTTGTCCCCGTATTGATTTACTCTAAGTAAACTTTTTATGTGTGTGTGTTTATTTCAACAAAATGCCGCGACAACGCATAAGAACCACCTCACGAATAACAACTAACATGGAAGTCTATCGAAAAGCGGCTGAAGAGCATTTTAATGATGGTGAAAAAATTAGAGCCAAGGCAAACAAAATTGAATGTCTGCCATGTTACATTGCATAGAAATATAGAAATACTAGCGCAGTTGTAGACAACGAAAATAAATTTGACGACGAAGATTGCTTCTACCTCGTTTGTTTAGAAAATTTTAGCAATAGTCGACTGAATGAGCAAAGTTTACATTGTTTCGAATGCAAAATGTGGTCTCATAGATACTGAATGCGTCAATGAATTATGTGTGCCATAATTGCGAGTCTGAATAGAGAAGACTGACACTGAATCTTCCAATAAATATTTGTTTGATTAAATATGTCATATCACATTCATTACAAACCCCTCTGCCCTGTTACTTTCGACCCACAACGTGTTACTTTCGTCCCGCCAACGTGGTCGAAAGTAACGAATGACAAATTTTTTTAAAGGTTCTGTGATTCATGCAAAATACACAATAACAAGGTAATTTAAGGTGCTAATGTATAGAACATAAACGGAATTTATGTATGACTATATCAATTTCACCGAAATAGTAACACCTAACGAGAAACCAAGGCGAAAGTACAAAATGTTACTTTTGTACCCGGTCTCCCCTAAAAGTGATACTTTTCATGGCGAGACTAAATGTTTGTCTTTTTAGTCCATTTTTAGTCAATTTTAGGCCAGCCACAAAAAGTGCTTTTCTCCGAATAAAACATTCGATTTTTTTCGCAAACGGTGTTCAAACGATAGAGTTAAGATGATATTTTTAAAAAGGATAAGATGTAAAAAAACGTAAAACTAGATAGCTTTGCTCACTAGTTCTGTAGGTGTCAAGGCAACACAAATTTGACAATTCAACAAAGTAATTGTCAGAAACATTTAAAGTCACTTATCTACGCATTATAGGACTGTGCGTTTTTGTTAAGTACCCGAGTATTAAGAAATGACGTTCTTGATATTGACGTCAGAATACAAAAAAGTGTACTTTTTTGTACGATCACGACCGGACAAAAGAGTAAAAACAATAAAAATGAAGGACGCCCTACTGCGTAGCACTAGGAATGATAAAACCCCTCGGCGCATGTGCATGTCGTCAATATTTTTCGAATGTACCTATTATATAAATTAAATAACAATGAAAGTCGATTTTACGAATGAAATGAAGGAAAATTGCAATAAATGTATTAATAAGTCGATATTACGAATAAAATCCGTGAAAATTTAGCAAAAAAATTCATTGTTTCACTGTCGAATTTGAATATCCTATCTCGGCTCATTTTGCTGCAAATTATGAATCAAATTGATAAGATATCTCTATGGATGGGAAGCAGACACAGACGCAGAATCAAGCTTAAGCTATCAACGTCGCTTGGTTACCGTGGCACACAGAGCACTTCGACGCATGTTTTGTAGGACTTCGTACATATCGACCTTGGCGCATGCGCATGTCGTAATGCCTATCTAAAAAACGCTATATTTTTTATTCTTCGTTGGGAAAAATTGGGAATTCGAATTCCCTAATGAAATCATATGTGTTTTATCGATATCCGTTGGAATTTTTAAAATCGGGCCAGTTACCAACTTTTTGTCGTGAGACTATAACCCCTTTAGCTTCGCCTCGGGGTAAAAAGACGTCTGTGAAATCAAACTTCAACACTGAGAACTGAGGTTAAAAAAGTCGTCATTTTTTGACGTTTGCGGAAAAACATTATTTGAATATCTCGATGCCTGAACCATTTCATTAAAATGTATGCTATTTCGCCGTTCAAAAAATTGATACACTCAAAATATGATATAATTGTGGTTCTCAATCTTTTTCATCAACTCTTTCAAATACCTACTTCAGATAATTTGAAAAAAGAATGACATTTTTATCTGCACGATATATTTTTGTAATATTTCGAAAAATTTTCTTTTATTTCTGATATTTCAAAGTTATTTTTATGATACTTGAATGATCCTATTTTAATATGCCAATGACGGACATTCACGAACAACAATCATATTACTGCTGAAACATTCAATTTCGATAAATTATTGAAACTGAAATTAGCCTGCATATCATGGTTATTTTGGGGGCATAATAAGCTTTGACAAACTCGGAAACTACCACTAGATATTCCCGTTTCCGGCTCTATCACGTATGAAACATTATTATCAATTTTCCCAAAGGAAATGACCTGGTCTGTTCAGCTCCCTAGATATTGTTTCTATTTGTAGTATGATGAGCTATTTTGAAACATATGATGTATTGATCGTTGTTTCAAATTAAATCTCTAAGGTCGCTGCTTGCACCAAGGGCTAATCTCCTAATTTTCCAAATTTATCTAATAAAGTTTTCAGCTTTATTGTAGAATATTATTCGTTCAGAAATATGCATAAATAACATGTTATTTATTTCATAACTTTGGTCAATATCTAATAAAAATACAGAAGCCATGACGTTAGGCCTCCTTCTTTTGAAAGCAATAGCAGTTTTTGAATATTTGTATAAATATAATAGTTATTTATGTACCAAGTGCGTTATATAGATCATTATGCCCTGAGGCAAACATTCGGCCCGAGGGCCTCTGGCCCGAGGGATGAATGTTGCCCGATGGGCATAAGGATCTAGTAACGCACGCGGTGCATACAAGATTTTATTTTTCACGAAAAAATTATTATATTATGATGAAAAAGCGATTTTAAAATCGTTTCATTGCTCCTATCTATGTTCCTTCTCATAGTAGGCATGTCATTTGTTGATATTTTGACGTTTGTGAATATTTTTGTCATCATATTCAGTGAATGTCATGCTGCTTTCTCTGTGTAGTCTTATAGAAATAATGGAAATGAAAATGAATTTACCCAAGAATATCATAGAAAATGCAGCCAAAGCTGCGAATAATTCATTGCCGGAGAAATCCAGAGTCGTATACGACAAGGATTATGAAGTATTAAATCAATGAAATTTGCTTAATTTCTCCTAGTACAATAAGCGGGCGTTTTGAATCCATTATGCCCGCAAATGCGGGCATAATGGCCTAGGGCATAATGAGTGTGTTTATAGCAACCGTATCCAAGGTGAAATAAACATATTATATACAAGTGAAAAATAAATATATATATATATATATATATATATATATATATATATATATATATATACATATATAAATATAATCTCTTGATAATTATTAGCAATAACATGCTGGTTGAATCTTAAAAACTCGATTTAATTAATAAGTTTTCTTCCATAACAGAGGATTTTATTATAAAAATTTCATTAAAAACGGCTACTTCCATATAAACGAACTATACCGATAATTTTTGCTTTACTTGTTTAATATTTTCCCAAAACTAATTTTCTTTTTTAATATTAATTTACTCTTTCTGAGATCTCTCGGATGGAATTAATCGCCTCCGTGGCAAAGTTTGACCAAATCTCCCATACCGGAGAGTTCAAACAATAAACCACAAATAAGTGATTTTCTTCCATAACAGAGGATTTTATTTATTAAACTATTTTCATCTCCAAATTTTCAATCCAATACTTAGCTACGCCGTTCTGATGAGGACCAAAGAGTCCGAAACACGTGTCAACGGCTGCTTCCATATAAACGTACTATACCGATAATTCTACTCCACATCTTTAATGTTTTCCCATGACTAATTTCTTTGTTGTTAAATAAATAGTACCTTATTATTTTTATTTTCAAACATTACGTAGGTAAAGGTTTCTTTGGTTTCCCTTACCATCTAATGATAACTATTTTGAATGTTAATATTAGACTGAATAGCATATAATAAATAATTAGCAAGACAAAGCAGCCTTGTCTTTTCAAAAAATTTTTTTCGAATCAATAAATGTCAAAGAAATTTCAATTACCAATATCGTAATGAAACGTCAACTTATTTAATTAAATCGAGTTTTTTAAGATTCAACCAGCTGTTATTGCTAATAATTATCAAGAGATTAAAAATAAATCACAGGCAACAACAATTCGAATAAATATATATATATATATATATAAATATATATATATATATATATATATATTAATATAAATATATATATATATATATATATATATATATATATATATATGTATTTGAATATTTTGAGGTTGCAGTCAGAATAATTGTTGGGCTAGGTTAAAGAATACTCTTTGTCATATGGTCGAGCTTTCGGAAATGTTTATTTCCTTTATCAAGACATTAACGTTGAGGTTATATAAATTTTGAAAAAGCACGTATAAAACGAAGAACAGAACGAGCTGATGGGTACAACTTCGTCACATAAGTAAAACTCCATTAAAAGAATAAAAATCTAATTTTCAATAATCCGTACTTTCCCATCTTGCTATCTACAGGAAACCAGACTGTTAGTCCATATGACAAAGAGTATTCTTTAACCTAGCCCAACAATTATTCTGACTGCAACCTCAAAATATTCAAATACATTTTTTCCTCAACTATCCAGTCAAGACTACCCATCTATATATATATATATATATATATATATATATATATATATATATATATATATATATATATATATATATATATATAAATTTTTCGAATTTCCTTCTTTTGAGCAAGCTACATATAGCTGACCGTGAGAGAAGCAGGATTCTTTGAGGTTGATGCCACAATATTTTGAAGTTTGCCCTTGCGCTTTGTTGATTGTGAAACTAAAGGCTAATTTAATTGGACTCTGCAATCTTTTAAATTAAAATGGCAATTCAGAAGAAGATCAGTATTCTATGTATAAATAATGTGTGTCCCTTGTTCTTTCTAGAAATAAGTTCAACTTCAATTATATTATTCGATAGCTATTTTACGATCATCCTCATTCCATTACATAGTTTTGGGGAGTTGAGATTTCTGAGTAGTATGATTGGAGATCCAATTTTCAGACGAAGGCAGTGTAATGGTATTCCTGGTACTTGTGAAGAGTTTAGAAATTTAGTAGGGAAGTTGACACTTTCTTCAATGGATACCATCGTGTCGATCGATTTATAGATTTTCTCTTCGCCAGGTATTTTCTTTAGAATATTAAAATTGATATCGTCCACAATATTATTTTTAGTGGCCAAAATTGCTCTTTGAAATAACCACTCTACGTTGGTATATATAGTTCTGAATAATATTTGGATAAATTTTGTCTATTAGTTCGTTTTCAGTAGTGGCTATGTTACAGAAATCACTATTGAGTTCAATGAGGCCGGTCGTTTGGTCAGTAGGATATTTACCTTCGCCTATTTGTAAAAGTATCTTGTTCGAGGGGGGATAAAGGGCTATCACACTATATAAGTCCCTTTATCGTACCGGGACTCCTTTTTAAGTTTTATCGGCACGCACATTTTATCAACTTAGTTTCATTATATATAATGATATATATAAATATATATATATTTATATATATATATATATACATATATACATATATATATATATATATATATATATATATATATATATATATATATATATATATATATATATATATATATATATATATATATATATATATATATATAATTTTTTGATAATTATTAGCAATAACAGGCTTGGTGAATCTCAAAACAACTCGATATTATTAAAAAGTTTACGTTTCGCCACGACATTCGTGGCTTTTTCAAAACTTTTGGAATATTGAATTTTCATCAATAAATGTTTCACATTTATTGATTTGAAAAAATTTGAATAGTTAAAAAAGACAAAATTTTTTCGGCTGTGGTCGTTCTCTGTTATTTATTACGTGCTTTTCAGTCCAATATTAATATTCAAATCTGTTATTATTAGATGGTAAAGGAAACCACAGAAACCTTTACCCACGTAATGTTCGAAATAGGTTCAAATTATTTTGATTTTGAAAAGTCAAAGAATAGGGTAGGTACTATTTATCTTTTTTTCAAAAATTTCTCATGGCGGCTGTGGCCGTCTTCAGTTATTAATTACGTGCTATTTAGTCCAATATCAACAGACAGGTCTGTTGATATTAGATGGGAAGGGAACCACAGAAACCTTCACCCACGTAATCTACAAAATAGGTTTAAAATATTTGATTGTTGTCTTTAAAATGACATTACTTGTAATTTTGAAAAGTCAGAAAATAGGGTATTATTTATATTTTTTTTCATTACGGCTGTGGCCGTCTTCAGTTAATAAATACGTGCTATTTAGTCCAATATCAACAGTCAGGTTTGTTGATATTAGATGGGAAGGGAACCGCAGAAACCTCCACCCACGTTATGCACAAAATAGGTTTAAAATATTTGATTGTTGGATTTGTCTTTACGTGGGTAAGGTTTCTGTGGTTCCCGTTCCATCTTCGTTCACGTCAACAAACCTGACTGTTATATTGGCCTAAATAGCACAACTCATTATGAATATTCCGTTCAAGGAATCTTAGTTGCCTGTAATACAGAGTTATGAAAGAAAAATAAAAATTGATACAGTGAATAAAACAATACAAATTCTAGCACTGAAGTAGACTATACAGATGACAAGGATTATGTTACACTCATAAAAGAAACGCTTGTGCACCGGAGCTCCATCACAAAAGACCTATTTTCCCCTAATTTTCATTCTTTTTAGGTAATAATTCTCCACTCTTCAAGTCAATTGAGAGACTATGGAGGTGAGTTAAACTTTGAAAACCACGAAAAAATATGAGATCATCATTAAAATGGCGGTTTGAAAACCTGCAGAAACGAAGGAAATTTCTAAACAAAAATTGCGGTGTTCAAAAGAACATTTGAAACATTCACATAGTACTTTTTTCAGATCAACAGAATTTACGTAAACATGTTCAATCCTTCTAACTGACATTGGAGTGGCTGAAGAGCTGCCCAGTGTCCAATGCTCAACAATCTTAAAAACACATGGAATAAAATTTCATGCTGTTGAAAAAGCATTTCGAACTTTGTTGTGCAATTTAGCAAAACCTTAAAATACATGAAGAATTTTTTTTTTTTTTTTTTTTTTTTTTTTTTTTTTAAATCGAGGTGAAAACTTCAAAAGCGATACCGGTTGCGAACCCGGCCTGTGTGGGATTCAATAGTTGATATATATAAATATATATCAACATTGCCTACCCACTAAAAACACCTCTGTTCTTTCGGTTTCCGGGCGTTAGCCTACTAAACCTCCAGTCTCACACTTAGATTAGGACTCTCGTGCTGCGGTCAGCACTAGAACCTGTTCCCTTCCTTGTGTCTATATTTCAAGACCCAAGTGTATGTCTCTCTGCGTCGCGTCGCATTAATTTTGAAATCAAGTAAACATACCTGACGACTGCCCTTGGCATTCTCTGTCGACTGGAAGTATGTTCGCTTCATCCCAGGTTGGTTCGAACTTGAACAATGCTCATCACTCCGACCTCGAGATCCAACATCCATTTTCACACTCGTCGTCTGCAATGGCCATTACTCCGACATCGAGATCCAATATCCATCTTCACTCTCGTCGTCTGCAACGAGCATCATTCGTCTTCGAACCTGACGATCCGCTACCATCCCACCGTGCCGTCCTCTGTTGGGCGCTGCTCCTTACTGGCCAACCGATGAAGAACGTGTCTGATGGACAATCTCTCAGCCCATCTAGGTCCTTCTTCACTCCTTGTAGTCTTCAGTTTCAGTCGCTTGCCGTCGAATTCACCGCTTTCCCAGGGCGATGCTGCTTCCTCGGTGGTCTGGTCTCGAAAAACATGAAGAAACATGAATTCTCCACATTTGTATGGCGGCGGTTAGATAAAGGAAAAAGGAGTAAAAACCTCCAAAGCATCGTACTTCAACACCCAAACTCCCTAAATCCACCTACAAGATTTCAAGCCTATAACTCAAGCTGCAAAAAGTTGCAGAGGTTAACAAATCTCTATAAAAATGGTTGTTTTTATATTAAAACAATGTTTAATAATAACAATTTACACATTTATTAAAAGAAATAATGCATGACGCACGTTTCGGTGGAACTTCACCTTCTTCAGATGCTAATGGCAATCTAACTATGTTTGTCTGTCATATCGAAAACAAGAAATAAAGAGATGACAAATTGTGTAGAAGGGGTAAATAGAAAGATGATTACAAATACTTGCTAGTCAGGTAGTTCGGTAATTTTGAAAATATTGAGAAGATGGCTTAAAATATTATTGATTTGGCTATTCAATAGAAGACTGAAATGCTTGTATTAATTTATCTGTAATGATTCTGAAATATTAAGTTCAATTCCCTTACTTTCCGTATTTAATATTTTAAAATCGAAATTGAATGTGTGATTTTCTTGGATTACTTAAATGGTTTGCATAATGGTTGTTTTTACCCCATAAAGACACTTCCTGGACTCAACTTCGAGGGTGTTTGGGGGTGAAAAAAAAACCGTTTATCACACCCTCCAAAAAGCCCTAGAAGTCTACATTTCGGATTATTCACAATAAATTTCCACATCTTGTGACACTAGTTTTCTCATACTCCCCCCGGTTACTCCATTTTCTAAATACGTTATAATAGAAACTACAATTAAACTGAAGTATTAGTTTACGTTAATTCTTCAGTTCTTTAAATTTTAGTAATCAACATTTTATTCGTATATACATAGGTTGTTCACTATTCCATTATCGGCACCAGGTTTTCAAACAAGTTAATACAATTAAATTATTAGCCACCATTAACGGTTACAATGAAAGTCTTATCGATAAGCTCATTGGGAAAAAACGAATAAAGAATCTGTTGCATTCAATATTCCCCACGCAAACTATTAATGAAGAACAAAAATACTACCTAATAAATTACGTGCCGAATTTGAGTAGCAAAATTTGTAACAGACTATCGAAAAATATCGTTAAAAGAATTTGTACAAATAAAAGAAACTTGAAGTCATTCTTGGTCAATAATAAAGAAAAATCTGAAATCGGAGAAAACAGTGATGTTTACAAAATATTTTACGACGAATGTCCTGCTTTCTATATTGGACAAACAGGAAGTAATATAAACATTCGTGTTGAAGAACATAAAAAGTCAATTTTACAAAATGAAAATACCACTAGCTTCTCCCAGCATTGAATGAAATTTAATCATTTCCTCGATTTCAACAAAACCCAATTGTTGCATTCAGGCAACAAAGGAAAACGCCTTGACCTTCTTGAAATTCTCGAAATAAGTTCCGCCCATAATAGTAAATTACCCCTTGTGAACGAACAAATTGATTTTCAGGTATCACCTTTGCTTTTGTCTGTTTTATAAAATAAGATGTAATACTCTCCTGTAGTCAGTATTGATAATGAGTTCATAACTCGAAACATGTCGACTATCTTTTACTGCTAAATACAGTATCTTCATTTTTGTTATATAGTTGAACTTAAGCCAAGTGTGTTTTATTTTAAAGTTTAAACTTTAACTTTTCAAATGCTATGTGAATTTATCCCGAAGCTGCTATCTACTTTGTAATAAATGGAGTTTAATATGAAAATCTCCAAACGAAATAAATGAGTATATTGGTCCATCAAAAACCATATTGCGAAGAGTAATGTAAACCATAACTCTCTCATCCCTTAAAAATATACCGCTCGTTTCTCATTTCTCTCCGTCGAACGAATACATAAAGGCACACCCAAAATTGGGTTTTGAGATAAAATTTGTGGAAAAATCATATATACGTTTTATAACAAAACTTTTTTTACTTTTTTTCGTCGCTCTAATTAAAAACTTCTATCAAATAAAACATAAATTTTTGATGCCAGTACCGAAAACACGCCGACAGTTCCCGAACAAACAAAAGCGCGTGTGACGTCACAATGATAATGTCTTCTCATTCTAGCACAGCTGATACAGTGTTCTGGCTTTTATCGATTAAATCTTGTTGTTATTGTCAATATATTAAAAAATATATCGAAAATGGCAAACCTAGAGAGTCATAGTGCTTGCTTCCTACTATTATGTAAGAATAATTCAAAAAAAACTCCAAAAAAAAGTAGCTAATAGGCAGGCTACACACGGACGTCGATGTCTTGATACATCGAGGTGCATCCAAAAACGTCAAACCAATAACGTGCAAGCCGATTACATACACACGTAGGTACAAAACCATAGTTTTGTCCAGTCTACAAAACTGTTTGCCAAGATGTCTGAGGAAGAGGAATTGTTAGCTCTAGTGATAGTGGCTGGTACTTATGCACTTGTGCCAGAAAAAGTAAAATAAAAATTCACGCCGAATCTGGTCTGAAGGTTGACTTCTGATAAAAGCAATCTACTCGTAACTCTTGGTAGTGGTTACTTCATTAATAAAACGTCAAAACATATGGCCAATAACAGCATTGCTCAGATATTTAGCGACTGAAGGAATTACCAAGATTTAAAATTTTCTACATCCCAGGGACGTCCTTCATTTGCTACTAGGACGTCCCTGGGATATCCTTTGTCGGGACATGGTATCTACTAGGGACGTCCCAGGGACATTTACTTTCCACCAAAAAAGACACCCATGGGATGTCCTTCTGGTATGTCCCAGGGATATCCCGAAGATATATATGAGGTATATCCATGGACGTCCTGGCATTTCCATTTCTTTAATTCATATAATTTTGAACAATTTTATGGAAAATTTGGAGAAAAAAAAAATTCGAAGATTCTCAACACAGAACAAGTTTAATTCATAAATGAATGTAACATTGTGTTAATATATAATAATTTACAAAAAACTACAAAACGAAAACTCATCCTATATACTATATATATATATATATATATATATATATATATATATATATATATATATATATATATATATATATATATATATTATATATATATATATATATATATATATATATATATATATATATATGATAAATCAACAAGAGAATAGAAAAAAAAACTACAAACAAAAACTTATTCTATATATGAATTCATATGATGAATAAATGAAAGAAACTAGATAAATTAGTTTAAAATTATAGATATATATTTTAGGGTGACGGTGCATTCGTTGCAGGCATTATTGCATCATCTTTTTCTATGTGGCTTCTCTCCTTGGCCCTAAACATAATATTCAGACTGGATTAACCTTATATTATTGCATCAATTATTTGATTCAAAAGAGTAGGGGAGACCGGTGTCAATTGTAACAGGTGTCGAAAGTAACATGGCCAATAACAAGGACATCTCTATGAATTTTAGTGAAACACGAGTGACAAATAGAGCAGAGAGCTATTCGGTAGTATGTCATTGAGTTAGTTTGACCGTTACGATATCGCCGGCCGTTCAGTAGACGAATGTTTATAAAACGCTGTGAAAGTGAATATCCGCGGTGCCACAATTATTTTTTTCAAGCTTGAATTCTTTATAGTGACTATATTTCAAGGTAAGGGTTGGCTTTATTATAGTTTTAGCTTTATTTATCAGTGGCTATTTGTTTACTGCTTTACATAAAAAATATATAAATGTAATCAACATAATTCAAGGTTGTAAGGTGTCGATTGTAACACGTGCTAGGGTGTCGATTGTAACGTGTTACAATTGACACCTGTATTTACTTTTCTGATGAAATGTTTTTTTACAGCTCACGCTGAAAAATGGTAAAACCCTATTTTTACCTAAAATTATTTATGAAGAAGCAGCTAAAAAAGTGATTGATAATAATCAATCAGTTAGAAAAATCGCTAAAGAGTATGAAATGTGCCATGTTTCATTAAACCGTTTTGTGAATGCTCTTAATTGAAGGACAAAATACGAAGAAAAACTCAGCAGTAAAACGTAAAATTGGTCAAGATGACACAAAAAAAAAACTGGAAAGTTATTTAGTGAAAAGAGACGTAAGAGAGTGACAGCGATGAAGAAAAAGACCGTGCAAAATTACTCCTCCGATTCTTCAGATGATGACACTATATGTTTGATGTGTTCTGAACACTTCAATGAGCACAGAAGATTGGTTACAATGTAGGATGTGAAAAAAATGGGCACATTTACACTGCACGGACAAAAGTCCATTTTATGTTTGTACAAACTAAAATCTGATTCTGGAGGATAATGAAATTACACTTCTAGTGAATATATTCTTATTCTTCTAGTTTTCATTATATTCGTTTTCTTCTAGTTTTCTGTTTATTCTTATTCTTTAAATTTTTATGCAATACTATTTTCATAACTCTGTAAAAAATAAATTTATTTCTGAAACTTTCTTGAATACCCTGTGACTATCCATGACTGTTACAATTGACACCACACTTGTTACAATTGACACCAAGTCGGTGTCAGTTGTAACAGTTGTCGAAGAATCCTGGAAAACCCATTAACTTGATAACAATATCATTTTTGTGAATTTTAACTTTTGAAGGCAATAGCCAATTAAGTACATAATTTTATAGAAGTGAAATCATCTTTTCAAAAGGTAAGATTAATTAAAACAAAATTATTAAGTAAATTTTGTTACAATTGACACCGGTCTCCCCTAGATTCAATATTTTAATATTATACCAACCTTAAACACAATTCTTTCAATTGTTCAACTACACCTTATATCAACTGATAAAATCCTCCAAATACTCACGAAAATGGCCAATCACAAACAATAAGAATGCTGAATGCCGGAATGTTTTCGATCTTCTAACAAAGAACAAAGAAAACAAACTTGCGCATTATATTATGAGGTTAATTTACATTGTTGACAGATCACCAAATAATTCAAACAATGTTGCCAAAAGGGACAAAACCACAAAAACCGAAATGCAATTATTGGGATTTATGTACCTATAATATATGTATATATCATTATTATTATATGTATAATCATTATTGGGAATTTAGAATAAGGATATACTATGCATTAATAATTTTCTACTTGTGAAATGGTCACTTCCCAAAAATGTATGAGATATATTTCATTTTTCTACATAATTATTTTCCAGAAGAAAAACAAACACTTTCAACATTTCGACGAGTTTCGATGATTCTTATTATATATGTGAGTGGATATCGAAAATTTCAGGGACATGAATGGGATATCCTATGGATATTCCAGATGGGATGTCCTCTGGACAAATTACTTATGCGGGACATCCCCTGGATATCCCAATCATGTCCTTGTACCGCGGTACATCAAAAGGACATACCTAGGACATCCTTGTGTTGTTAGGGAATATCTCCGAAACCCTCACCGTATTACTTCTCTACGAGATCAAAACTGTTTTATTTTCTTTCCGAAACTCACCTCGGAGACTATTGATTTTAGAGACAACTGTAATATTCGTAGCATTTGGGTGAATTATTTGCAGCTTCTTTATCAATATTTTGTATGCTTCATTTCTTTATTTCGGTCTGAATAATGTTTCGATATTGTCTGCCACGAGCAGGGTAGGCCCCTGTACAACTCAACAAATTCCCATAGAAATTCCCGGGACATTTTTCTGCAGTCAGACATACTAATGAAAGTATCTGCAAACATTTTTAGTAAATAATATACAAATCTATTAAATGTCAATATTGGTTTTAAAACCCAAACAATGTAAAATACATTGAGTAATCTGAATTTAACTTATTATTTTAAATACCTACTGCAGTACTTAACCAATTGTTTGAAGAAACTAAACCGCCGCTACTGCTTCAAAAACGCACACACCATGGTAAATCGTCTCCACACGTTGACTCCTGCAAGTGTTCGTTGGAAGAAAATTCAAGCGATTTCAGAAAAAATCAACGCGGTTGTTCATTCAAAAACGTGTGTTTTTTGCATCCACATTAAAGTTATTGGTTGCACGTTGATGTAAAAAGACATCGACGCCCGTGTGTAGGGGTCCTTATAAATAATTTTTTGTACTTAATTTTTTAACATTTTATCAATCTTGAATTATTTATAAATAATAAAAAACTATTATAAAAGGTTTTTCGCATCGACTATTAGCATTTTTTAGGATAAAGTTTTAAAATACATTAACAAAATTGATAATTACAACAACCCAATTGGGTGTTACTTTTTACGGTGTTACATAATTTCGAGAGGAACCAAATTACCATTGAAAATTATCAACCACATCACTACTTCACACTATAGGCCAGTCAGTTTAGACATTGAAAATCGAGAATTTAACAATAATTCCAAGAGTTTTGAATTTTGGTCAAGTGAATGCTACATAGAGAAAGGAACTAATCTCATTTTGCAACCTTTTCTGAAGTCCGGAACATTGTTAAAATTGCAATAATATTGAATTTTGCCTTATGCTTGTGAAAAAAATTCCAGAAGTTTTGCAAACTTGGAGTAGTATTAAATTAAATATATTATTCCATATAACGTATCAAATTTGCAACCAATTTAAGGATACGGAACATTATTTAAATTCGAAATTAACGTTTTTCTTTGATAATTTGACCAAAAAAAATTCCTAAAGTTCTGCAAACTTGACAGATACTTCGTAAAAATATACCGAACAGTTGTATAAATTTGCAACCTTTTACGTTGACCGGAACATGTTTATTATTTTTTTAATTCGTGGTAATTTTTTCGAGCAAGAATAATTACAAAAGTTGAAACTTGGTTGCAATTCAGAAAATATCTATTCTGATGCATTTGCAAATTTGCATCATTGTACGCGATCCAGAACATCATGCAATTTGCAAAAATATAAAAATCCAAAAATCATATTTTTGCAAATTGCATAAAGTTACGGACCGCGTACGAGGTTGCAAATTTGAAAATGCATCAGAATAGATATTTTCTGAATTTGCAACCAAATTTCAAAACTTTTGTAATTATTTCGGGACCATCTCGCCCGAAATAATGACTACGAATTAAAAAATAATAAATAGGGGAGACCGGGTACAAAAGTAACGGCGGGTCGAAAGTAACAAATGCTCTGTAGGTTTAAAGAATTGTCTAAACGCCACTTAGCTGCTGTCAGGTGATAGTCAGTGCAGCCACCTTCAGTTGCATTCAATCGCCGCTCGCGCCACGCACTGTTAGATCGTGGGAGAGGACGCTACGTGATTTCACAAATCAAAAGTAAATTTTTTGACGTTTACTTATTTAATGTTTATGTAGTATTAAAGGGATGATATTAATCTGAATATTTGCATATTGATACTCGATTAGATTGATTTTACAGTGCTTACATTCGTTTTTGTCTAGCATGTTTCGTTTCAAGGTTATCTTTCATGTTCTAACAAAAATGCTGTAGGGTACGAAAGTAACGCAGCCCTATGGGTACATAAGTAACATGTTACTTTTCTCCCCGTATTGATTTACTCTAAGTAAACTTTTTATGTGTGTGTTTATTTCAACAAAATGCCGCGACAACGCATAATAACCACCGCACGAATAACAACTAACATGGATGTCTATCGAAAAGCGGCTGAAGAGCATTTCAATGATTGGGAAAAAATTAGAGCCATAGCAAAAAAAATTGAATGTCTGCCATGTTACATTGCATAGATATATAAAAAAAATTTAAGCTAGAAATACTAGCGCAGTTGTAGACAAGGAAAATAAATTTGACGACGAAGATTGCTTCTACCTCGTTTGTTTAGAAAATTTTAGCAATAGTCGACTGAATGAGCAAAGTTTACATTGTTTCGAATGAAAAATGTGGTCTCATAGGTACTGAATGCGTCAATGAATTATGTGTGCTATAGTTGCGAGTCTGAATAGAGAAGACTGACACTGAATTTTCCAATAAATATTTGTTTGATTAAATATGTCATATCATATTAATTACAAACCCCTTAGCCCTGTTACTTTCGACCCACAACGTGTTACTTTCGGCCCGCCAACGTGGTCGAAAGTAACGAATGACAAATTTCTTTAAAGTTTCTGTAATTCATGCAAAAAACACAATAATAAGGTAATTTAAGATGCTAATGTATAGAACATACACGAAATTTATGTATGGCTATATCAATTTCACCGAAATAATAACACCTAACGAGAAACCAAGGCGAAAGTACAAAATGTTACTTTTGTACCCGGTCTCCCCTAAACATGTTCCGGTCAACGTAAAAGGTTGCAAATTTATAAAACTGTTCGGTATATTTTTCTGAAGCATCTGTCAAGTTTGCGGAACTTTTGGAATTTTTTTTGGTCAGTTTATCGAAGAAAACCGTTAATTTTGAATTAAAAAAATGTTCCGTGCCCTTAAATTGGTTGCAAATTTGATACTTGACATGAAATAATATATTCAATACTACTCCAAGTTTGCAGAAATTTTGGAAGTTTTTTCACAAGCATAAGGCAAAATTCAATGTTATTGCAATTTCAACAATGGTCCGGACTTCGAAAAAGGTTGCAAAATTTCATAGTTTGTTTTTATCTCTTTCCCGATCCTACATTAGAGTTTGAAAACTTTTGGAATTATTGTCAATTGATTATCTCAACTGACTGGCCTACTACTGTTGGTAGTCAACCAGCGTTGCCAGAGTGGTACTATAGTACCACATGTGGTACTTTTGGTTGTCAAAAAGTACGGTGGTACTCCTTTGATAAATGTGGTACTGTTTTTGGGTATATTGAAAAACAACTTTTTTATCGATTATTTGCAATTTGAATCAAGAAATCAAAAATGTCCATAGCGTCATAGCAGATGACCATGACAAGAGAGAGATGCGAGTCGGAAGGAAAGTTCGGAAATGCACGGAACGGTCAGTTTATTCTGTCCAGCCAAAGAGTACACAAACTCTGTACTCTTTCTGCTTTGTGAAATGGTGAAATGGGATAAATTTTATGCGCCTCTAGCGGTTGATTTCGAAACTGAGTGAAATGAAAGTTCTTTGCTCTCTCTCTCTCTCTCTCTCTCACGCAGCTTCTGCCAAACTAGCCACTAGACTAGCCCGACTAGCCGTCACAGTCACATAGTAAATATATTTACACACTATCCATATAATGTGTTTTTTTCTTTCATATGGCATGTAATATGTAATATTAGAAAGTGATACGCTGAGGTAAAATTTAGTACATTTTCATCGCGTTTGTGGTACGGAGAATTTTTCACACCTGGCAATGCTGTAGTCAACTCAGTTTGAATGTATTTCACGTATTTACCTTTTTTCGATAATGAGCTTTGTATGAATCATCCAGTTTCTCGTAATACTTTGCTCACGAATTATAACTCACTCGGATTTGTAAGCGAGATCAATATTTGCTAAATATAAAAACTATACTCCATTATCAGCATATTTCACCACATCAGATAAAAGGTTTTATTGACATAGAGATAAAATTGTTTTCAGCCAATGTAGATCATTCAGATTGAACCAAACAGTGTAATTACGTGGTTGTCGGCTTTTAGTTGTTAAAATTCGAATAGTGAACGTGAAAAATGACTGGTACTGGCGAAGGCAGTGGCTCAGCAGCAGTTCAGAAATTCGAGAATCATATGAACATCATCAAATATTGTTTACTGTTCAGCAACGCTTTCGAAGTAGTGAGTTCTTATTTCACAAAATATTTTGACGCTATCCTCGTATCTATGTATCATCATTAATTCTTATTTTCTATTGAATTTAAATCTACATGAGAACTTATTTTGGAAACGGGTTAAAAAGGTGATCAATCATATTTGAAATAAATCTCATTTGTCTCTATTTTCCAAGCTAGGCTGTTTGATAGACAACTTTTCGTTTACCTACCTTCAAATCTTATCGTAAGTTAGTTTTTAGTGAAACTAACATCAAGATATTAATGACTAATGTAATGAATGATTGCTCAATATGAACGATTAATTGAATTCTACATGTTTACAATCCAAGTCTATCTGCAATTTCTATGAATCATAACCTGTCTGAGAATAAGAACAAAAGCGGGCTACACACTGACGTTGATGTGTTAATACATCAACGTGCATCCTAAAACGTGCAAGCAGATTGCGTACACACGTTCGAACAAAACCATAGTTTTGTTCGAAGAAGAATGTTTAGCTCTTGTGACAGTGGCGTGTACTTATGCTCTTGAAAAGAAAAATAGAAATAAAAATAAAAATAAAGATTAACCGCAACCACTGCTTTAAGAATGCACAAACATCGGTGAATCGCCTCCACACGTTGAGAGATGCACGTGTTCATTTAAATGCGCATTCAAGCGATTCAAAAAACATCAACGCGGCGTTCATCCGGAGTGTGCATTCAAAAACGTGGGTATTTAACAATTTACACATTTATTAAAAGAAATAACGCATGACGCAAGTTTCGGTGGAACTTCACCTTCTTCAGATGTTAACGGCAAACTAACAGTTAGTTTGCCGTTAGCACCTGAACCAAGTATTAACCTGTTCTACAAGGTCATTGCTTCTGACAGGTCAGAGTACTTTACAAGAATTATATTTTTTTCTGTCCTAACTCATAAATGGGTTGTGTACACAAATGATAATATTCACATAATTCAACGTTGAATCCTTCGCCGGTATGTATTATACGAGTGTGAATGATATCATAACACTCATAACTCTATTAAGGTATCACTTAGCGGTTGTACATGGCGCTTTTTCATATTTAAAAACTGACAGAGCGTTTGGTAGTAGCAATAAATATTCAGCGTGTTTTATGACGAATCCATGAACCTTATGGTATAATATATTTCATTCAGTTAATATACCTAACTAGTGAGAGTAAATTCAATATTGATTTCAATTGATATTGATATTGCAGTATGCATGAATGAAAGACATTATATATATATATATATATATATATATATATATATATATATATATATATATATATAATTTAAATATGTTTAGTGTGAATATTTAACTAGATAATGTGTTAGGGTGGATATTTTTCCGTTTTTCTAAGATGTTGATTTTCGTTCTCAATCTCGTTATCCGGTAAGCCTTTGTTGTTTAATATGAAGAAATCTAATTGATATTATGTTAAACAAATCTTTTTAGTGTCTTGATGAAGGCTCGAATGTGAAGCCGAAACGTTGACTATGAATAAATGAAGTACATTTGAACTGGCCCGTTGTTTCAACCCGTTGAATCCTCTTATCATCATTTTTGGTATATATATATATATATATATATATATATATATATATATATATATATATATATATATATATATATATATATATATATATATATATATAATAAAGTATAAACTTTAAAATAAAAACACTTGGCTTATGTTTCACAATATAAAAAATATTTAGATACTGTATTTAGCAGTAACGAAAAGTCGACATGTTTCGAGTTATGAACTCATGATCAAGACTGACTACAGGAGAGTATTACAATCTATTTTATGAAACAGACAAAAGCAAAGGTGATACCTGAAAATCAATTTGTTCGTTTACAAGAGGTAATTGACTATTATGGGCGAAACTTTTTTCGAGAATTTCAAGAAGGTCAAGGCGTTTTCCTTTGTTACCTGAATGTAACAATTTGGTTTTGTTGAAATCCTGGAAGTGATTGAATTTTATACAATGTTCAGAGAAGCCAGTGGTATTTTTGTTTTCTAAAATTGACTTTTTATGTTCTTCAACACGAATATTTATATTCCTTCCTGTCTGTCAAATATAGAAAGCAGGACATTCGTCGCAAAATATTTTGTGAACACCACTGTTTTCTCCGATGTTAGATTTTTCTTTATTATTGACCAATAAAGACTTCAAGTTTCTTTTATTTGTACAATTGTTTTAACGTTATTTTTCGATAGTCTGTTACAAATTTTGCTACTCAAATTAGGCACATAATTTATTGGGAAGTATTTTTTTTCTTCATTAATAGTTTGAGTGGGGTATATTAAATGCAACAGATACTTTATTTGTTTTTTCCCAATGAGCTTGTCGATAAGACTTTCATTGTAACCGTTATTGATGGCTAATAATTTAATTGTATTAACTTCAGTTTGGAAATTTGTTTCCGATAATGGAATCGTGAACAACCTATGTATGAACGAATGAAAAGCACTGAGTTTTATTTTAATGTGTTGGTTACTGTCGCTGTGAATTAAAGTATCTGTGAAGGTTGGTTTTCTATAAATGTTGAAATTAAGAGAATTCAAATTCCTAGCAATCTGAACGTCTAAGAAATTCAAGGTACCGTTTTCGTTTTCTATTTCTTGTGTAAATTGAATCGAGTTGTAGAAAGTATTTATATATTTGAGAAAATTATCTAACTGCCATCAGGTGTTTTTATTTTAAAGTTTATACTTTATTCTTTATGATGTTTCACCAAGTGATGTGCGAGAATTCAATCTCAGTTATATATATATATATATATATATATATATTATATATATATATATATATATATATATATATATATATATATATATATATATATATATATATATATATATATTATATATATATATATATATATATATATATACAGGGCGTTCCAACGAAAACTTGACCCCCCCTGTAAGTCTGAAACGGACGTGTGATCGAAAATTTCAAAGAACATGTCAATTTTCTGATATGAAAATCACCCCCTTGCGGTCAGCAGCTAACCCCCATTTTTTTTTCAATGGCATGGGGGGTCGAGTGATATATCATCTGAAAGGTCTTTTGTCCCTCTATCACCTCTTTATTTTTTTTTTGAAATTAGTTCATTTGTTGTTGAGAAATTAAATGTTGAACGTTTTATCTAAGAAAAAACAGAAAATTCGCTGTCGTTTATTTTATTGAGGAAATCAACAAAAAATAGTATCAATGGAAACAAAATCAACGGATAAATTGTTCAAAATGACCTCCACTCACTTCCATATAATATAATACAGTCTACTTTCGAAAGCTTTCCTTACATTATTCAAGATGTCCGGAGTTAGTTTTTTTAGCACAGGTAGTTTTTTGAAGCTAGTTATCGCAGAACAAAAAGTAGATAGTTGGTCACTGTCACACTGACGCAAATTAATTATTCATTCATCGTTGTTTACTTGGTTCCAACATGGTTTATTCTACTGAAGAAATAATAGAAATTGTCGCAACCTATTATCAAAATGGTGAATGTGCTAAAGCTGCTGCAAGAATTTATAATATAAATCATCCAGACCACAACGTGAGCCATCAATACGTTAAACAGTTGATGGATAAATTTCGAACTTCAGGTTCTGTTCACAACAGAAAACATGAAGTATTCCGTCCTGTCAGAAATGAGGGAGTTGAAGTTGCAGTTTCAGGACATGTACAAATGGATAATCGACAATCTATCAGACAAGTAGCTAGAGCGTCTGGTGTATCAGCTACTAGTGTTTTTCGGATTTTGAAAGCCTACAAATTCCACCCTTTCAAAATAAGGCTAGTTCAGGAATTAAACGAAGATGATCTTGATCGTCGAATCCAGTTTTGTGAGTTCAGCGAGAAATTGACCAATAACCCGAACCTATCATACAATACATGTTTCTCGGACGAAAGTACTTTCATGTTGAATGGTGAAGTAAATAGACATAATTGTCGTTACTGGAGCGATGTGAATCCTCATCTGGTGATGGAAACACATTCACAAACTCCAAAAAAATTGAATGTTTGGGCCGGCATTCTTGGTAATCATATTGTAGGACCATTCTTCATAGACGGTAATCTCAATGGAGAGACATACTTAAATCTATTACAAGAATGTGTAGATCCTATGATTACACAAATTTTAGAAAATGATGACAATTTATTAGAAAATGAAATAACATTCCAGCAGGATGGTGCACCCTCACATTTCGATGTTCGGGTGAGACAGTTTTTGGACGAACGTTTTCCAATGCGTTGGATCGGCAGAAGGGGTCCAGTGGAGTGGCCAGCTAGATCACCTGATCTCACACCGATGGACTTCTTTCTGTGGGGACACCTGAAGTCGAAAGTTTACTCTACTAAGCCTTCAAATCTAGAAGAGCTGCGACAGAGAATTGTTCGGGAATGCCGATTGCTGTCTCCGGACATCTTGAATAATGTACGGAACGCTTTCGAAAGTAGACTGTATTATTGTATGGAAGTAAGTGGAGGTCATTTTGAACAATTTATCCGTTGATTTTGTTTCCATTGATACTATTTTTTGTTGATTTCCTCAATAAAATAAACGACAGCGAATTTTCTGTTTTTTCTTAGATAAAACGTTCAACATTTAATTTCTCAATAACAAATGTACTAATTTCAAAAAAAAATACAGAGGTGATAGAGGGACAAAAGACCTTTCAGATGATATATCACTCGACCCCCCATGCCATTGAAAAAAATATGGGGGGTAGCTGCTGACCGCAAGGGGGTGATGTTTCGGGTATGATTTTCATATCAGAAAAAATGAAAATTGACGTGTTCTTTGAAATTTTGGATCACACGTCCGTTTCTGACTTACAGGGGGGGTCAAGTTTTCGTTGGAACGCCCTGTATATATATATATATATATATATATATATATATATATATATATATATATATATATATATATATATATATATATATATATATATATATAAAATTTTCATTGCATTTATTTGTATGAAGATCTGGAATACATTTCCACATTTGCCAATAGGTGGTAAGATACTCAAATTGAGAGCTGTAATCAAGGTGAATAAATGATGAAGAAAAACAAATCAAACTTGAATTATATCACAAGAAAACGAGTTGGAAATACAGAATACAATACGCTGAAGGTCTGATTATAGCGATTTTTGTACTTCCTTCACATACAGATAGAGTCACGAAATATTTTTGTGATATGCCTCGAAATATCATATATAGCTTCACTTAGATTTCAGCGATGTTATGCTTGAATGGATCGTCGAAATATGATATGATTTAGTGTCTCTCTTTTCCCGGGTAAAGGAAGCTCACTGCAATTGATTTTGTACAGAGATTCCGGGCAGATAGCATGACCACTTTTCATGTAATAATACGAATAAAGTCTTTCATTCCATTGGTTAGAAGTAAAATCATAACTTTTTCAGTTCGGTATTTTCAAGACAATAACCATTTGGGGGATAATGTTGAATGGATGCATAATGGCGATCGTTCTGTTTGATTTGAAAAATAGTTCTCCACTTTTATTGGATATCTCGCTATTCGCAAATAAATGAAAAAATATCTGAAAATACACGTCGAGGTGATTCCTAATAGTTTATTGAGTATCTCCTTTGGCTAGTATGTTTACCATCATTACCAGTAATATCCGAGAGTACATTCACATAAAGAAAATAGAAATCCAGTCATTTTCCTTCATTATTGTGTAGGCACTCCAAAATGCCTTTGTGAATAGAGTTAAATTGCGAAAGAGATTTTTAAATTTTATTACTGAGGAGACAGCTCATAATATATGAAGCAATAAGAAGGTTTTTTCTTTGAGAGGCTAATACATATTGTAGTGCCTTCCATATAGCGAAACACTGAGCGTTGTGCACAAGAAACTTATTGGGCGAAACGGTGAATTAAATTTAGTAGAGGATCGAGAAGAGCACACTTTTGCTTTTTGTTTAGCGGCCTCTGGATATATTTTTTGGTGGTTTGTATAATATTTTCTGAATATTATTTCTAAAAATCAGAGACTCGTTATAATATAATCGTTATAATTTGATTAATATTTTTGATTTTTAGAGATACTCTAATGTATTAAATATAATTTTAGTCCATCGCTTTATTTCATTTGTTATCTTTATTTATCATTTGAAGCAGATGTTCCTTTTCAATTTCCCAATGTTTGTATGTAATTGTGAGTATTAGTGAATTCTTGATTTTTTCAATTATATCAGATGATATTTTAGTGGCTTTCGAGATAAATTTTCTGGAAAGATATTTTCGACAGTATGAAAGTGATATTTCTTCCGCTTCTGCTAAAACTTCCCTACGTGGAGTGCTATTCAATAAACTTGAAAAGCTTCTAGTTGAAAGGCATCTATTTTGACCAACAACATTGCATGAAACATCTTTAGTCTACTATCACCCAATCCATTGTAAAAAACCTTTCTCCGTAGTAGAATCCTTTTGATGTTTTAGGCATTATATGCAAAATGTGGTATATTCCAGGATCATTTTTATCTAATAATAATAACCAAGAAATTGTACCGTTTTTTTGTGTGGGAATAGAAAAGTGCCAATAGAAATCGAATCCTTAGTTATTCCTCAAACAAGTCAAAGGCAGTCTGGAGGGTAATAAACTCTCTATCAGGTAAAAACTGTGAGAAAGGCTTGCCCTTACAATCAGAAGATCCCATTGAACTCTGTAACAGGTTCAATGACATGTTCGTTGGAGCCATTTCCGGTCTAAAAACTGGTAATCCTTCTATTGCAGCTTCGTTCCCGCTGACCTCGCACGGTATGAGTAAGTCATTTAATTTTTTTGATGTCACAGAGAGTGATGTTAAAGCAGCTGTAAAGATGCTGAAACCGTCTAATTCTTCTGGTCATGATGGAATTCCCATGTCCATCATAAAAAAAAGTATCCATATTATATGTGGCCCTCTTGCACATCTTATCAATTGTGCATTCAGAGAAGGTTGCTTTCCTGATGACCTCAAGATTGCTTTGGTTAAGCCACTATTTAAAAAGGGAAATGCATGTGATTTGAGTAGTTATAGGCCCATTAGCATTCTATCAAGTTTTTCCAAAATATTTGAGAAAGTTCTGGCTCTCAGACTCCTCAATTTTTTTCGAAAGTTCAATGTTCTTGCTGATAGTCAGCATGCTTTTACAAGGAATAGGGGCACTGAGACTGCTATATTCGAGTTGGTAAATGCTGTTCTTGTGGCGCTTGAGGATGGCGAGGTTCCATTGGCTTTGCTGTTCGACTTGACTAAGGCTTTTGACTCTATTGGGCATAAGGCCTTACTATCTAGGCTTGAGCTGTATGGCGTTAGAGATATCTCCTTGAAGTTTGTCGAGAGCTACCTGAGCAATCGTCGTCAGAGAGTTGTTCTCACTTTAAATGGTACAGCGACATCTTACTAGAGGCGTTCCTCAGGGAACTGTGCTGGGCTCTTTGCTTTTTATTGTCTTTGTAAACTCTCTTTGCTACATAAAGCCATCAGATAATTGTAGGTCAATTCTTTATGCTGACGACAGCAATTTCTTGGTTATATCAAGGGATATCGCATCTTGTATCCAGGCGGGTAGGGATGCGGTTTTGGCTGTAGATAAGTGGTGTAACAACAATGGTCTAATTCTAAATCATAGCAAGACTCAGGGTATCTTCTTTCGCGGCGGAAAGTCTGTGGAAGGCTATCCTACCTCTCTGTGCCTTGGTAGCAATACTGTAACCTTGGAGGACTCAGTTAATTTCTTGGGTGTTGCTATAGACAAACATCTACGGTGGGATCATCATGCGGCTAAGTTGAGAAAGACTCTGAACTCTGCTGCTTATATGCTTATCATGATCAGAAGCAAGGTAGAGGCTGCAGTTATGAGAACTCTGTACTTCGCCAGTTTCCAATCTGTACTAGCGTAGGGAATTATCTTTTGGGGCAGTTCGTCTAGTGCTGACGAAATTTTTCTCATTCAAAAAAGGGTATTGAGGATAATGTGTGGTTTGGGCTTTCGAGAATCCTGCCGCGGAGTTTTTAGATCCAACAGAATACAAACAGTGTTTGGTCTATTCATTTATCGTCTTTTTGTCTTCCTCAAGTTGCAGAAAAGTTATTTTTTACCATATATCAATAAAAATAATACTAGGCAAGTTCATCCCTTCTTCTTTCCAATCCATGGTACAACTAGATTTGAAAGAGGACCTCTGTATATGGCCTTGCGTTTGTTTAATTTGCTTCCTAAGCATTTACAAGTTGTTGAAGATTTTAAGTTATTCAGAAATCGCATTTATAGTTTCATTTTGGACGGCGAACCTTATTCAATAAATGAATTTATTACATTTTGTAAAAAGTAAGTTCTTTTCATTTTGACTTGTCTCTATTTTGTTCAGTGCAATATTGTTATATATGTAATGTGAATAATTGTTGAGATCAATAAATATTATTATTATTATTATTCACCTTGTAGCTCCGGTAAATATATTTTCAGAGACGTAAAACATTTTATTTCGTACCATATACAAACAATAAGAAATGTGAGTAACTATTATAAAAAATAGGAACGAAGTTTCTTCGGATAATATAAAAGAAGCGAAATTTGCAAAAAAGAAACATGTGCGTCTCGGGACGCTCGATAGAAGTGATAACTTATACTAATCCAAGTTGAAATAATTAATATTGAAATGTGGGGCCAAGAACTGCAATGAGATTGTAAATGAATAAAAGAAAAGAGCCTGGAGTCACCGCTGCGATTCGAACCCAGTAATACGATACCAGTGTTCAGTACTCAGACCACTCGGCCGTCAATACAACGTAGAACAAAGACGCAAGAGGGTATATAACGAGAGTGTAACGTATCGCCACGCTATATAATGAAATATAAACCTACTATACGTAGTCATTATTTTATGGAAGAAATTTGTAAAGCTTTATCTTTTCATTATGCCATATCTGATTCCTGTCGTAATTTGTTCTTTTATGCATATAACTTATACAAAATTATTTCGATGTTCCACATCTGCCAGGCGTCCCGCGACGGCTCATGACGCTTTCGCGTTGCTTGTATAAAAATTCATGAGTATATACCACGATATACCCACAGAAGATAGGATGTTGCGCATGAGTGGGCGGTCGTTAATAAGACGCCTGACGTCACTCAAAACCTTATTTGTATTGCTGAGATAGCAGTTTTGTATGTTTTTCTCTATTTACGCGTTTATTTAATTAGTTACAAAAAAAAACTGTGGAGACAAAGTATGTTCTAAATGATCTGTCCTATCCCCTAAAGACATAAAAGTTTTGAAATTTGTGATACTTATCACTCAAAACTCTTATTTTTTACTGTGAAATTTCTCTTCGAAGTATTAAAACGCGATTTTCATAAAAACGGTGCAAGATAGAGTTAACTAGGAAAGAAACTAATTTGTAGAGCACAAAATTTACTACAACACTAGTCTAGGAGGGTAATGCGAGATTAAATAAAAACGCGAAAACATTTTATAAAAAGTGGACTTTTATTTATGGTTTTTACACAGCCATATTTTTCCATTTAAATAGTTTCGAAATAGTAAATACCGGATTTCAAGATAACATTTCATTTCCTACATATCACGTATTCTACATTTTATTAATATTTAATAATTAACAACATACTTATTCTTTTTCTTAGTATTTTGGGAATTAAACCACAATATGTTTTTGTATTTTTTATTTCAACGCTTCTGTAGCGTTCTAGTTACCGTTGCGAAGATGAATTAAATTTTGAAACAATTTTTGGTCGCTATCAGACACAACGAAAAAGTGGAAGAAAACTTTAACTTAATTGAAATATAGGAGACTTTATCCTAATAAAACAGAGATTTGACAGTTGCCACTTGGATATGTGTAATCTAAGTTGTTAATATCTTCTGTACGTTCCCATTACTTATAAATAACAAAAACGTATTTTCAATTCAATAACGATTTTTATGAACAGAATTTTGGTCTTACCATGGGCTCTTTTTACGGACAGTTTGGTCTGTCAAACTTTTTCGTTGTGTCTGATAGGGACCAAAAATTGTTTAAAAATTTAATTCATCTTCACAACGGTAACTAGAACGCTACCGAAACGTTGAAATAAAAAATACAAAAACATATTGTGGTTTAATTCCCAAAAAAATAAGAAAAAGAATAAGTAGGTTATTAATTATTAAATATTAATAAAATGTGAAATACGTGATATGTAGGAAATTTTGTGCTCTACAAATTCGTTCCTTTCCCAGTTTACTCTATCTTGCACCGTTTTAATGAAAATCGCGTTTTAATACTTCGAAAGAAATTTCACAGTAAAAAATAAGAGTTTTGAGTGATAAGTATCACAAATTTCAAAACTTTTATGTCTTTAGGGGATAAGACAGATCATTTAGAACATACTTTGTCTCTACAGTTTTTTTGTAACTAGTTAAATAAACGCGTAAATAGAGAAAAACATACAAAACTTCTATTTCAGCAATACAAATAAGGTCGTGAGTGACGTCATACGCACGACGAACGGAAAATGAAACACGGGAAAAAAAAGGAAACACACGTGTTTCATTCCTCCCTGAAGTATGTGTCAGGGAGGCGGGCAGCTTGAGTTTGGGATTAACTCCTTCAGCCAGATCAGAGGATACACTAGTATGTACAAGTGCATTAAGGATAGGTGAGACGGGATATTTATGGAACATAGGAAGTGTGGGTAGGGTTCAGAGGATTAATACTGGCCCAGCATTCGCCTTATAAGTTTGCAAGTAGTGACTTACATTACCATGAGGAAACCTCTGAGAAAAACTCATGGCAAACCAGTCGGCCCCGGGGTTTGAACCCGAGACCTCCCAAATACTAGCCAGCGTACCTAACATACTCGACTAACTAGCTTGGTGAAACACGGGAGTATCCGGGCCTGAGTATATACTATGTATTGGCGATTGACGTGGCGGAGTAGGATCAGAAAGAGAAGGGATGGGAGAGCGGAAAGAAAGAGGGAGAAAGCGGAAGGTATTGTACAATATTCGCTTGTGTGTCGTCACTTTCTTAACGGTTTTAGTCTCACATATTTTTCATTTTGGCCCCACAGCGAAATCCCTATTTCCTCCAAGCCTGCCATAAGGAACTTCGTTCCAATAATTATTCTATTTTTTTTTTTTTTTTTTTTTGATTTTGAATTGAATGCGTACTGTAAGATAGTTTCCATAGAAACACGGGGAATTTTCCGTTTTTATTGTTTCAGAGTCATCGCATATTATTAGTACAATGGAACAAGAAAATTTATTAATTCCTGAGGAATTATTGCGGAAATCGCAAGTAGCTAGGGCACAACTGATACCCACAAAATCGACATCTCGTTAGGATAAAGAATATAAGTTAATTTGTCAGTGTAAATTGGGCAACAAGGTCAAAACTGTGACTAGTCCGGTAGAAAATTCTACAGGACTAGTCCGGTGAAATTTGAATTACTGTACTCAATACCGTAACTAGTTATTAACGTAACAAGGCCGATATGTAGCAAATAACGGATTCGGTTAGTTATAATCCTCGGCTGCGCCTCGGATTATAACTAACGGCGTATCGGCCGTGTGTCGTTAAAAATTTTTCGTAATCCCGTTGAAAGATTATATTTTGATTCCGAAGAAAGAAAAAACCCCGTACCTCGCAATTCTAAAGAAAAATTCCAACGTCGTGCACTCTGTTGTCATGGAACAGTTTGACAGTTTTATAAACAACGTCAGTTTTTTGTGTTCTCAAGTTCGCTTTAACGACGACCATGGATGAAATTGTTGAAATTGAGGAACAAAATCAAATTCCTTCAGAAATATTGGGAGAATCATGTGCAGTGCAGCGAGTGTTGATTAACTGCCAAAAATAACTCAAGAGCGATATCAAAAAGAATATGAAAACTTTGAAATGGGGCGTAAAAGCAAGAATGTAAAGGTGGTATTATTAGCCTATGCGAAATGAAAATCAGAGGTTTATTCTCCCAACTCGATGTGGTCCAAGATTTCAATGTTGTTATTATAAGCAGAATGACGTTTTGAAATAAATATTTGAACAAATGATTTCTTAACGGCCGCCAGCCGTTATAAAATTATAACGGCCGGCGGCCGTTAACACTGACTTTTCCATTGTCATCTGAATATCGTTAAATCAAAATAACAGTATGGGATTACGAAAAAGTTATTTACCGGACTAAAATCAAGTATGTTAAAGTATGTTTCACGATGCAGTATGAAATAAAAGATATAAGATTCATCAAGAGAATTTTGACAGAGTAATTAATGAATTTCTGAGGGATATCAATTTACACTTGGCCTAGAACGTTCAGAATGAAGTTATCGTATACCCCTATTAATTCAGGGAGAATTGCCATTAATAATTCCTCATAGCTGACCTGTAATACGATAACTGATACTCAGTCAACGACGTTGTCTTGTGTAGAAGATCCCTTACAAAATCTGAATTGATAATTCTGGAACTTCTCATCTGATTCCGATCACAATCGTAGAGAAGTCTTTTGAAGGTTTTCAGAATACATTAACTCAAAGAGATCGAGCTATAAAAGTAAGCTACTTTCAGGTTCTTATAGGATTTTAGAATAGAAACAATGATATATTTTCTTCATTTATTGGAAATTTCACCTTCCCACTAAAAAATATTATTGAAAATTGGAAGAAGGCATAGTTTTGAGAGTTTCTGAGAGTGGGTACCATGACATAGGTATATTGTATCATTACCTGGAGAACTTGCAGAAGAATCTTCAAGGATCTCAGGATACTCACAGTGTTGTCCGTCTTTATACTATCATGCCTAAAACACTTACGTGCTAATACGAAGCTTTTTCTAACAAATGCTAATATGCACACGTATAACACTCGTGGCAAAGAAGATTATCTCACCGAATATCATAGGCTCAAGAGAACTCAAATAGGAGTTAATAATAATAAGTTTATTTCCTCTGATTACATAAAAGTAATATGGGAAAGTGTCAACAGAAAAATTGCACATACTAATGTGACACTATACAGGTATTTACAATGAAATAGTATACATATCATTACAAATACTAACAAAAGAACATCACAAAATCACATTAATACTTCTGTAAAATATTCGTCAACAGAATAAAATACTCTATCTAAAAGTTGTGATCTAAGAGCTGATTTGAAAGGCCTAAGATTATCGATTTTTCTAATTCTGTCGGGTGAGTGGTTAAATATTTTTATACCCAATACATTGCAGCTCCTTTGTACTTGAGTTAAACGTGTAAAAGGAACATGAAGCAACTGCGAGGTAGACCTCCTTGTTCTATATTGATTCACATCACTACAGCTAACCAAAGAAGATAAATTTCTTTTAATATAGATCACACAAGCATAGATAAACATACAGGGTACAGTTAAAAAATTACTCTTATAAAATTAACGACATGACGTTAATCTAGTGAGACCAAAAATTGAACGAACAATTCTCTTTTGAATTTAAAAACATAATCCGCATTGGTACTATTTCCCCAACAAAGTATACCATATTCCAGCGCCGAGTTGACTGAAGCATAATAATACATCTTTAGGATATTCAGGTCACAATAGTTCTTAAGTTGCCTTATTGCAAAATTTAACGAAGAGAGTTTACCGCTCAATACCGCTACATGATTCTTCCAGTTTAAATGATCATCCATCGTAACACCCAAAAACTTCACCTCATCAGACAGACCCAGAGACTCAGCACCTGGCAATCTAACCAATGGACTGAGGTACCTATTTGTGCCATTCGGAGTGAACATTAACAGAGTTGTTTTGCTCTCATTGAGAATAAGGCCATTTATCGAGCAATATTCATTCATTTTGCTGATGCAATTATTTGACAGCAAAGATAGGTCATTTATACTTGCAGCAGATATAAGCACAGAACTATCGTCCGCGTAGAGCGTAACCACCCCACTATCTTCTAAAAACTAAACTAAATCGTTTATCAACAATATAAACAGAATCGGACCCAGTGTACTACCTTGAGGCACTCCAGAGTGCAACCACTCCCTGTCAGACAAAAATTGCGAACCCCTCTCCGAAATTCTCACTGTCTGCGACCTTCCAGTCAGATAAGACCTTATCCAATTTAGGGGAACTCCACGAATACCCATCCTCTCCAACCTGAACAGCAGAGTATCCACGTCTATCGTGTCAAAAGCGCGGATGAGATCGAAGTTAATTATTATTGTATTAAATTTTATAATAGGATGCCTTCACGAGTCAAGGAACTGCCGGACAGAATATTCTTGAGGCGTCTGAGGTCTGCTCTGTTAAATCATCCTCTGTATTCTTTAGAGGAGTTTATGGAATTGAGCAATGATGCCTTCTAGTCTAGTCTGATATATATGTTATTGTATATTGTTTTATTCATGTTGGAGTTTTTTGTGAATGTTATGATTCTGATTTTCATGTTTTTATTGTATACATGGTTCTATGTGAGATTGATTATAAAGTGTTCTTTACTTGTATACATCCACATCTACAGACTTGCCATGTAATTATTTTTGATGGTTAAATGAATTATTATTATTATTATTAACTATAAGTTGTATATTCAAAAGTTTTCTCGAATTAATATTGCTTAATTTATTTACTCATGATATTATGGTTATCATCCTGCGTAGTTTATTCTTTTTCTAGAATAATAGTGGCAGGAGGAGAGATTGAATTGCACACATTTTTGGTGCATTGATCAGATAATTTGGGATGCGAGGGTGAATATTTTAGTTATTTGAATTTATTGAAGTTTTGTCAGACTTCTGTATCATTATTTTTTTTGCTCTGTTTAATTGTTTTGT
>JARQZK010001506.1:0-5000 GCA_030704885.1 Cynegetis impunctata | reverse complement strand
CGGTCCTTGATAAAAAATAACAAAATGATAGCTTTTCCTATGAGTTACCGTTTCCCTCACATTCGGGCTAACAAATTTCATTAAAAAAACCTTTTCGCAGACTGACTCTTATGCTTCCGATTGTGACGAAGGTAACTATCAAAAACTCTTACCTTAAAGTAGACGCAAATCTGGCCTAAGATGTGAGTGATTTATTGCCATATTCTTACTTTTTTCAATAGGGGCAACGTAGTCGGTTAGTGACATCGTCCAAATCCCGTCATATATCATGCTTCCACTTTCATATCGCTTATCCGCGTCTTTCTCATCCATATTGCACACATACGAAGCTATTTTAACCTCCGTTTCGAGCGACGCTCTGACGTTTACTTTCAATATTTTATGACCATGAAACAAAGTTTCAAATTTGATTGGGATTCTTTGAATCAGTGAATACAACATTAAAATTTTGTAAGAATAAAAGAACAAACGGAAAGATATTTTTTATAACGAATAAGTTTTAAATTTTTGAATATTTCAATCTAACATATCAAAGATAAATTTTAGGGAATTTTTTTTTCAAAAGGCAATGATGGAACACAGGCGCGTATTCGCCTGTGTTCCATTATCTACCCTCATGGGTTTGTAAGCTAGTACATTACCCAGCAGATCATGTCACGTATATATATATATATATATATATATATATATATATATATATATATATATATATATATATATATATATATATATATAGAGCTACCTGAAGATGGCAAATGTGATTTTGCCGAAACGTCGAGCAGATTTCAACGAAGACGAAGCCCATATGCGGATACAAACCCGGGAAACCAGACAACCAGATTATCTCTGCGAGAACCTGAAAATCAACATATATATATATATATATATATATATATATATATATATATATATATATATATAATTTTTTAAATTGCAATTCTGGACAATCACAACATCCATATCTTATCCGGGATTCGAACCTGGTACCGTCTGTGCCTTGGACAATTTCCTAACCATCTGGATCACAGACGGTTGTTGATTTTAGGGAATAGTCACTTATTTGCGTATTGATAAGTGAATATACCCTTGACGAGATGATATAATCGTTTTGGTGTTTCGCCTCGTGTAATCGATTATACTGAACTCGTCACTCGACGTATTTTCTTAAAACATCACTCGAGCTGCGCTCTCGTGGATGTTTCGCATAATACGTCTCGTGACTCGGAAGTATGATAAATTATTTTCGTGTCAAAATGTTTTCATATTAACGCTGTTTTGACGTTTGTCAAAAAAAATTTATATTTTTTATATGTTATATATATATATATATATATATATATATATATATATATATATATATATATATATATATATATATATATATATATATATATATATATATAATCGTAACGAATACCTCGTAGATGTTTCGCAAAATAGATATCCTGACTCGGAAGTATAATCAATTATTTTCGATGCTCTGGTGATATTATAACTATATATATATCTATATATATATATATATATATATATATATATATATATATATATATATAATCTCTTGATAATTATTAGCAATAACAGACTTGTTGAATCTCAAAAAACTCGATCTTATTAAAAAGTTGACGTTTCGCCACGACATTCGTAGCTTTATCAAGAAAATAAAAAATAATAAATATATATATATATATACATATATAAATATATATATATATATATATATATATATATATTTATATAAATAAATATATATATATAAATATATATATATATATATATATAGATATATATATATATATATATATATATATATATATATATATATATATATATATATAAATATATATATATTACCTATATAATAGTCACCCCGACTCAAAATCTGCATACAGCTGTTTCGATCTTATCAGATCTCATCAGTGCAGCTTATTCGATTCGGAGTGAATAAAAAAATTTCTAATTGTTCCCCAATATGAATCCCTGTCGGATTACTATCTGGATAACAACCCAGAGCGACATCCACCAAGGATATTGGGAACCAACAATTCACCGTTTAGGTTGAAAATGCAGAATCTCGTCGTGAGAATACATATTTCCTGACATGAAATGTCTACTCTGCAACTGTGCGGTATTAGTCGGGTCGGGCTGACAATGTGTGTTTCTTTAACAGCTTTCTAATGGCACTACTGATGAACACATATTCCTTATGCTTTGCAAATTATTGTATTCATTTATAAGCAAAAAACGGTTCAAAATGTAACATTTGTTTATTGCTAATTTTTAAATAGTTCCCGTCAAAAAATTGACTTTCTGAGATTGGCAATTACAAGTAGACTTTATTATTTTCAAAATGAGTCCTCCTAGAGGTCTGTAAAATGATAACTTTTCCCACAATAAACGGTTGAAATTGGGTCCATTTTACAAAAGCGGGATAAATAAATAGAATTGTGCAACAACTATTCATAGCACACCGCCCACCTTGCGCACACTTTTTAAGTACATGAAAACTCACACTTTTACGGCCCTAGTGAAACAATAAAATGTTTAATTATTTGTTTATAATAATTTTAAAAAAACGCTATTATAGCCTTAAATTTGCTATAACTTTTAAACAAATTAACCGATTTTGATTTAGCAGGTCTAGCTTGGAAGGTTTTTCAATGACAATTATTTGGTCTTTAAAGCACTTTTCTCCATAACCCATATTTTCCGAAATTTAATCGAAAAATTGAAAAAATACGCTTTTTTGCACAAAAACGTTGTTATAAACAATGTTCCAGACTTGAAAATCGTTGCATTTCATAAAATAGAACTTAATATGATATTACGCCCTCAAATCAGTCATAAAATTACAGCTACTAATTTTTTGATATTTTTCATGTCAGCCCGACCCGACTATATGTGGTTCCAAAGCACGCTAACTCAGCGTTTTTACTCTCCTGAGTATGTCAAGAGTTCTTAAAAACTGTGAAATATAATGGAACATATCAGAAATAACTTCATGTGAAATCTGAAATATTCTTAATTTTCTTTAGTACTTACAATGATGTTTATCATTTGCTGTATCAAAAATCAAGAAAAAATAATAACTTATTATATTCTCGAATAATTTTACTTAGAAGACATCACCGCACTGCCAGAAATGTAGTTTCTTGAGATAAAATTAAGTGGTTTTTAGTACTTGTACCTGTGGAACCAGTGACAATATTTCTGTAACTGTAATGTAACAGTGTGCAGAGCTATATAGGTCAAGCTACAGAGATTTAGACTGAGCATTTTGTGTAAAAAGTGTTAGAAGAAAACCAGCTCCGCCATTGTTTGTAAAATAGTTCTATATGAAATAGTGATATGTTTTTCACTCGCGTTTTTTTCAGTTTCTTGCTTATAAAATTGAAACTGTCAGAGTAATTGTGATAGTGTCAATAAACTAATCGTAGAAAATGAAAAGACGAAGAAAATGAGAGGTCGGACGACTCGATGAGACCCTTAATTTGAGAGAAAATCGGAAAAAACTGGAAAAAATTTAGTTTTTTCAAAAATTCATAACTCGGTTATTTTTTGAGTTTCAGCGTAGATCCTGCGGTAACTATTAGTTATTGATATAAAATTCATTTGTGCGAAGAGCAGGAACTGTCCGATCCATGGTTTTTTATCTGTGGCCATTTGAATATTTTACTATGCAATTTTCCAGCAGACCTGAATGCGACAGGTATAGTCCGATTTCAATTTACAAAAAAGATTTTGAAAGTAGAATTCTCATAGTTCAAAACGTTCATCTTGGTTTTACATGAAAACGCTGAGAAATATGTTAAAAATAAAGCTGAACATGACGAAAAACTGCCGAGCGCGTGAGAATAGTTGAAGAGTGGGGGTAGAGCAGTAGGCAAGTTGAAGCATGACATTCGAAAGCGTCGGCATTTTGAACATGACGATAATTGCATAAAATTGTTAATAACAAAGTTATCAATAATAAAGTCGAGTGAAAAACATTACTATATCATATGGAACTATTTTACAAACAATAGCGCAGTTGGTTTTCTTCTGACACTTTTTACATGAAAAAATCTCTGTAGCTTGGCCTAATATTAGATTCATTCCACTTCGACCAAGTATCAGATCAGTCGATGATTTCAAGCTTCGAAACATATGGAAAAATACGATATTTTGGACGGTTAAATTTGCTCACGAAAACTGCTTCAATCAATATCCCTCATATCCTTTAAAATGTATATTATTAGTTATACTTCTTTTGTAATAGATCGTAACGCAATCTGCTATCTTATATTAGCGAATAACTTCATCTCAGAATATCCAGGATCTATGTAGCTGCAATCTAGAAAATAATTTAGTTTCTTTTTATTGCTGAGAGCGTATCAGGGAAACCGGTTATTCTCAGTAGAGGTTTTTGTTCCATTTGCTTCGGGATAACAGATTATTCCACGCGAATAATTAGAATTTTTAAATAACGACTTTCGGAGGAGAAATAATGCAAAATTTCTTCGCTGAGCTGGGTGCGACTAACGATCTGCAGTTAAAAAAGAAAATTGCTATACTGAATTTTGTAAAGCTGCTCGATATTGCTTAGTATAAAGTTTAATATAATTTAGTAATCTGTAGTTGAGCTATAAATAATTTTATTCTCAATATTGGATGATATTAGAGTGAATATGATAAATTCATCATAATCCTGAGAATTTCATACAATAATACAAAGGAAATTAACTTTTTGGTGATAAAAACTCAACATTGACATAAGGCATCTATAAAACTTTAGCAAATTCTTTTGAATAATTGAGGATTAATCCAATCAACTCATAGTTTCATAAGAACCTTCCAACAGAGCTAGTTTCATGAGATCTGATGACATGGAATTCTCATTCATCTTTTAAGGGAGAATGTTAGAACAAATTGCAGAACTTCGCACCACTTCGCCACCTATGAAATGACTTTTACAGATTTGGCGTTCCTGTTTGGCCTAAAATGAGATATCTATCGGTTTC
>JARQZK010001505.1:405000-490993 GCA_030704885.1 Cynegetis impunctata | reverse complement strand
TTTTACAAGCAATTCATACATATGGGGGATGAGTCATTGTAACATCAATTTTTATAAATTTTCAGTACAAGTTTGTATATTCCATTACGAGCATTTTCACTAGGATGAAATCGGCAAATAAGTCAATTGGCAATTACCTGGTAAAAATCACACGATTTTGTAAAGACCAGTCCCCACCCCACGTTTGAATAACTCAGCGACGGTTTCTATGAATTCATAAAGGAATTACGAATTTTGGTCTAAATTTGTGAAGAGATATTCGCGTCAACCTTTTGTGTGTTTTCTTAGAAATATTAACCCAGTCGAATAACTAATGGCCAGGGTTGGATTTCTTACGATTTACGCATTTTGGTCTAAATTTGTGAAGAAAAATTCTCACGACCTCAATCATTAGTTAATACGGTCCTGTCCCGAACACCTGCTCAAACAATAGTAAACAAAAAGACCTGCCACCCGCTTTTGTGAAGAGATATTCGCATCAACCTTTTGTGTGTGTTTTCTTAGAAATACCTGCACCCATATCTAATGTCAGGGGGATGATTCAATCAATACGATTTACGAATTTTGGTCTAAATTTGTAAAAAATATTCAATTTTCACGATCCTCAATCATTAGTTAATACGGTCCTGCCCCGAACACCTGGTCTAACAATAGATCGGGTATAACAAAAGACTGCACACCTGCCTCCGAACAATAGGAACAATAGACCGGCCCAAACAATAGGAACAATAGACGACTTCCTGGAACTGTCATCATCAATCAATTTTAATGGCTCTGGGTGTCCCACTTCTACTTACTACGTCGAAAACTATTCATTTTGTATCAAATGTTACAAACACTCTTGTTTCGATTCAAACGCTTAAACGAACACGAGTTTTCAGATTTTACGCAGGATATTTTAAACAGAAGGAGATAGCAGTTATGTTTGTGTTATTTATGATTTCGAGAATTCAACCGGATTAAGCATTGTTCATTATAATGATAGTATTTTCTCTCTCTCTAATGGCATAAAAATATCGGTAAGTTTAAAAATTGAGTTATTAACACTTGCAGCCGACGATATTTGCTCTAATAATATTGCTTGATAACCTACAAAAATGATTGCAACAAGTTAGCTCTTAGGTGCTTTAAAGCGATTTTTCCTGAAATTTGAATTAATTCAATGTAATCATATTGATCAGTTACTAAATTCGATCCAAACAATAATGTAGCGACTACCCTCTCCATTGTTTTTAACGTCTTTGATGAATCATCGCTTATCACAAAGATTCTGTAACAACCCAGACCTGACAGAAAGGAACGTTCGAGAAAAACAGTTTATGGCTATGATGACTCATCGACTATTAAATGTAGAAGAATCCCCAACAATCGAGATTGGATGTCTGGAGCTTTCTAGAAAAGATCACGCCTGATATATAAAAGTGACCATAGGGCGAATAGGGCCAGCTGAATTCTGATTCTCCCGACACACAAACACACTTTTTTTAAATGAAAAATGGAAAAAAATGTTAAATTCAATGATAATAATGAACCTTATATCATTTATTCGTGGAAGTATGCTTACTCCAATGCCAGAAAGGGTTTATGGGAGCAATATGGACGTGACAGAGTAAGATTTTGGAATAGAATACATAAAACTGGTGAATTCATAACTCCAATTCTTGAAAAAAAAATTGACTTCATAAGAACTTCTAGAGAAGGTGATGATTTTTATTTAGATTATCTGAAACATTATAACCCCTCCCTACCTACCTCTTAGAGTGGTAATTATATATATTACCGGTTGGTAAACTTTGATATTTCATTAGTGAGATAGAGAGCATTGCAGTAGATGGATAAGATTCTTTTAAACAAAAATAGATTAAGATATTCTATACATACTACGAAAAGGAGGATTGCACCTACACGAATAGCTACAATGTCTGAACTTCAACGACAATTGGTCTTTTACAAATATAAATATTTCAATGAAATTGAAAATAAATGGATGCTGCTTGACATTCCAGAGAAAAGATGTCAAATTCAAGAATGTGTAATGGAACTTAAGGAAGATGTTCAATCAATAGTGAATGAAATCCGTCAAAAAGGACATTGTTTTCACGAATGTTATTTTGAAGATTGCTATTCTTGCACAGAAAATTTGCAAGACCTAAAGTGTTATATTCAAGCTTATGAAGCTTTTTACGATTTTATGACATCTGAAATTCCACTTTTTGATCTCTGTATACACTAATCAACTTGGGCTTAATACATTATATCAATATTCTATGGGAAGAACTGCCTGAGGATATCAAGAGTGAGCATGGTGACTTGAGAATTCCAACACAGAATCACTCTGTCGCTAATGAATGTAATGATGATAATGACTGTGAAATTGAAAAATATTTTTGAATGATATGTTAATTGTAGTAAATAAATAAATAAAAAACTTTATTCAATATAAACATGTGTTTTATTTTTCAATTGAAAAATGATATGATATATTAGTAGTAGTATATATACTAGTTATAGTAATATATATATATATATATATATATATATATATATATATATATATAGAAAAAAATATATATAAAATTATTAAACATTGTTGTCATAAATCCAACTTATATATAAATATATACAAAAAAATCATATGAAATTATTGAACATTGTTGCTATCAATCCAACTATTTTTAGAGTTTTCTAGACCTAACCACTTTACAAGTACTTTATCAGCCCTCTTCCTTAAAACTTTTTCAACCAGAAGAATTCCGGGGTGTTTTACATGTTGTAGTTCCATTTCATAAAATCCACCCTTTATGTCCTCACCATTTTCATCTTGAAGCAAATATGTGACAGGATTAGTAGCGAATTTCACTTTCCTCACAGAAAATATCTCATTTGTCCAATTTGGTGTATATGACTTATCAAAATCTTTGCGATATTTACTTATTCATACATGATCGCCAACTTTGAATTTTGTATTCAAATTAGCTATTTTGATATGGTTGTACACGGCATTCAATAATTTCTTTTCATTGTTTCTATTAACCTGAACCGGTTTCATACCTATAGTAGAATGTCTTGTATTATTGTATCGATTTAATATATCGTCTAATGAATTCAACCATTTATAGGTACCTTGTAAACTGAACATTTTCCACAGCATGTTCTTGAGGGTTCGGTTCAGCCTTTCCACAATTGAAGCTTTTTTCGTGCTGTACATACTATAGTGATTAATATCGAATTTTTTCATTAGTTCAGCGAAATTCTTGTTATAGAATTCGTTCCCCATATCCGATTGCAAATTCTTCGGAGAATTTTTCATTTTATTCAATATATCATTCATAGCATTTGTGACATCGCATCCTGATTTTGTTTTGAGGAGTGCAGCCCAAGCTTTTTTCGAAAAACAATTAATGGCTACCAGAATATATTTGTATCCCTTATTTTCTCTGGAATGAGGAATCATCTCAACTAGATCGATTTGAAGGAGGTCATTGATCAATATAACTTTACGCCTTGGAAAGTTTATTCTAGCCGGTTTATGCAATTCATTAACAATATCTCTTTTTATTTCGCTCTCTTTTATTACAGGTTTTCTTCTTCTACCCTTCATGACTGAGAAAATTAAAACTATATACTACTGTAAATTATGCGAATAGCAAGTTTTCATATACCTACATCTGAATCGTTGAACGTAATTGGACATTCGATAACTAGTTCTGCCAGCAAATGTTTACCAGTTACCCCCTTGAAAGATATCTTGTCCTCTTTTTTCAATGAAACATTTTTTATTTCTTTGCTGATATACTCCTCTTTGTTCACTCTAGTGATTAAATGTGGGCAGAGAGTAAAATGCGGTAACAGTTTCACGTTAATGATTTATTCAGACAAAAAGAAAATGAACTTGAACAACTTTATACAATGAATCTTGAGAGAGAAGTGACCACAGACACTTCCTGTGCTCCCGCTTACTAAAGTTCACAGAACACAAAAATAACACTTAGGGGTATGTTCCCCGATATATCTCTTAATAAATTGTACTTCTACACCCCCTCTCAATTTTACAATCTCTAAATACTACTCTAAACCCAACTTATTTCTAAAATAAAGAAATTTTTCTTTAGCAAGACTTTTAGTCATCATGTCAGCAATTTGCTCACTTGTAGGTAAGTATATTAATTTAACAGTTCCATTATTTACCAAATTTCTAACAAAATGATGACGAACATCTATATGTTTAGATCTCTTTGTCTCAAGAGTAGAAGCAATTTTAATTGCAGACTGATTGTCTTCATATGTTGAAATTTTACATATTTCAACCTTAGTAATTTCCTCAATCAGTTGTTTCAAAAACAGACATTCGGTTAAACTAAAAGATAAAGATATATATTCAGATTCAGCAGAAGACAATGCTACAATGTGTTGCTTCTTTGACTTCCACATTATTACATTATCATTCAATTTTACAATAAATCCACTTATACTTTTTCGATCTACAACATCTGATCCAAAATCAGCATCTACAAAATTTTCTATACTATAATTTTTATCTTTATTTTTTAAAAATTTAAGTCTCAAATTTTTAGTGTGTTTAACATATCTTAAAACATTTTTCAGACATTTATAATGTTCATTTGTAAAATTATGCTGAAACTGACTAAAATAAGTAATAGAATAGCATAAATCAGGCCTAGTGCCTAGCATTATATACATTAGGCTACCTACTAATTCTCTGTAAGGAATATTTTCTTGAATTTCACATTGTTCTTTAAAATTTAATTTTAAATTAACTGGTATTGGAGTAAAAGATTCTTTACAGTCTATCATTTGAAATTTTTCTAAAACTTTTTCTATAAGTTCCCTTTGTGAAATAAACAACATATCATTTTCTTTAACAATTTCAATTCCTAAAAATTTAAAATTTTTATCATTATCCATTTCCTTCATTTCAAACTTACATTTTAATAAATTTTTAATTTCAGAAATATCATTAATATTATTTGACAGTATCAAAATATCATCAACCCATATAATAAGATAAGTATTATCTTTAAAATACAAACATGGATCTACCTTTCCTCTAGTAAAACCTTTTTCAACTAGAAAGTCATTGAAACATTCATTCCATTGTTTTGGTGCACACTTAAGACCATATAATGCTTTTTGCAGTTCACACACGTAATCACTAGGTACATTTTCTAAACCTTCCGGTGGTTTCATAAACACTGGTTCTCGCAAATTTCCGTTCAAAAATGCACACTTAACGTCCATTTGTTGAATTTCCAAATTTCTTTGTATAGCTTCAGATAATAATAATCGAAGTGTTACCATTCGAGCTACTGGAGCATACAAATCTTCTATTATGTTTTCTTGCATGAAACCTCTTGCTACTAAACGTGCTTTCTTGATTATTGTACCATTCACTTTCTTCTTAGTAAAAATCCATTTTGAATCAATCAATTTGTCTTCTGATTTGTAAGGAACCAATTTCCATGTTTCATTCCTTTTATGATTTTCAAACTCCTCATGTATAGCTTGCTTCCAGTCATCTTTAGAATTGATTGCTTCTCTGTATGTTAGTGGATTATCTGATATTAAATTTCCTGTAGATAGTGCAGCCATCAAATTTAATTCATAATCCTCATATTTCTTTGGTTTTATTTTTACTCTATCACTATGTCTGATTAGACTATTTTCTGCTGTATTATTAATTCCAGACTGTTCCTCTTCACTATCTTCAGGGTTATCTTGTTTGTCACTAGAAGGTATTTCTATAAATAATTTTCTAGGCGTTTCGTCAAATCTTACAGATTTAGCTGTTATAACTTTATTATTTGTTTTATCCCACAGCCTATATCCATTTGATATATAGCCAATCATTATCAAAGTTTTACACCTTTCTTCCAACTTTCCCTTCCTGTCTTCTTTAGGTATATGTGTGTATGCTGTACATCCAAATACTCTTACGTTGTCTAATGATACTTTGTGACAATACCATATTTCTGCTGGCACTTGATTATTTATTGCTTTCGTGGGAATTCTATTGAGAGTATATGTTGCATGTCTTACTGCTTCACCCCATAGTTCTTTTCCCAACTGAGATTCTATAATCATGCATCTGGCCATATTCATAAGAGTCCTATTGAACCTCTCACAAACACCATTTTGTTCTGGATTTCTAGGAATATTTTTCTCAATTTGAATTCCTTTTTCTTTACAGAAAGTTTGCACTTTTGCCGACATGTATTCTCCACCACCATCACACCTCATTCGTGATATTTTTGTTTGAAATTTATTGGTTACAAATGCTTCATATTCTACAAGTTTTTCATAAACTTCAGACTTATTCTTGAGTAAGTAAATACATGTGAAATGTGAAAAATGATCAATAAAACTCACATAATAACGATAACCATCATATGTTGCTGGAGTTATTGGACCTTCCACATCAGAACTTATTACTTCCAATATTCTTCGAGGCTTTCTTTCTTCTGCTACAGGTTTGAATGTTGACCTTCTCATTTTTCCTTTCTGACATATTTCACATATTCTTTTTGTTTTAAAAATAGACGAATGTCCCATTCTCCTATGCATTAATTCAGAATTAATACATGTAGAAGCCATTTCATGTTGTATTTCCACTTCGATAACATATAAGTTACCTTGTTTAGTTCCTCTCAAAATTGTTTTCCCATTTTTTCTGAAATCAACATGACCATTAGAGAAAATCACTTGGATTCCTTCATTTTCTGCTCGAGCTACTGACAGTAAGTTATAATTAAGCTCTTTGCATAACAAAACATTTTTTAATTTGAATTCACTCTTATTAAATGCACAATTCAAATTTCCCCGTTTTGTGGCAATAAGTTTACTGTTCCTTTCCGCAACACACAATTCTAACTTAACATTTTCAGAATTGGATAAATAATGTTCAAATTTAGAAGATATCAAATGTTGTGTACAACCAGAATCAACAATAAAGGTTAATGACCTTGTTGAGAAGTCTGACATAGACATTAGAACTTCTTCAATATTTACGTTCTGTTCTTCTTCTTTTTCTTGAACTCCAAATGCTATATTTTCTTCAACTTGTTTACTTTCGTTTTTGCATTCACATTTTACACATAAATTACTTCTACCTTGTCCATGTGCTTCTTTATTTTTCCATTTTGGACAATCTACTTTCTTATGTCCTTTTGCATGACAAAAATGACATTTATATGGAAATTTTCCATTCACTTGTTTTGATGAATAAAATACAACATCATCATTTGTATTTCCACTTTTCCCAGACTTTTCTCTGTTTTGCCTTGTTTCTTCCTGTATAAGCTTATTCTTCACGAACTCCAATGTTATAGCTTCAGGATTCTGAGAAAAATATATATCAATGGATGTTGTAACAGCTTGGTAGGATCTTGGCATTGCTAACAAAAGTATGGAAACTAATTCTTCTTCATCAAGTTTTACGCCTGTTGCCCGTAAGTCTTGGACTTTGTTTGTGAACGTTTCAAAGAATTCTGTTAACTGACCTTTAGAAAATTTCATTTCGTTGAGTTCCCTCTTTAAGTTCATTCTTGCAGAGAGACCAGTTCTTGTGTATGTTTTCTTCAATGTTTCAAACATATCTTTGGCAGTTGTTTTTTCCCTGACTGATGTCAATACATTGTCTGCCAACCATTGTACTATAATGTCTCGTGCTTTGGCATCTTTTCTGTTGAACTCTCCTTGATCCATATTTGGAGGTTTATTTCCTAGTGCCTCAACACAGCTCTCTCGTTCTAGTTTTATTCTCAGTCTAAATTCCCAATCCAAGAAACCATTTCCATCGAATAATTTCACATTAGCGAGTACTGCTGATGACGCCATTTTTTTCTTGGCTTCCCTCTCACCTTCCTGATCACTCACTTTACTAATTGAAACTAAACCACTAAACGGTTACGAATTTCCCGAATCCTTTATTTTCCCTTTTTGCCTGATACTGAGCCCATAACCTGTGGGCAGAGAGTAAAATGCGGTAACAGTTTCACGTTAATGATTTATTCAGACAAAAAGAAAATGAACTAGAACAACTTTATACAATGAATCTTGAGAGAGAAGTGACCACAGACACTTCCTGTGCTCCCGCTTACTAAAGTTCACAGAACACAAAAATAACACTTAGGGGTATGTTCCCCGATATATCTCTTAATAAATTGTACTTCTACATTAAATTACTAGGATGATTGTGAATATTTCGGATAGTTCCTGTTTCGAGGGGAAATATCCAAAACGGTTCAGATTGAAATAATTCAGGATCAATGGTGTCAGATTCGAAAATGATTGAAATTTTGTATGTGTATCTTCCGAGAATATCTAAAATGAGTTCATATTCCGAGTAATCATCCTCTTCATTATAATCTTGAACATCTTTATAATATGAATTTATATGATGACCAAATTTATCAATGCTAATTTTTTTTTGTTTTTAAATCTTATTCAAAAACTCCAGCTTCCCTCAACTCTTCAATTATGGAAATGATCTCGTTACTTAGACTTGTATTGCCCGCAGCTTGCAAAGAAACTAACAACCGAAGTCTATCAACCAATTCATTTATATCATCCCAATAAATATAGTCGATTGAATTGTTGGTTAACTGTTTTAATGTCATAATTCCACCACCTAATCTGCCAACCCTCGTACTAGTAGACGGGATTTGCGAACGAGGTCTCCGCGGAATTAATGGTTTACTAGTTAATTTACTTATTATTTTTCTATATTTATAAGAACGACTACCGGCGATTTGCTCGTCAGGATCGTAATTTCGCCTATTAGCACTAGTTCGATCTATAATATCTAAATAATTTTTTTCATCTGTACGGGTATATCCCACAGGTCGTCGTTTGAAGATGAGTCCATAAAGTCCTGGGGTGCCCGCATATTCAAAGTTTTCATCGCCGATAAGGGCATTACCTGTGTCTGGATCAATTGTTATTTTTGCATTACCAATTTTCAAACCATTCGCATCGGTATCGAATCTGGCTCCGAATTTGAAATCAAATTTATTGCTTGTATCGGAAAAAAATGCATCCATATACGAACGAATTGGGGGTAGTGATTGTAAATATAGATCGAATTCTTCAGTTTGTGAAAAATTTTGCAAGTATTGCTTGGTATCTACATACGTTTCGTTAAAGAATTTATCATCGGAAATTCCTTTATCAGCATCACCTTCATTAATAACACCCGCTTCATCGTCATCAGCATCAGTTGTAGTTTCGGCTATCGTATCTGTTTCAAGGAAATTTGGCTGGGGGGGGATAATCTTTTGGTGTTGAAGATGAAAGTTTCTTAAACCCTCTTGGCTTTTCTTCTTCCTTTTCTTCTTTTTTTTTTCCTCTTCAATTTCCTTCTTAATATCAATTACGGTTTTTTTTATCGTCAAGTTTCCTGGCTATAGTCTGCAATTGTTTTGTTATTGGTGAAAATGAATCCTCTCTAATAATTTCACCCTCTTTCAGAAATTCCAATTTTTTCTTCAAATTGTTTCTAACATTAATTAGATTTTTTTTAGCTGTGACAATGTTCATGATGAATAAAACAGCTTATCGGCTTAACAGCTAATCAGTTAACCAATTGATAGCTAATTAGTTAAAACAGGTATCTAATTAGTTAAAACTGGTATCTAATCAGTTAAAACAGCTATCTAATTAGTTAAAACAGCTATTTAATTAGTTAAAACAGCTATTAAATTAATTAAAACTGGTATCTAATCAGTTAAAACATGTTGAAGAACAACCTGTTCAACGATCTGATATTATCTGATAAAAATAATCGCTAATTCAGATATATATATATATATATATATATATATATATATATATATATATATATATATATATATATATATATATATATATATAGTGATCAAATCCTTTTCGATAGCATCCTTTTTCGATTTCACTATCCTTATCAATCACAATGAAACCATATTTATCGGTCCAACATGCTGCACACATTTTTTTAAATTCGTCATATTTCAAATCGGTATTCACATGCTCATCATAAACATGCTTCAGATTATTCTCATCGGTGCGAAATATCACCAGTAAATTTGCATTATCACGTATTAATTGTTTTGGGACACGTGTGTAAGTTTGTCCTAAATAAAAACAGTCGATATTCTTGTGCCTACCCATGCTAAAGTATTCACGCATCAAATTTTGGTTGGTGCAGGAAATGTCATCAAAGATAAAAATAGAATTGGGTTTCGAGTCTGATGGGCTGACAATATTCTCACAGTTATTGTATTTATTATATGAAATTTCTTTGATTGGAGAAAGCAACTCCTCCAAATATACATATTTCGGTTGAAATAACGATTTTGAATAAACGTGAACATTCTGAAATCTTAATCCGTTGGGGTGTACTAGTAAATTAATCATCACGTTGGTTTTACCACAGTTTGACGGACCCACTATGAGACACCGAATTGTGAAAGGTAAAAGTGCACCGTGTCTTCTTTTCTCAACTTTACGTCCCCCATGAAAATCTGCGTTATCTATTGCTAGTGATGACTTCTGTTTAACAATACGCATGTCTTTAACTAACTGAGTTTTAGCACAAATTGATTTATATATATATATATATATATATATATATATATATATATATATATATATATATATATATATATATATATATATATATATATATATATATATATACAGTGGCGTAGATAGGAGGGGGATCAAGGGGATCAATCCCCCCCCCATGAGGCTACGAAAATTATAATAGAATTGAATAAAAGTCTTCGTATCTACGTATTTAAGTATACATGAAATTTATTAAGCACTAGCACCTCTTTTGGTATTATGTATATGCGATTATATGAAAATCATCTAGATATGTTTTTGTGACGACTGTACAATTGTGTGTGCAATATCTACTTATAATTTCAACATTATAATTAATCAAGAAATTGAATCAATTTTCTAATTTTGGGTGAAGTAACTAGTAGTTTTGCATATTCTATTCAATGTTCAATTAGTAAGTTTAATCGGTCACTTTGAGCAAAAACACATGTTTAAAAAAGGTCAAATGGGTCTAATAGAGAATTTTTATTTCGAAAGGAAGAAGTCAACCAAAATCATCTTGCACTTCTTCTCTTTATAAATTGTATACTGTACTTACTATTAAACAAAACTGCTCGAGCTTTTGTTTAATGGTGTAGTGTTATATCTAAAACACGAGCGGTTTTGTTTAATAGTAATGGTATTATATATATTTTCGATCAATATTTAATATTTCCAATATTTTTTAAGGTAGAGTAGGCATCAAAATATGAGTAACTTTCGGCTTTGACAATTTAATTACTCCATAACATTTTGAAGTAAATAAAAATTTTCTGTGATAGCGTTCAATCCATTTCTGGACTTGGAGAAAGATTTACTAATCATGAGAATATAGTCTAGTCAATAAGTGCTTTTTTTTGTTCAATTTTGTTCATGAATCTCAGAAAAATATGAATTAGGTGTCACTCGATTCGAAAGAGCATGAAGATATTTTTTGAAAAAATTTAAGTTCCGTTCTTGAAAATTGTAAAAGTTATAATCAATTTACTGAAAGAAAAAATTATCTCAAAAACTAATTGATATTTTTGATATCTAAATACATAAAAAAAAGAAAAAAATTTCTAAAAGAAAGTCTCCTGGAACTGTAGGATTAATATTTATAGTTTTCTCAGAGTAAAAATACGGCCGACAACGGGTAGTCTGGCATTTGGGACACTTTAACAATAAACATTGTTCAACTATATTAAATATTAAATCAAGAAATGTAAAATTTCAGGTTCTTACTGGATAGGTAAATGACCATAATCCAGTGACAAAACATTTTTATCGCGATTTTTCAATTGGTTATGCAATAGTCTTTTGCTGCTTGAACAAGAACATTGAGAGTGTAATAACTGTTAAACTATAGATCTGATACATTTTTCCTTTCATGGAGCTAGTTTCAAAAAAAAGCAGAATAGATTCCTGTTAAAAAAAATTTAATTTTTCAGTTTTTTACTAACAATTTACGCATTTTAATTAATCATAACTTTCTTTCCTTGATTCTCTTATAAACAACGCATTTGTTTATAACAATTTTTTAAACAATAGGAGATGAATATTGAAAAAACCATTTCCATGTAGCTTCCGATAATAAAAAACGGATCATTAAAATTATGAAAAAAAATTAATTTTGATTTTGCAAAACTATACCTACGTGAATTGTCAATAAACAATTGAGAAATTTTTTCAATGGGGATTTACTCTGAAGCCTTATAATAATAGCTCTAAGAATGAAAAATAATTTCAGATCCATAGTGAACAGTTATCACACTTACAATTTTCATGTTCAAGTACCAAAAAATTGTTAATTAACTATTGCATAACTAATTCAAATATCGCTATTATCGCTGGATTATTGCTTATTCACCACGATTTAGTAACTGTCTGAATTTTTCATTCCTTAATTTTCATATTTAATATGGAAAAATAATTGTTGAAGTGTCCTAAATGGGCGTGACTTGCCCAAACCAAATTACCCGTTTTCGGCCATATTTTTACCTATCTGAGAAAATTATGAATATTGATCCTACAGTTCCAGTAGTTGGGTCTTTTTTTTGGGAAATTTCCTCTTCTTTTCGAATCTTTCTTCATATTTTCTCTTCATAAAATCTCAATTAATTTTTGACATATTGGCAAAGAACCAACCCCCCATTTTTTCAGTATATTGTTTACTTTCACAATTTTCGCGAGCGAATTTTTATTTTTCTCAAAAAACGTCTATATGCTATTCCGAATCGAGTGACACTTTGCTCATATTTTTTTGAGACTGCTGAAAAAAGTTGAACAAAAGGAGTTTTTGACTAGACTAAATATATTAGAAAGATTTTCGATGTTTTTCAAGCATGATTTATACGAAATTGACAAACCAGTTGATAAATTCATCAAAACTGATGAGTTTTATCAAAAATTTCTTACTGCCACAACCTGCTGTTCTCGTAACTTGAAAGTGTGGAAGAAATATTTAATTCGTAAAGGCGATGTTAAGCCTAAAAATTCAATAATAGAGCTTGATGAAATTTTTTTTTCGAATATCAATATGTTGTTCAGAATATTAGATATGCTGCCGGTATCAACGTTTGAAGCGAATAGAAACGATTCAACGGAGCACGATAAAAGAAGTGGACTTGTAGTGACCCTTCTGAATATATAAAATTCATTGCAAATTAAAAACTCATGTTTGTCTAATTTTTTGATTTTGAAAGGTTTGGCTGCTCTGGCAATTCATCGTGACATTGGAATCACAGCTGACGAAGTCATGAATGTCGAAAAACGCCGAAAACTAGATTTTCTTCTCTAATTTTCCCAAGAATATGTTCAATGATTTATATATCCAATTTAATATAATTCAATTTTTCACTAATTCTTGATGAATTTTTCTAATTCAAATAATTTGAATTTTTTGCAATTTAATACAATTTTTCTGCTTTTTTTGTACTATCTACATGAAAAATTATTTTTATCAACAAGAATAGAACTTAAGAAGAAAAACTTATGAAATTTTTGCACTAAGTCATATCCCCCCCCATCGCAAAAAGCTATCTACGCCACTGTATATATATATATATATATATATATATATATATATATATATATATATATATATATATATATATATATATATATATATATATATATATATATATTATGTAACAATGATAATACTCATTTTGTTTTATTCATTGTACTTCTTAACATCTGTATATATATAATGTCCAACTCAAAGTTTAAAAACATTCGTAATCGTAAAGTTTGCGGAGGTAGATCAACAATCAAAGGATCAGGTGTTTTGAATAATCTGATAAATAAGCTACCGTTTGAACTACATTTACCAGGTGGTCTGACAAAAACATATTCATATTGCGGTCCGGGCACAAAGCTACAGGACCGTCTTAAACGTGGTGATCCTGGAATAAATCAATTGGACGCTGCGTGTAAAAGACACGACATAGCTTATGATCAATCAAAAGACATTAATCAACGACACGTAGCTGATCGTATACTAGCATCTGAGGCTATTCAAAGATTTCGCTCACCTAACTCTTCATAAGGAGAAAAAGCTGCATCATTAGCAGTCGCGGCAGCAATGAAAACAAAAGTGAAGTTAGGTATGGGGTGTAAAAATAACAATTTCAATAAAAGGACGAAAAACTTGAAAAAAAAGGAAAAAACTGGACGTGCTCTAAGTTTTCGAGGTGTGAGCAACTTGGCTAGAAAAGCGCTAAGAAACCGTTCAAATTTCTCGAATCTAAACGATGCAATCAAAATTGCTGTTAAGTCTAATAAAAAAAATTCTGCGGGTGGAAGAAAAAGGGGGCTGAAACTGAAGAAAAAGGGGGCTGAAACTGTATAAAAAACCACCTCGTATTATTCCTGTTCCCAAGACTGGAGGGTTTTTACCACTGATACCAATATTTGCAGGTCTATCAGCCCTAGGGGCTTTAGCGGGAGGAGCTGCGGGGATAGCTAAAGCTATTAATACTGCAAAATCTGCATCGGAACAACTAAAGGAATCTCAACGTCACAATCGAACGATGGAAGCTGTAGCGATGGATAAAGGACTCTATTTGAAACCTTACAGAACTGGACTGGGGCTTTTTTTAGACCCGACAGGTTATCGGAGAAGAAAATACCCATAAAATTACCGAGGCGAGCTTTAACGAATTTCGATTTGTTGAAATTCGCTAAAATGCTCAAAATTCCTCATTTTCGTGGTACATTTATGCGAGACAATTTGCCTAGGAAAATTAGTTCTATCGAATATGCAATAGTTAATTTGGATGAAATGAAAAATGTCGGTACACACTGGGTAGCTTATTTTACTTTATTTCGATAGTTTTGGGGATTTAAGTCCTCCACTCGAATTAATTCGTTATTTTCAAAGCGATCCCTCCTGCTCAATAATCAATTTCAACTATAATAAATTTCAGAAATTTAATTCGATTAATTGTGGGCATTTATGTCTCAAGTTTCTACACAACACTTTCGCTCTCTCTGAAAGCTGAATGAGCTGAATCCACGGAACCAGTTCAGTAAGACATTGAAAATGTGTGTAATTAAGAAGACTTCTCGGAATGCAGCATTGAATTTTTAACCGAGTTAAATATATAAATATTGCATAATGGGATCAATATCATTTGAGTTTTATCTGTTCAGTGGCGTGCATAATGTCATATACGTTCACTCTCACGGGGAATGAATCAATCTTAAGTACAAATTTTTATCCACCGATAAATTTGGATGAACATGAAGATTATGATATAGGTCTCATTAATCTTGAAACTTATAACTCAATGCCTAATATCGACTCGACCAATAATAAATTTTACTACACTCTAGCGGATAATAATAATAATAACAATATTACAAAAGTAATAGAGATTCCCGAAGGATCGTATGAAGTGAAAAATATTAATCGATATTTACAACAAGCTATAGGTGATAGTAGGAAATTTAAAATTTTAAAAATACTCAATATCAAAAATAAAACCAAAAGTAGACTTGGAGAAGTGGAACTTTCCGCAGCATCCCTTATTCTGATGGCAAACAACAATACATTGAAGAGTGAAATTAAAGCGACATTCGATATTGATTTCGAACCGAAAGATTCTTTAGCACAACTTTTAGGTTTCAAACATCGCAAGTTGATAAAGAATAAAAGACATATTTCCGATTACCCCGTGAGCATAAACAGGGTGAATTCTATCGGAATAGAGTGCAATATAGTTTCAGGATCTTATCGAAATGAAAAGTCTGTTCATATGCTACACGAATTCTTCCCCAATGCCCCACCAGGTTACAAAATTATCGAAAACCCATGAAACGTTATTTATCTACCAATAAATACCAAGCAAATCGATGAGCTGACAGTTAAATTAGTGGATCAGGATGGTAAATTGCTCAATTTACGTGGTGAAGTCGTCACAGTAAGGTTGCACTTGAAGAAAACTCGTAGAAATGGGGATTGATTTTACTAGTAGCAACAACAATCAAAGAGCAAAAAGGAGACGTGCGCATGCTTTCACGAATCCTATAAATTATAAGCCTTCCAAGATGTCTAATAGTTCATTGAAGAAAGTTAAACGATTAACACCTTCTAATCAGACTTTTCCTTCTTCACTTGGCTTGAAAGTAATAAATCAAACTAAAAATTAATAAATCAAAAAAATTGTGCGCCAGAGCTGTAATAAATATTCGATTGATATTCAACAGCATTGTATTGTTTTGTAGAATAAAGTGTGATTGTAGTAGCAACCCCACATAGAGAATGGATATATTAGACATAAACGAAAAAACAGTGTTTTATGATGCCATTACAAATGCTGAGAAACATTCACATTTACCATACGCAGACAGTTCGCTCGGCAACAACGACGAAATTCGTATACCGATTAAAAATCAAGATGCATACACCCATCCATGGAATAGCTCATTATACATTGAGGGTAAACTGACTGCGAAAAAAGCCGATAATACAATATCGAAAACGGTGAAATTTGTAAATAATGGAATTATGCTATTATTTGATGAGATCAGATTCGAAATTGGTGGTATGGTGATTTCTAGGGTGAGAAATCCTGGGGTAGCAACCACCATGAAAGCCCTCGCTTCTCTGAGTACAAACGAGAGTACCGCATTAAGTATTGCCGGATGGAATCCTTTCGACGATTTCAATATCACCAATGACAATGGTAATTTCAATGCAGTTATTCCGCTCCGCTTTCTTTTCGGTTTTTGTGAAGATTTCAAAAAAATAATTTTAAATTTACGTCAGGAGCTGGTCCTTATACGATCAAATTCTGATATTAACGCTATTTCGAATAGCACAGATGGTGGTGAAACGGTTAAAGTAGAATTGACTAAAATCTTTTGGCGTGTACCTCATATCGATGTTGATGACATAGAACGTGTTAGATTACTCAAACAGGTGTCTAGCAATCGGGAGCTTGAAATTGCGTTCAGAGAATGGGAGTTACATGAAAATCCTTTACTTCAACAAACCAGAAGTCAAATATGGGCTATTAAAACCAGTACTCAGATTGAAAAACCACGATTTATAATTTTCGGATTCAAAACTGGACTGAAAAATAAAATAACAGCCAATTATAGTCATTTCAATCATAATAATTTGACGAATCTTAAAGTTTATTTGAACTCTGAAATGTTTCCATACGATAATTTGAATCTCAACTTTAAAAATAACCAATTTGCCGTCCTGTACGAAATGTATGCTAATTTTCAACAATCGTGTTACAATCGTGAAAATCAACCCTTGCTCTCTCCTTATAAATTCAGAGATATCGCATGCTTAGCAGTTATCGATTGTTCGCGACAGAATGAGGTACTGAAATCTGGAAGTGTGGATATCAGGCTTGAATTTGAGAGCTCTGAAGATATTCCCGCAGAAACGTCAGCTTTCTGTCTGATTTTACACGATAAATTAGTCAAATATAATCCACTTACTAGCGCAATTCGTATTGTGCAATAATCAAATATGTTTATCGTAGATATTCAAGGCTTTCAATATGGAAAAAGCGAGTTTATATGTAAGGAAATTGCAGTTTTAAAAAATTTCACATTTTCACACAAAATCGTAAACATTCCCATAGATTATTCGCACCTTGATAAAAGAGTGAAAGTTCAAGCAAATTGGCTCACTAAAAATGTACACGGATTGAAATGGAGCGATGTTGGAACAATTGATCACTCAGAAATAGCACAATTTTTAAAGGAGTTAACAACGGACTATGACGGATCCATAATGGTAAAGGGTTTGCAAAAAAAGAATTGGATTGAAAAGTATGTATCAGAGAAGAAGAATGAAGTAATTGATGTGGAATCATTAAACTGTCCTCGTTTAAGTTCTCTACAAAATAACGAATCTTTTCATTGCAATCATTATTCGTTCAATTCACTACGCTGTTCAAAAAACAACGTATTCCAATTAGGAATGTGGTATCTCAACGATTATTTAAAAAAGCCCCTGTAAATAGCACTTTTCTCCACCAGAAACCAGTTCCCCACCCATAACCATCCAGTCTTCAAAACATATAAAATAGAGCACTTACGCTACAATATTAATACACATTGAAAATATGGTTGATAGAATAATCAACGAGTTTATCAGCTCCTCGACTTTCGAGGAGCAACTTGATTTCATCAAAGATGAAATTGCTAATGCATTAGAGAACTTGAAACGTTTGAACACAATAGTGATCAAAATGATTCAACAACAACAACAACAACAGCAGAGCCAACAATTTTCCAGCCAAATTCCAATGGATTTGACAACGTCATCAAGGTGTGAAATCAATCAGCCGATCACAATGGATTTTGATGAGAATGAAGTGCCCCACCAATCAATAACGAAGCCTGAATGCATATGTAAAATATGCACTATATTGAGAGAGTCTCCAAAATCACCAACGGCTGAATCTCAAGAAGGTGAATACCTCCCTACGCACCATTCAATATGGACCTCTTACGATAGTGATGGTAATGAGATCGACGAAGAAGTATTAGAACATTTTTCCTCTTCTTCAGATGAATAATTAATGTTGTAAATATAAATATTTATATTTTTTTCAATAAATAAAATAGTATTAACAGATATATAATTTTTTATTTCACATTTTATAATAATAGAGTTGGGTGAATTACATTAGTGATTGTAACAGAACAAGAGTTTCTTCATAATCAGTTAATTTTGTGGAGGGCCAAAGTCCACAGCATGGTCCACAAGTCCATCCTAATTGAGCATTTTTATCTTCTTTTCCAAGTTTTATATTTTTCTCGATCCATTCGAGCAATTTTTTGTGAATATCATTCGATGTGGGAAGAAATGTATAAGGTAAGTGCAAGTTTTCAATCACTTTAATTATTGCAGCCTAGATTTTACAGTTTGCATAATAAGCTGTCTCACAAACACTTAGATCTATGCATTGGTCTATTTTTTTATATTTTTTTTGTATATTTACGGTGTTGAATAGAGTACTGAGATCGTATTGTTTGTCACCATTCAAGTTGTTCGATAACAGATCGTATGAATAGAGTGTGTATTGTTTATTCACAAATAATTCATTATCCTTAAGAAAATTATCGATTTCGTCCAAATTCATTATTTTTATTTTTTTAATTTTACACATTTCAAGGAATAACTCTACATTTTATTATTATTATTTTGAACCGGGGTCGTTGTGGCTCGGTTAGCCTTCCGGGAACTGCGACCATGTAGATCTTTTGTTCTCTACCCTACCCATTCATTGAAACCCAAGGAAGTCGTCAATGGTGTTGATAAACCCGACAACATCCTTGGGAGCCTTGGCCGTTACCTCATGGGTATCCAGGACAGGTTTCCCCATATGAGTGGTTCTCAGTCCCGCCAACTCTGGACACTTGCATACCATGTGTTCAGCTGTTTCTGCTTCTGATCCACAGAGCCTACAAATATCATCTGCTGACTTTCCCATATGGTACAAATGGTGTTTGTACCGATAGTGCCCTGTCAGCAGTCCAACCATCGCCCGAAGCTCAGCTCGTGACAGCTTCAGGAGCTTTCTGGCATAGGTCTGTGAAATCTTCACGAACTTCTTTGACTGCGTGAGTCCAGGAGTGTTTCTCCAGAGGTTACTCTATTATCCAACTCCCATTGTTGAACCGCTGCCTTATATTGGTCTTTTCCAAGACCACATAAAGGCTCAGGTCCGGCAGGTGTTAACCTTGATGCACTTTTTGCAAGTTCATCGGCTTTTTCATTTCCTTCAACACCACAATGCCCTGGCACCCACAGTAGAGTCACTTTATTGCCTCTGGCCAGTTGCTTTATGGTATTACGGCACTCCCATGTCAGTAGAGATCCCTGGCTTTGTGATTCCAGGGACCTCAGCGTGGCCTGGCTGTCCGTGGTGATGTAGATATGCGCCCCTTTGAGGTTCATTTTGAGGCACTCCTGAGCGCATACGTAAACAGCCATTATTTCGGTCTGTAGAATAGAGGGTTCACTTCCCAGGGATTTAGAGATCCTCAGTTTAGGTCCATATACCCCAATGCCAGTGCCTCTCTCTGTTTTTGATCCATCGGTAAACCATATGGAAGACTTTTTGTCCAAACGATTAACGAAACTTATTGCACTAGGACGGTCAGCTATGACCGTTTCAAAGGGCGTTTCGAAATCGAAGATAGTTGGCATAACATCCGATGGTTTTGCCAAGAGTTTTGAATCCAGTTGATTCAGTATCCTCATATGTCCAACCCAGTTTCCAGGTAGGAGCTTCCCGTTAAGGGATATTCTCATTGCTTCCAGCAGGCTGCATTTCTTCACATGTATACGTAAGGGAGGCAGATCGAGTATGACCTCAAGCGCTGCTGTGGGAGCTGTACGCATAGCTCCCGTAACACCAATGCAGTTTTTGCAGCCGGTTGCGTGTGCTGACCTCTTCGGTTTTTGTCCACCATGCTAGAGACGCATAGGTGACAATCGGGCGTACTACCGCAGTGTATAACCACAGTACCATTTTCGGTTTCATGCCCTAGGTCTTTCCAAAGAGTCTTTTGCAGGCCCACATAGCCGCTGTGGCTCTGGAAAGAGTCCTATCTATATGTTTCCTCCAGTTGAGTTTACTGTCCAGGATAACACCTAGATATTTGCATTCACTAGAGAAGTTTAGAGTCTGGCCATTTAGGACCGGAGCTCTCAGGCGGAGGTTCCTTCTTCTACTGAAAGGAATTAGTGTTGTCTTCGAGGGATTGACAGTAAGCCCCTCTTCCTCGCACCACTTTTCGATAATACTGAGGGCAAGTTGCATTCGGCTACTTATAGAGCCCTCATGCTTGCCTCTTACAGTTACCACTATGTCGTCAGCGTATGCCTGGGCGTTAAAACCATCTGCCGTAAGCCTCTCCAGAAGACCATCCATGACCAGGCTCCACAGCAAGGGTGATAGTACCCCTCCTTGAGGGCATCCCCTGCACGTCAGCACTGTCACTTCAGCTTCCCCCAGATAGGCTGTGACGGTTCGCCCTTTCAACATAGCTGATATCCACTTCACAGTGGAGGGTTCTATCCCTTTTCGTTCAGCTGCATTACATATGGAAACATGTAGGGTATTATCAAAGGCCCCCCAATATCTCCAAACATTGCAAGTAGAATCTCCTTTACATTGAGGGTGCCTTCCACCTCTCTAAGAATGATGAAGGGCGTCTACAGTCGATCTACCCGCCCTGTAGGCAAACTGCTTGTTGTGGAGCTTAACACGTCCCCTTATGTTATTGTCTGTTATTTTCTCCATGGTCTTCAGGAGAAAGGAGGTAAGGCATATGGGTCGATAGGATTTAGGCTCCGTGGAGCCTTCCTGTCCCACTTTGGGTATGAATACTACCCTTGCTTCCCTCCATGATTTCGGAATATAGCCCCTTGCATAGCTGGCCTTGAAAAACTCAGCCATCGGGGTTATGATGAATTCAACACCTTTCTGAAGCATGGCCGGAAAGATGCCGTCCATGCCAGCTGATTTGAAGGGCTGAAAACTCTTTATCGCCCACTCAATTCTTTCTGGTGTGAATAGTCTACCAGCTTTCTGAAAATCCCAACTGGTGGGGTTGTATGCCTCTCGAGTGGGGACATTATCTCTAGTAATAATCTGCTCAGAGCCAGGGAAGTGAGTCTCTAGTAGAGCTCTCAGGCTCTCTTCAGGATCATTCGAAAAATCCCCACATGGCTTCTTTATTTGGCCAATTGGGTTGGAGTGATCCTTGGATAGTGCCATTTGAAGTCTAGCTGCAAGGGCTGTTTTATCTATTCCCTCACAGAAACTTCTCCAGGACTGCCTTTTGGCTTTTCTAACCTCTTTGTTGTAATTTGTCAGGGCCAGTCGATAGGTATCCCAGCTGCCTTCTCGCTTAGCCCTGTTGAAGGCTTTCCTAGCCGCTTTTTTGAGGTTCTCAAGTTGTTTATTCCACCAGGGAACGTCTCTGGAGATCGTTTTCTTCCTGAGTGGACAGCTGTTCTCAAAAGCTCTCTTCAAACATGATGTGAAGTGAGCAGAGGCGTTATCCAAGTCCTCATTTGAGCTGATGTTGTATCTCAGGCCTTCCAGTTCCGACCTCATATGGGCTGCGTAGAGTTCCCAGTCAGTCTTTCTGGGTATCCTGCATTCAACATCAGCTGAAGCTATTGCTTCAACATCGAATTCAATTGCCATATGGTCTGACATGGATGGTTCTTTTGAAACCCTCCAGTTCTTGACCATTTCCGCAATAAATGGTGTCACCAGCGTAAGGTCAATTACTTCCCTTCTAATCGCGTTCATAAAGGTTGGACTGTTACCTACATTTGCTATTCCTACATTGTGAGAAAACAGAAAATCAAGTAAATCCTCACCTCTGTGATTAGTGTCCGTGCTTCCCCATACCGTGTGGTGTGCATTCGCATCGCAGCCCAGAATGAGTTGTTTCTGCTCCTTGCGGCACCATTCCACGAGGCGTTGGACTTCCTCTGGTGGTGGGCTGATGGCGTCACCCGGAAAATAGCCTGAGGCAAAGACCACCTGCCTCCTACTCTTTCCAGTCTGCACCACAATCAGAGCCGCAGCAAGGTCCCTGGTGAGGAACTCTGTAAGTGGAAGGCAAGTTAGTCCCTTTCTGAGTACAAGCATAGCTCTTGGACTTACTGACCTATTGCAATATATCATTTGATATAGGTTATTTGGAAGGCCTCTGATTTGACCTCCATTTATCCAGGGCTCCTGTATCAGCCCTATGTCGATGCGCCTTCTAGACGTTCTCCAGCATAAGGCACTAGATGCTGCCTTTGAGTGCTGGAGATTTATCTGAAGGCACGTCAGCCGTTCGTGCCCTATGGGGTGGTTCGTCCACTAGGCGGTTTGGAGGGAGCCGCAGGTTTTACACTGCTGGACTTCCCTTTACCACGCCTTTGCGGAGCAGCCCCTCCCCCAGAGCTAGTGGATGGCTTGGGTGTCCCTCCGTCTCCGGCTTTCGTAGAGCCTGATAGGTTTTCCACCCTGTGCCTTTCCTCTGCCTTGGGCTTTCCTGGCTTGGAGCCCGAGGTCGAGGCCTTTTGAGCCTCATCCCTCACCTCCGTTGCCTTATGGCCCTCAAGGCGAAGATTGGCCTGGCCGAACCTATAGTCGATCCGCCAGTTTAAGGCTCTAAGTCTTTCGACCGATTTGATGTCAGCCGAGATGACGAATTCTAGCGTGGGTCCTGATGATCCCCTCCGTAGAACCCCCCAGTTGGAGGTCCTCAATCCCTCATTTTGGATCTCCATGAGAGCCAGGATCTTCTCGTTGGAGAGGTCCTGGCTGTTTGGAAGGTAGCCAATTAGGATCTCCGGGTGAGGCAGTTCAGCCTCTTCCACAATCCTTAGATCGGCTCCCTCCCAGGGCTTCAGCTTCGGCTGGATGCTCCTCAGCCACTCAGCAGTGTCTTTGTCGGAGCATGTCAACCCAAACCAGCCCGGTCGGAGATGTAGTTGCTGGAACTTGGGCCTCACCACGGCCTCTCTTCCCAGTTCGATTATCATCTCCAGAACTGCTGCTTCGATGGCCTTCAGTTGGTCCACTCCCAGTAACACCTCTGGATAGTTTTTGTCCATGATACCCACCTTGACGCCAGCGGTAACCTGGCTGTAGGTGGATCCATGTGCGGTAGGAGTCTTGGAGACTCCTGAGTACTTTGAGGCTTTTGGAGCCTCCTCTTTGACACGCTTAGGCTCTTCACCTTTAGGTGTGCTGTCCTCCGATCTATGTCCTTTGGTCGCTTGGCTTGTTCCCGGACCAATTGGTTTCGCAGCTTCTCTCCTGGCTTCCTCTGGCGCCATCCCCTGCTTGATGAGAAACTTCATTCTCTTCCTGGCTGCCCCAGAGAGTCTGTCCCTCTTCACCGCCAGTTTTTCGAGGCCTTTGACGACCTCCTCGTCGCTACTTCTCAGCAGCATTTCCTCGGCTATGGGGCCAGGACTTGCGTCCTGTTCCGCAGACCGGTTGAGGCTTTGTTCTTCCTCTCTTTTTGGCACGTTAGGGCTGGTGCCAGGCCCATCTTCTTGATTTTTTACTTGGTCCATATTTAGTCCCACGAGTAGCTAGGGAAATAAAAAGTCACCAGGAGCAGAGCCCCGCATGCCCCTGGAAGGCTTGTTGAAACCGGAGGTCGCCTGGTATCTGGAGTTCGCATATTAACGACTAGATCTTCCCTCTAGCCATGCAGACATCGGCATATGCTGTTTCACCTTGTCTTGGGGAAAGTGTTTATTGTGTCTTCCTTACACTTGGTTCAGGCGGTCAAGCCAAAACCCCCGACGCGCTTCCTCTGCCCGCGAGACATGACCACAGACAGCAGGTTCGCACAGCGGTGTGTCAGACACGAGGGCGTCAGACCCTTACGTGTCTGGCATCGTTTACCCACGTGTAATACCTTAAACCACGATACTACAGCCAGGTAGTGGGAGTCGGTCTTAGTTTTCACCACTCAACTTGGACCTTATCGACGTGGGAGACCCTGCCAGAACCATGTTCCGTCGACTTCGCTCCAAGAATCATCACGGCTACTTAAGCCCTCACACCGTCGCCAAGGTGCCGACCGTTCTACATATTTATCGAATTCGAGTTTGTTTAGAAAAATTGAGTGAATTATTTGAGTGTTGATATTTATTCCGAAATCTTCTTCTAATTCGGAAATCCTTTGAAAATAGTAGGTCCTTAGCGGAAATTTCTTTATACGTAAAATATTTTGTAAAAGTACATTCGATGAAGGTTTATGAGGTTCACGAAATATAGCAATTTTTAAATATTTATCGTAAACTTTTTTCGCTTTCATTTCCACTTCATATTCCAGCATCTTCTCTAAGAAATAGCTCGACATTATAAATTTTTTACACTTGACCGATAAAATGTATGTATTTGAAGCAAATCTTTCTTTCAACTAATGCAACTGGTTCAAGTCTATATATATATATATATATATATATATATATATATATATATATATATATATATATATATATATATATATTTATATATATATATATATATATATAAATATATATATATATATATATATATATATATATATATATATATATATATATATATATATATATATATATATATATATATATATATATATATATATATATATATATATATATATATATATATATATATATATATATATATAAAAAATATATATCTACATGCTTGTGCGCATATAACCCCAAGGCTAGTGTGCAAGTGCAAAAGTGACGAACTCACTATTCTTTTGTCATCGTGCGGGCTAAGAACTACTTTATTCTGATTTATTGAATAAACTTGATGATTTATCGATCTGATTAATTTTTGACTTTGACTAAGAGATTCATTATTAAACAAACAATTTTTATAATCTTCAAATGAAATTCTTCTCATCGTGCCCGATGTGATACCTTTTGCCTTTTTCACATCATATGGAATATATTTAATATTTTTTTGCACTCTATATGCATACATTTTTGATCGCAAACCTACAAATTCAAGCATTATATCCCCATGAAGTTCATCTTTCATCAACCCAAGCACCTTTTTATTCACTCTCGGCATATTATAAATATTATTTTCGGTATAATCTGAGGTGTCAAATTTCTCTATATCACGTTTGATGTACTCGTAAATGTCATCTACATATATACAAATTCGTATACCCCACTATCAGTGTGACTATAAAGGAGTTTAAACCTACCCCTAAACACATTACATACATAATTATAGTGAAAATCATAAAGCAATAATTTGGAATTATCTAAAATGGTAAAACCTATATAAATTGGTTTATTAAGCTTCACCTCTAACTTATTCATTTCAATAATCACAAAATTTTCACTGAAAATTGTACAGCTATGGAAATTAGGTTGAGATATGAGGTGACGAGCCCCATTTTGTAGCAATTCGCACATCTTTATATTTTTGAGTATTTTCCATACACTTTCCAAAAACAGCATTTATGAACAATTTATAGAGATTTTTTTCGAACTCGTTGCGTGACATTTTACGTTTATAAGAGTTCAATTGTATGTAACTTTTGAGCCAGGCAGACTGTTTGAATTTGAAAACTTTATGCACCTTTTTCAAAACAAGTCTGTTTCATATAAAATTTCAAATTTTTATACTGAACAATGTAATTTTTCTTAGGCAGTAGAGTGGTTAATAATTTTTTCTGATTTGATTAAGAAGATGGTGGACACATATGCTCAGGTGCTAGGGGTAAATCTTTGTGTTTATCATGCAAATGAATGGGATAGTCCAAGTCACATTCAAAAATATACCCCACATCACCATCATCGGCTAGATTCATTATATCTAAATTTTTTATTTCACATTCATCGATCCATTCAAATTCAGATTGGGGTAAAACATCACACATAATAGTACCATACATATTGTTCACATCATAGTAATGTAAATATGAGGGTGGTTCGTTGATATTATACCCCTCCCGCATATATTTATTATTAGCCCGACCATAAAGATTACTGCATTGAGATATGCCACCCCTTCATCAACATCGGTTAAGAGCTCTAGACAAACTCCAGTTGTTTTAAGCATTGCGTCAAAACTGTAAGCCGGTATAGTATAATAATGAAGTGGATCTAGCTCGTAGGTACTCATACACGTTTTCCGAAAATTTTCAAAAATATCAGCTAGCAATAACACGTCTGTTCGCAGGTAGAGATCTGCATATTCACCTAAAGTTTTTATATTAAAATGATTCCACACTTTTTGTGCGTGACTAAACTGTTCGTCAGTTATATCGCAATCATTCAATTTATTATAAAATTTTTCACGTGATGGTAAAAATGAATCATTTAATCGCTCCCAAGAATCTACGTAATCATAAGGGAAAATACCTTTTTTATTCAACAATTGAAAATCTTCATCGAATTCGCAAAAAGCCCAAGATATTTTTTTCTGACCATCTTCCAAATATGAAGAAAGTTTATCTATACTGCTCGCCAAAAATCTGTACGAATCTATGAATCTAAGTTCACAATTTGTTCCGTGAACCTTCTTTGAAAATGAAATATATTTATCCTTGTTTAATGGTAGAAGAGTAACCTGACCTGGAATTGACTCAACTAAATCTTTTAGGATGAAATGAGCATCGTAGGAACTTAAACTATGAAAAATTGTGGGGATAATGTGTGATTCCTCATAGTTTAAGTTACAGGATTGATGACTAGGCCCTCGATAATTTTTATTTTTAATCAAGTGATTATGATCTCGACATTTAATATCATTCTCGTTGAACGGTTTTTTACATATGTACTATGTAGTGGTTGGTGAATTAAATTCATTCATTTCATCCTCAGTCAATTCATCCATGGGATAATTTGTTTTCAATTTTTCATCTACAAAATATAAAATTTCCTGAAGTTTTTTTACAAACCATTCAGAGCACTGTGTGCCTCGATAAGTTTCAAATCGTGATAAGGATGGATCGTAAGAGCAATGTAAATAATAAGCTATGCTGAAGGCCTTATGTTTTTGATATTTTCTCGTTGACGAAAACGATTCTTCACTCAATGGCTCATCGCATTTCTCAAGTATACTCTCAATATCCGCATATATGCAGAATTTCACTTTTTCCTGGTGTGCAAAATTCTTAAATCTCAAATATCTATCAGCTTGATCAGGTAATTTTATTGAGCATTTATTACTGAGAAAACATTTAGATTTATGATCCTCCAAAGTTTTCTCCTGTTGAAAATGATTCAAGCATCTGTGACAAAAATAGAGTTTTCCATTATGTTTTGAAATTTGACTACTAAGCAGAGCTGATAGATTCTCAATTAATACAAAATGATATAAATTACGCTTTTCATCATAATCACAATCATAATCATCATTATCATGGTCAACATCCATTTTTTCCACGTTTACGTCATCATTGTCAATTGATAGCATTAAAAGATTAATTGGTTCAATTTCAATATTATTATTTTTACTCAGCATAACTGGATAAATTTTTCTACTTTTATAAATGTATACATTGATTGACAAATTATTCATAATTTCAAATTTGGAAATGTCTTTTAGCTGGATTGGAAATTCAATTCCATCAAACTTTAAAACATTCTTGAAATGAGGATAATTGTTTCTACGATGTTGATTTTTTTTGTTATCTGGTGGATATAATGCCGCGACTACTGACCATAAAAAACAGAAAGAATCATCGTTTTGAATATTCACAATTCCTTTATTTTTTTGTAGAGCCTTTGGTGTTTTTACATAAGTTGAAAGACCACATTTTATCGGATCGAATTGATTTATATTTACTTTCAAATTTGAAATTTCCACTAATGACCAACCGGAATCCCGTTCCTGAAATTCCTCCAACTCCCTCAAATATACTGAGGAAACATATTTCTCATACCACTCTCGTAAATTTGTAGTTGTATCGATAATATTATTTTCTGTATTAAACCATTTGTTATCGAGCTCATTTGAATTTGGTTGGAGAAAAACTCCCGTTAATATTGTATTCACTTTTATCATCCCCGAGTTTTTCTCCAACTGTTTTCGAACTTTTTTTGAAAAAATTTTGAAAGCTTCAATGAAAAAAATTATAGGATCTTTAATTTTCAAATTAATAATAATACCTGTGCATATTCTTCGTTTGAAACAACTTTCCGTGTCTTGCCACATTAAATTTCTTCCCACATTTTTCTTGTTTTTCGAAGAGAAAGCAGCAACATCTTGAACACCAGCACCAATTTACTTCTTCTTCTTCAGATTCATCTTCTTCAAAATCAATTGCTGTATTTATTGTTGGAGTAGGGCAAGAGAGTGCTCTAGACTGTGAGGATTTTCAAATTCGTTTGTTTCATGAATTTTCATTCTTATAGCCTTTTTCAGCAGACGAATATTTTTGTTATTAATTTTCATATATCTCATCACCTCATCCGGAGTTTTTATTAGAGATAATGCTTCACGTATTTTCTTCACAACCATTGTTGCTAAGGATGAGACAGATTTAGCAGTTGATACGTCCATTTCTGTTTTTTATTGGTTATATTAAGCTAATTGTCTTCAATACAATACAAATTTGACACACACCCTTTCTCTTGCTTCCACGAATATGAATAATCTGTAGACAACTTTGTTTCAAATTTTTTCAATTCATGTAATAATTTTTGCGGTGATTACTCTTGAAAATATACAAACGTGCATGAAAATTCAACGATTTCGTTCGGTTATAAAACTATATATCGAATGAAAGAGTATACTCAAGCCAACCTTTATATAACCAGATTCATCCCACAGGATCAGCGCACCTGCATCGTGAGAATCCAGAATCATTAAGCTGTGTTATTAATTCCTACTGACAAAACGTCATTCCATCATATTTTATTCAATCCTTGTCGTGAGAAACCAGAATCATTAGTTTTTCAGATTTAGATTCATCCCACAGGATCAGTGCACCTGCACCGTGAGAATACTGAATCAATATATAGACATCGTTAAAAACAGGATACATTAATTTTTCAAACAAAAAATATAGTTGCATTCATTCCATACATTAGCGCAACTGCCTTAATTATCTCTTCAACAATTCAGACAAGTCCCGACTCGTCTCCACGTATTCCAGACTAGGGATACACAGGAATGAAGGTCAATTCAGTTTATAATCCTCTCATAATTATCCACATATCAACATTTTTAGGAAACCACATTATTTAATCTATAGACAAGTCCTTGTCCGACGCGTAACGAGAGACCCCTCTTCACCCCTCGACTCATTAGATAGGGAAATCGAGGATAATTTAGTTTAATAACCCCTTTAATTACTTACACATTCTTCAACAAACCATATTAATATTTAATTTATAGACAAATTCCGACCCCGTCTTCCAGACTCAGAAGCGTAACAAGCGATTTGAAAATTCAAAGGGGTCGTTCGAAATGGGTAGTTTGAGCCCACTCTCTCCTATACCCTCTACTCTCGCATAATTGATATTATTTTTGCTTCGTTAATTTTGGAAATCTTGAATAGTTAACATGTTAAAATACATATGAGGGCCCAGGGGACTGAAATTATTTGATATAATGGAATGGGGGCTTCGGAGACTCGTGATCCATTCATTGATTATGCTAATAACGGAGTTCGTTAAGGGAAAAAAATTTCAAATTAAAAAAATCGAGCGCAAGGATAGAACCTTTATATTAGTCCAACACTATCAAGCTTGAAAAAGTTTCAAATTAAAAAATCCAGCGCGAGGATCGAACCTCTATATCAGAAGTCCAACACCACCAAGCTCAAAAAAAATTTCTAATTCAAAAATCCAGCGTGAGGATCGAACCTGTTATATTAGGAGTTCAATACTATATTCGCTGCCCTTTAAAAAAAATTCAAATAAAAAAAATCGAGTGCAGGGATCGAACTCAATATAATATGTAATACAAGCTATAAAACAAAAAATTCAAATTGAAGAAATCGAGCTCGGGGATTGAACCTGTTATATCTATATTCGAAGTCCATGGCTCTACCAACCATAAAAAAAATGTTAAATTAAAAACTCCAGCGCGAGGATCGAGCCTGTTATATAAGGAGTCCAACACTATATTCACTGCTCTTTAAAAAATTCCAATTATAATAATTATATTTTCAGGTTAAAGACAACCAACAATATGATATCATCGAAGTAGGGTGATTTTATCTGAGTTCGGTTCATAAATTTTTCAATCGCCGAATATATTCAAACACTTATGAATATAGTTATATTTAAAAGAGTCTCACATAATTGATATTATTTTGGCTTCGTTAATTTTTGAATATCTTGAATAGTTAGCATGTTAAAATACATATCGGGACCCAGAGCTCTTTCGGAGAGTCGTGGAGACCATCTTCGGACAGTTGGATATCAAATTACCTTTATTTCATTGTTTTTAGAAAGAACGTGGTCTGTTTACCAACGACGTGTTGGTTCTGCAACGTGTTGGGTTCTACAACGTGAGGGTTGTGTTCTACAACGTGTTGGTTCTAGAACGTGAGGGTTGGGTTCTACAACGTGAGGGTTGGGTTCTACAACGTGAGGGTTGGGTTCTACAACGTGAGGGTTGGGTTCTACAACGTGAGGGTTGGGTTCTATAACGTGAGGGTTGGGTTCTACAACGTGAGGGTTATGTTCTACAACGTGTTGGTTCTAGAACGTGAGGGTTGGGTTCTACAACGTGAGGGTTGGCTTCTACAACGTGAGGGTTAGGTTCTACAACGTGTTGGTTCTACAACGTGTTGGATCTACAACGTGTTGGTTCTACAGCGTAAGGGTTTGTTGGAATATCAATCAATAAAATAGTGAAGGTGATTTAATTCGGGGATGAAAATTTTTTTTTTCTATAAGATTGCGTTCATATATTCAGATGACCATTAATTTATACAACTAACAATATATCGGTTTGAATTCGTTATAGTTCACACTTATGTGAATTGATAAAATAATTTATATTCAAGTATAGTAAATTCATAAGAGACTATTGCAAATATTTAATGAAAACCATATTGCATGAAATAACATATAGAGCGTATTCGAAAATCAATCATTAGGTAAGTATTTCATCTATAATTTAATTTGTTCGATATCTGTTATTTCGTTCAAAACGAAGTAAAAGAAACCTTTGTATTATATCTAAATCATATAAGAGATAAAGAATAGAATAATTTTATTCTACTTATATAGAAAACAACATCATATACATAAGGTTTAAACGAAATAGTTTATAATCATTCTATTACGTCAACATAGATATATATATATATATATATATATATATATATATATATATATATATATATATATATATATATATATATATATATATATACAAAGCATTATGTAGATAAAGAGAAATAATACATCATATACATAAGGTTCAAATGAAATAATTTCATTCTGTTAACATAGCTATATACAAATCCATATACATAAGGCTAAAAAAAAATTTCTATTATATAAAGCTCTCTCTCTCTCTCTGTATATAGGTAAAAATTCATAATAAATATCACTAACTTCATGACCCGAATGAATCTTCAATATTTTACAGTGTGATCATGTATACCAAATATATCGTAATCATATTCTGACTGATATATATATATATATATATATATATATATATATATATATATATATATACAGGGTGAGTCAAGCTGAACGCCTCGGACTCTCGTAGCCAAATGGTATTTTTTTTCGGTAAACGGTCTATGGAAGTATATGCACGTCGATCTGAACAACAATTTAAAAATAATGACTTTCATACAGGGTGTTTCAAAAGAGCGTGACATATCAAAGTTATATTTTTTTCAATGGAATACCCTGTATTTTCTTGCATTTTTGAATTACTTGAGAAAAAATAAGCTAACTTTGCTAAAGTGTCCCTATCCCTAGCTCTCTCTATTTATGAGATATTCAACTTTTTCTCAAAATGTAAGGCGGTCGAAAAAATTCAATATCATTTGAATTAGCCAAAGCAGGTGTACGAAATTTAGAAAACCCACTCAAATCAATTTCAGCTACTTACTGTAGCATGAGTGAAGAACCAATAGTATACAGTGTGTTTCATACTATCAGGAACACTTACCGTATATTTGAACGTCAATAACTTTGTTATTTCAAATGGAACAACCTATATTTTTCCACTTGACATGATGCACCTTTTTATTTCCTTTTGAACCATATGATACATCCCTATACCTAAATGTGATGTTTCAGAAATTATCGAAGCCTTTTCGAAATCCTATGAATTTTTTGAATTAACATTATTTCATCTAGTAGTCTGATGTCATATACTTGAGTAATACATTAAAAGTTTGAGCTTCTGGAGTAAACAAAGCCTTTACGATGAGGTTTTCAACTAACCTTCATCAACCGACAGATGTCGAATACTGAAGAATAAATCTTCAATATTATTAGTAAATTGAATTTGAACACTCTTAACTGTTGATTTTCTTTGCAGCATTGTTGTATCAATCCAACTGTATCTACTATTTTTAGGTTAACTGGTTTTTATTGAAAATGAAACATTACTTGAAGATTAAAGTTTAAGGTTAAATTAAAAAAATTATGACATGACCACCATCTACTTCCAGCATCTAATTCTTTTTTCGAATGAGTTTCTGATATTTTTTAACATATTTGGAGTTACTGTTTGGAAGGCATTTCTAATTCTTTCTTTCATATCATCAGGAGTAGAGGGTGGTGTACTGTATACAATATCCTTTATATATCCCCATAAAAAAAAATCCAAGGGTGTGAGATCGGGCGATCTCGCTGGCCAGTTATGAGGACCACCTCTCCCAATCCATTTATCTGTAAATTTTCTGTCCAGATAATTCCTAACAACACGATTGAAATGTGCCGGAGCACCATCTAATTGTAGCCACATCATCTGTCTCACATTCAAAGGAATATTTTCCAGAAGATTCCAAAATTCTGTTTTCATGAATCTTAAAAATTTCCTTCCATTCAGATGCCCGTCAAAGAAATAAGGACCAATTATGGTGTCTCCTATGAATCCACCGAATGAGTTAACACTCCACCGCTTCTGGCGATCGACGGTTCGAAATAAATGTTTGTTTTCGGTGTCATAATAATGAAAGTTATGTCGATTAATCAGACCATTGTTATGAAAGGTTGATTCATCTGTGAATAAAATATGTTCAAAAAAGTTCATCTCTTCGCCAACTCGTTCAAGATACCATAAACAGAAATCTAGCCTACGTTCAAAGTCCCTTCCATACAGCTGTTGATGCAGCTGAATGTGATATGGATGATATTTATGTTTTCTAATAATTCTGCTTACACTCGATTGAGTTATACCTGTTGCATTAGCAATGGCTCTAGTACTAGTATTGGGATCTTCAATCACAGATTGCAAAACTTCGAAATTGTGTTTCTCATTACCAGTAACTGATTTCGATATCTCTCGAACAGTGTTATCGATACTACCTGTTCTTCGAAATGTGTCTAATAATCTCTGAAGTACATTTTTGTCAGGATGCTCTTTATCTGGGTACTTCTGTGCATAAACCCTCGACGCTAATAAGCAATTTTCATAACACTCTCCAATGGTTAAAATCATGTTAATTCTTTCTTCAAGTGTGAAACTTTTCATTTTACTTCTCAGCAGGACGAATTCAGCACAAACTTATGACAGAATATTGCTATTTGACAGGAGCCTACTTAAAACAACAACTCAACAGGGTTTAATGTATTACTCAAGTATATGACATCAGACTACTAGATGAAATAATGTTAATTCAAAAAATTCATAGGATTTCGAAAAGGCTTCGATAATTTCTGAAACATCACATTTAGGTATACGGATGTATTATATGGTTCAAAAGGAAATAAAAAGGTGCATCATGTCAAGTGGAAAAATATAGGGTGTTCCATTTGAAATAACAAAGTTATTGACGTTCAAATATACGGTAAGTGTTCCTGATAGTATGAAACACACTGTATATTATTGGTTCTTCACTCATGCTACAGTAAGTAGCTGAAATTGATTTGAGTGGGTTTTCTAAATTTCGTACACCTGCTTTGGCTAATTCAAATGATATTGAATTTTTTCGACCGCCTTATATCTCATAAATAGAGAGAACTAGGGATAGGGACACTTTAGCAAAGTTAGCTTATTTTTTCTCAAGTAATTCAAAAATGCAAGAAAATACAGGGTGTTCCATTAAAAAATATATAACTTTGATATGTCACGCTCTTTTGAAACACCCTGTATGAAAGTCATTATTTTTAAATTGTAGTTCAGATCGACGTGCATATACTTCCATAGACCGTTTACCGAAAAAAAATACCATTTGGCCACGAGAGTCCGAGGCGTTCAGCTTGACTCACCCTGTATATATATATATATATATATATATATATATATATATATATATATATATATATATATATATATTTACAACGCCAGTACAATACTAGACATATAGTATATTCATTAACTAAAAAAATCAATCAATCATTAGGTTCATATAAAATTCAATTTGATCGATACATCTTTACGATTATTTCGTTCAAAAACGAAGTATGTAAAACTTTTATATTATATCAGAACCATTTAAGAAATAAAGAACGAAATAATTTATAACCATTTTATTATGTTTTCAGAGATATATAGAAATCCATTAACATAAGGTTGAAAATTTCTAGTATTTAAATCACTAACTTCATGACTTGAATTGTAGGTAAAACGAAAAGATTTTATTCTGTTAACATAGATATATAGAAATCCATTTACATAAGGTTGAAAATTTCTAGTATTTAAATCACTAACTTCATGACTTGAATTGTATGATATTATACTGATTGAATAAAACTTGTCTTAATAAATTTAGAATTGGAAATTGTATATACTATAGCGAGAGCGTGACAGACCTCTATCAGGAACAGTGTTGCCAGACGTAATAAATAAACTCTTCATATCCTTTTTGTTGAAAATTGAACCAGCTAATTAGATTGAAGATTATTTATTACGTCTGGCAACACTGTTCCCGATTTTATATGAAGTACTTACCTTATGATTGATTTTCAAATACACTCTGTATGATATCTCATACAATTTGTTTTTTCATTTAATATTTTTAATGTACTATACTGGAATATAAATTATTTAATCAATTCACATAAGTGTGAATCGTAATGAATTCAAAACAGATGTATTGTTCATAAGAAGTAAGTAAAACTTTCATAATATATCAGAACCATTTGAGAAATAAAGAACGAAATAATTTATAACCAGTTTATTATGTTATCAGAGATATATAGAAAGCATCATGTATATAAACGAAATAATTTTATTCTACTATATATAGCAAACAACATTCTATACATAAGGTTCAAACGATATGATTTTATTCTACTTATATACTAATCAACAAAATCATATACATAAGGAATCGACATTTTCAATCATAATTGTTTGGATTGAAACTTATTGAAGAGATAAATATTCAGTGATAGGCTTTGATACTGGTGCGGCTCTTGTGGTGGTATGATCTCTATGTTGATTTTTCTTTAATATATTTTCCTAGAACAAAACAATTTATCTGTTAATTGAATAGTGGAATGTTAAAGTATCGAACGATGAGGGAATTTAATATAGCTTTATCATCAGAATCATCATGAGGACGATTTTAATCTGTTCAATGCTATACAGTTTGTGTGCATAGGAGCGAATAGAATTTTTGTGTAATCACCTTTTCACCAATGGTAAAATTAATTCGTCTCAAATCTCTATTACAAGTATTCATTGAGATAAAATTAATTTTCTACTCGTTTTACAATTTGAATCTATTTTCGTTGATCAGATATAAAATTCATATTTGACAACAGAGAAAAAATTGAGTAATATTCACCTTAATTTTCAATCAGCTTGAAGGAAGATGCAGGGTGTGATTTTCCGGTTTCCACAGTTCCTTCGGAAATAATCGAATATTGTCCTGAAGAGATTTTTTCGATATAAGGTCGATATTCTTCGGTAAGTCTGTTAGGTAGAAACGGGATGTGATCCCCCAAATCAAGAAACACCGACTCCCCGAAAGTTGATTTGACGATTTTAGCCTTATGTATTTGATAGGGTTTATCGACTTTCAGTTCTGTTAGTTTCAATTTCGACTTCTTTTCGAGAAGAGAAGCAGCATTCAATGTTTTCAGTAAATCCATATCTAGAAACAAAAATATATTCTATAAAAATCGTGTTGTAATTCTGAACCTGATCCTTGTTAAAAAGTATGAATAAAATCTAAAACAAAATATAAAATTGAAAAAAAATGTTCTCAAAGGAATCATTCGAAAAACTTACTCGATTATATGATATTTTGGCTACTACAGTCAATTATTGGTGTGTGTTACAATTGGAAAACTAGCGTAAGACTGAACCTCCGCACTAATAGCTCGAGTAATTATGAATTACTATTTCGGGTTATTGATAGCAAGCTTGCGGAAATCACTAGTCATTGTAAGTTGCAATTAAGCATTATTGCGAATTACCGTATATTGATTTATATGAAGTTATGTTAAAAATATGTATAAACATCCTGTTGAATATTATAAGCGAAATCGTGCAAGAAACATTTCTTGGAATGTGAGTCTTTTCGAATATATGGTTGATTTCATGAATTCGTTTGAAATCTGTAATACTAGGATATATTTATTTTTCAGTTACACAAAAATTTATAAACCTTTTTAACGCTTAACGTACTTCGTTACGAGCATAATAAATGAAGGGTTGAGAACCCTTGTTATTTTTCTGTATAACACACACACACAAGTGATTGTTTTTTTTCTGAAATTTCATATAAGTCGAAGATTTATTGATCATGAAGTTAGTGATTATTAATTCACATCTATATATAAAGAGAGAGCTTCATATAATAGAAATTTTTAACCTTATGTATATGGATTTGTATATAGGTATCTATGTTGAAAGAATGAAATTATTTCGTTTTAGCCTTATGTATATGCTAATTACCTATTTACAATTGATTTATATAAGGTTAAAAACTTGAATATAGGGTATACGATTTGAATTGATTGACCCAAAATTTATCTAGTATATACAATTTCCAATTCTGAATCTATTAAAAAAGAATATGTACTCACTTGATATACACTGAAACTCCGGTTGTAATAAGGAGAACTTATTCTTGAAGTTTATTTGGTTTGCACAATTATTTCACTCACTTCACACAAACTAATCATGAATTATTTTCAACAATTATTACTCAAAGAGTCTCTGATTATATTAATTAAATGTAACTCAGTCAGTCATCTACGAATGTTAGAATGTCAATGAAATAAAGATATTCCAGTTCATTGCACTAGATATACCTATCAGACATCGTAATCAGTCCGTCAATTAGGTCAATTCACATAATGTACCGCTTCGAATATTTATGAAATACTTTTATCGAGTTATTGATGAAAAGCTTGGAAAATAACATTTTAATGACGAAGTAATAATAATTATTTTTATATCTATTGAAATATCGCTACAATGATTATCTACGGAGAGGTCAAAGGTCTAATGAATATGTCTTATCTGTTAAATAAATTTTTCCCTCAACGAACTCCGTTATTGGCATTATCAATGAACGGTGGCCAAGAGTCTCCGAAGGAGCCCTCATTTCATTATATCAAATAATTTTATTAATAATATAATAATTTTTAATTATGGTTAGTCAATATCCATCAATAAAATTATTATGTAACCATTAAAAAAATAAATAGTTATATTTTCATCGTTGTATTTATCTCCTGCTACCAACCACGAAGAGATTTGTATATATTCCTCTTACATAGTTGAATATGAATAATGGTATTTATACCATACATAAATCAGGAAGGTTATTGACTCTCATGCGCACTGGGTTGGATTCAACGGAATGCAAATGACTCCTTGTATATCAGAGTCAATGACCTTCCTGATTTATGTATGATATAAATACCATTATTCATATTAAACTATGTAAGAGGAATATATACAAATCAATTCATGGTTGGTAGCAGGAGATAGATACAAGGATGAAAATATAATAATTAATTTTTTTAAAGGTTACATAATAATTTTATTGATAATATAATAATTCTTAATTATGGTTAATCAGTATCCATCAATAGATCACTTTGAGACATGTTCGAAGGCACCCTATAATGCACCCAAGGCAGCGTCTCATCTGTTCCAGGTATAAAATATCTTTTATCATCTTTAGGGCTGAGTGCAATTTTCTGTTGTGTGATGGAATATACCTTATGCTTATCGGCTCTCATCTAATTCAGGAAACTGAGAACTCAGATTTGGATATTCAGTTAACTATGTGGCTAGGTTATCTAGTGAGGAGTTCATAAATCGAAATGAATCAATGAAACGGAATTGAATTGGCGTTTCATCAATGTGTTTAGTGAATGAAATATACTTTTCTTTAGTTATAGGTAGTAAATGAACTTTTCCTTGCATTCCTCAATAATGAAATTAGCATCGTACCCACTGAGGTTATGAAACACCACAGAGATCACATGGCTATTTTGATAGTTTATATTACATGATTCGTGAGCAGCACCTCTATAATTGTTTTCAGGAATCAAATGGTTATGATCTCGCACTTTCTTATCGTCCAGAGAGAAAGCATGATATGACATATATGGCACTTCATAGCATTTCTAAATTCAGATTCGTCCTGAGGAGTCATATCAATATTATACGAACACCAAAAGACAGTAGAGAGATCTTCTGCTAGCTGTTTCATTTTATCTGCAAACCACTGCAGTCCTCTCCACGATGGGATTTATAAAAACTTAGAGAATCATCATAGGAACATTTCAGATAATATCCTATAGCTGCAGGTACATGTGCGGCTTTTTATTATCATTGGTCGGTTTCAAAATGCTTTCTAGATCTGCGTAAATAATGAATGGTGCTTTTTCTTTATTCTTATGATTTTTGAACTTAAGAATATTTTGACCTTCTTGAGGCATCTCAATGGCAGTCTCATTCATCATAAGACATATTTCCGTATGTTCCTTCAGCTTATCAAGAGAATGATAATAGTGGAGACATCTGTCGCAAATATACTTTGTATGACCTTTTTTACTCAGCTGTTTTGACACCAGACGAGATAAATTTTTGATTAAAACATAATGGTATTTTATTTCCACCTCAACATTATTTCCATTATCATTATTATTTTCAGAAAAATAGATATTCTGAATCAATAAAAGATTTATATGTTTATCAACACAGTTTTTAGTCGAGTATAGTGGAAGAGTGATAAATCTATTTCCTTGTTTCTTAAGGATATAAACATTGATAGACACTTCGTTCTGTTTTTCAAATGACGGAATCTGCTTCATAGTCATAGGAAACTGAATTCCCTTCAGTTTTAGTACTTCTGAATAATGTGGATACTTAGTTATTCTATCAGCATCCTTCTCAACTGGAAACAACGCAGCTACTACAGCCCACGCAAAACAAGCGTCATCATTATTCTTCAAATTAATGCAAGCATGTTTTTTCTTTATTTCTTCTGGTAGTTCAATGTAAGATGATCCCAATTGAGGGGTGAATTTATTAATATTAACACCTAAATTAATAACTTGTTTCGAGGCCCACCCACTGTCACGCTCCTGAAACTCTTCCATCTTTCTCAGTAAAGGTTCTTTAACGTTTTCGTCGAACCACGAGTTAAGATCAGTATCTCTGTATATAGGCTTATTAGGTGTTGTGAAATATTTAAATTCACTCAATACACGACTACCGCTCACAATTTCAAACTCTCCACCAAAAACTGCGTTAACCTTGACAGCTTCAGCTTTTTTCAAGTTATTGAGAAGTCCGTCGTCTGAATATCGCACGACAATCAGCTAAAAACTCTAAAGGATCCTTATGTTTGAGGTTTGAAATAACCCCTGTTCTAATACGGCAATCAAAAGCGGAGGTTAAATCATCCCTGCGAACTCTATCCCATGCTGTTTCTAGTCGAGTCGTTATACCAGCTCCCTGCTTTTTCAAAATTTTCAACTGGCTACGCATACTCTTCACTTGTCCAATCTTCGTTATTAGATTCTGCTTTTCTCCAATCGTCTTCACCGATTTTAATTTCTTGTTGATTATCCGAAGAGCTAATGAACACTCTTTAAGTCCATCATTAACCATTTGTTCATCATTGCTTATTTTTAGAAAACACAGCAGTGCTTGTATCTTATTCAACAGTGCAGCAAACATGTTGGTTGTAGTCTCACGAATGATTAGAAGAAACTGAATCAGAACTCTAGAATTCAACGATTTAATACAAATCAAGTCAACGGAATACTAAACATTAGTACAAAGTATCCACGGTGTAAAAAAAAAGAATATAGACTAGAAACTTATATTTTCCATATTAATGTATGAATCGAAGTAACCGTTACTAGAAAATATATAATGATCACCGTATAGAAAATAAATTTAAGGTTTAATAAATATTATATTTAGTTCCTGAACCTCAAGTAGACCCCTGAACAGGGTATGTGGTGTCGCACCGGAACTATGCCATCAGAGCACCAATTAGAGGTTAGGAACTAGATACAATATTCATAGATCTCAAATTTATATTAGTTTTACGTAATCGATTAATTTTTCATGTAATTCTCCATAAAATGTAAATTTGAGGTGTAATAAATATTATATCTAGATCCTAAGCCTCAAGTAGACCCCTGAACAGGGTATGTGGTGTCGCACCGGAACTATGCCATCAGAGCACCAATTAGAGGTTAGGAACTAGATACAATATTCATAGATCTAAAATTTATATTAACTTTCCGTAATGAAATAATTTGTATTTAATTCTCTTGTTACCGAAATTTGGCCAATAGGACGCGTCTTCTACAGCCAGGACAAGACCTAGGCAACTATTTCCCCAGAACTTCGACATTGGTTATACCTACTCATTAACAATGACTGCCTACTTTGTACATAGGTCTTACAGACATCAAGAGCAAGTACTCTCTCCCTATAGGGATACGTCTGTCATGCCTTCGTGAAGGAAATAGTCGGTCGTCCCTTTTATACCAGAATGGAGCCATAATTAATTAATGAATTAGTATTGTTTACTTATTTTCTTAAAGATTAAGGAAAACCAACTCACCTATTTATTCTGCACAAGATACACGGAATCGTGAAATTCAATTATCTGTAAAAAGATTGTGAAGATAAGTCACGTTATGTTAGATCATCGAATAACAAATTATTACATTTCACCCTCATCAGTTCAACTTCGAATGAAATTTTTCTGAGTCAAAATAAAAGTATAAAAATCTTAATATCTCAGAAACGGAACACTTTTAAGTAAAAATAATATTTCCGCAGACTCTCTGATACCCCTAACACGTTGACTGCCAGTGACTCAACTGTTGAGTCATGCCAGTCCTCCGCTGAAGACCTATGACTCAATTGCTGAGTCACATGCAATCTAAAACGTTAATGACCTTTTGACGTTCCATAACATATTATAATAAAAACACCATAATAAAACAATTCACCCTGATAATAAAAAATTCAACTTTGAATGAAAGTATAACAATCTTAATATCTCAGAAATGGTACATTTTAGAGTAAAAATAACGTTTCCGCAGACTCTCAGACACCTCTTAGTGACCTTTCGACGTTCCGTAACATATTATAATATAAACACTATTAAATAATTCATACTCATGAAAAAAAAATCCAACTTTGAATTAAATTTTTTTAAGTCAACATAAAAGCATAAAAATCTTAATATCTCAGAAACGATACGTTTCCGCAGACTTTCTGACACCCCTAAGTGACCTTTTGACGTTCCATAACATATTATAATATAAACACCCTAATAAATAATTCAACCTCATAATAAAAATTTTTACAAGTCCAAACTTTGAACGAAAATTTTCTACTATTCTAAATAAGTCTAGGCAGACTCTCAGCCACCCCTTATGGACTTTTTGACGTTCCATAACATATTATAATATAAACACCCTAATGAATAATTCACACTCATAATAAAAATAATTACATGTCCAACTTTGAATAAAATTTTTCTAAGTCTACACAAAATAATAAAAATCTGAATATGTCAGAAACTACTCTTCCTACACAAATAATAAAAATAAAATACCCCCCAAAGTAACTTCAATCGACTCTCAACCATATACCAAAGAATGAGCTCCATACGTGCAAGAATTTACCATCCTCATTTACTAACCCCACTTCTACCTTATACAACTTACCCTATATTCACACAACATATATCAGTAGCTTCTAATATTCAGCTTTTGTACTCTTATCATAAACAATATAAAAATCGAAAAGCCCTGAAGTAGCCCTCAGTAAAAACCTTGTAGTTCGAGCTCTAAATTTCGTCTAAGTCCGAAAATTCATTACGACGTTCGCTGCCGGCTTGAATAGGACAACCGACTCCCAGGAGCCAAACTGCGTTTATGCGCAATTTCAATGTTTCATAACAAATAACTTCAAAATTTATTATTACTTTAACCATTGCGGAAAAACATTGCAGTATATAGGCTAGGGGGCTTCTACCCCACTTTGGCTCATTTTTACATGTAAATTCCCATAAGGAAATCTAAGGTCCAAAATAGCGAAAATGGTTCCCTTTTGCCTTGGAATCAATGACCTCTCTGACCTCTCTGATTAATGTATGGTCTAAAGACCATTATTCATATTATACTATGCAAATGGAATATATACAAATCAATCTCTTGGAGGTAAGTAGCGGGGAGATAGATACAAGGATGAAAATATAACTATTTATTTAATTGTTACATAATAATTTTATTAATTGTATAATAATTATAGGTTATGATCAATCAGTATCCATCAATAGATCATCATGAGGAATGGTCGAAGGCACCTTATAATGCCCCCAAGGAAGCGTCTCATCTGTTCCAGGTATTAAATATCTTTTATCGTCTTCAGGGCTGAGTGCAATTTTCTGCTGTGTGATGGAATATACCTTATGCTTATCGGCTCTAATCAAGTTTTGGGTTATGGTAACCTCCTTCCATGTATCAAGACATTTCTCATAATCTTCAAAAGTAATCTTCGTTCTCACAACTGACGATTTGACTCCTTTTGCTTTCTTCATAACGCCTGCATTTTTAATAATATCATTTATCTCATCATCATCGTATCCTTCATCAGCCCATTGCTTCTTTTCTTTTTCTATATCTTCACGAGTCTTTCATACTTTCGTAGTGTATAATTTTGAACGAAGACCCACAAAATTTGTCATAGGAGTTCCATTGTTCTCATCTTTCATCATACCCAATACTTTCATATTCACTTGAAGAATTCCATAAGTATTATCAGATAGATAATCTGACGTGTCAAAACGGGCACGACAATCACGTTTCATAACCTCATATGGATCTTTATGAAGCTCGTAGATTAAACTGTCAGTGTCCGTATAGACGGCGCTGCAGTCGCCCCCAAACTCGTTTTTCATATAATCATAATGAAAAGCATAAATGGTTGTTTTGGCCAAGTCGAGTATTGCCTGTCCAACATATATAGGTTTATTCAAGAAGACTTCCATTTTTCTCAATTCAATAGCAACAAGATTTTCGTTGAATATCATACAGTTCTTGAATTCAGGTTTAGCAATATATGCCTCAGCACCATACCGTCCAGACCATTTAGTTAGAAGGCACACGTTGACACGTTTACGTATATTCTCCATAGTTTTACCGAAAACAGCATTATTCATAAGTTTGAATAAATTTTTCTCAAACTTGTTCTTCGCATTCTTTCGAAGTTCAGTGTTTAAATCGATATAACTTTTAAGCCAAGGTGCTTGCTTGAACTTTAGTGCTTTATGAATTTTTTTAAGTACCAAACCATGTTTAATCGCCTGCTTCAATGCTTGATAATGAATAATATATTTTTTTTATGATGTAGTGTGGCCATCAATTTTGAAGGTTCCTTTCCAGTCTTACGAGGTTTACCAGTCTTTGGATTAATATGTTCAGAACAAAATGGAATATCTTTATGGAGATCGTGTAATTCTTGAGGATACTCAAGATCCACCTCTAGCATATATCCTATATCTGCGTCATCCGGAATGGAGGTGACATCAATATCGGTATTTTCACACCATTCGAACCCTCCGTATGGGAGATATTGACTCATGGCCCAACCATATTGATTATTTATATCAAAGAACATCAAATACTTTGAACGTTTCGTCGGATCATAATTGTTACAATAAACGTTGTTTGCAGTAGCTCTTCTAAGACTACAGACTTGACTGAGACCTCCACGTATGCCTCGTTCAACGAAGAGAAACATATCTGGATCTGTGAGAAGCTCCAATTCTTGCTTTGTATATTTTAACATCGCATCCCAAGTGAATCCAGGTAATGTGAAATAATGAGCAGGATCAAGCTTATAGGTTTCAAGACAGCTCGATCGAAATTGTTCGAATACATCTGTCAGAAGAAGAATATCAGTCTTCATGTATAGATCAACGTATTCGCCCAAGTTATTACAATTGAATTCATTCCAAACTCGTTGTGCCCTACGATACAATCTTTGAGGGCAGGGTTTATTATCGAGATTATTATAGAAAGCCTCAATAGATGGTAAACTTGTTTCACCAAATCTCGAAAATGCATCAAGGTAATCATATGGCATAACCCCCTTCGTTGTTAGTAGTTTGAAGCGATTCTCATCTAATTCAGGAAACTGCGATCTCAGATTTGGATATTCAGTTAAGTATGTTGCTAGGTTATCCAGTGAGGAGTTCATAAATCGAAATCAATGAAACGGAACTGAATTGGTGTTTCATCAATGTGTTTAGTGAATGAAATATACTTTTCTTTAGTTATAGGTAGTAAATCAACTTTTCCTTGCATCCTTGTTGCAACATCCTCAATAATGAAATTAACATCATATCCACAGAGGTTATGAAACACCACAGAGATCACATGGCTATCTTGATAGTTTATATTGCATTATTCATGAGCAGCACCTCTATAATTGTTTTCAGGAATCAAATGGTTATGGTCTCGCACTTTCTTATCGTCCAGAGAGAAAGCATGATCACATATATGACACTTCATAGCATTTCTAAAATCAGTTTCGTCTTGAGGAGTCATATTAATATTATACGAACACCAAAAGACAGTAGACATATCTTCTGCTAGCTGTTTCATTTCATCTGCAAACCACTGCATACAATCTTCTCCACGATGAGCTTTATAAAAACTTAGAGAATCATCATAGGAACATTTCAGATAATATCCTACAGCTGCAGGTACATGATGTTGCAGCTTTTTATTATCATTGGTCGGTTTCAAAATGCTTTCTAGATCTGCATAAATAATGAATGGTGCTTTTTCTTTATTCTTATGATTTTTGAATTTAAGAATATTTTGATCTTCTTGAGGCATCTTAATAGCAGTCTCATTCATCATAAGGCAGATTTTCGTATGTTCCTTCAGCTTATCAAGAGACTGGTAATAGTGGAGACATCTGTCGCAAATATACTTTCTTATCTTTTTTTTACTTAACTGTTTTGATACCAGACGAGATAAATTTTTGATTAAAACATAATGGTATTTTATTTCCACCTCAGCATTCTTCGCATTATCATTATTATTTTCAGAAAAATAGATATTCTGAACCAATAAAAGATTTATATGTTTATCAACACAGTTTTTAGTCAAGTATAGTGGAAGAGTGATGAAACTATTTGCTTTTTTCTTGAGGATGTAAACATTGATAGACATTTCGTTCTGTTTTTCAAATAACGGAATCTGCTTCATAGTCATAGGAAAGTGAATTCCTTTCAGTTTAAGTACTTCCGAATAATGTGGATACTTTGTTATTCTATCAGCACGCTTCTGATCTTTTTCTTCAACAGGAAACAACGCAGCCACTAGAGCCCAAGCAAAACAAGCGTTATCATTATTCTTCAAATTGATGCAGGCATGTTTTTTCATTATTTCTTCTGGTAGTTCAATGTAAGATGATCCCAGTTGAGGAGTGAACTTATTGATATTAACTCCTCAATTAACAACTTGCTTCAAGGCCCATCCAGAGTCTCGCTCTTGAAACTCTTCCAACTTTCTCAGTAAAGGTTCTTTAACGTTCTCATCAAACCAAGTGTTAAGATCAGTTTCTCTGTATATAGGCTTATTAGATGTTGTAAAATATTTGAATTCACTCAATACACGACTACCGCTCACAATTTCAAGCTCCCCACCGAAAACTGCGTTGACCTTGACAGCTTCAGTTTTTTTCAAGTTATTGAGTAGCCGAAGTCTGAATATCACACGACAATCAGCTAAAAACTCTATAGGATCCTTATGTCTGAGGTTTGAAATAACCCCTGTTCTAATACAGCAATCAAAAGCTGTAGTTAAATCATCCCAGCGAACTCTATCCCTTGCTGTTTCTAGTCATGTAGTTATACCAGCTCCCTGCTTCTTCAAAATTTTCAGCTGGCTACGCATACTCTTCACTTGTCCCATTTTCATTGTTAGATTCTGCTTCTCTCCAATCATCTTCACCGATTTTAATTTCTTGTTGATTCGCCGAAGAGCTAATGAACACTCTTTAAGTCCATCATTAACCATTTTTTCGTCATTGCTTATTTTCAGGAAACACAGCAGTGCCCGTATCTTATTCAACAGTGCAGCAATCATGTTGGTTGTTGTCTCATGAACGATCAAAAGAAACTGAATCAGAACTCTAGAATTCAACGATTTAATACAAATCAAGTCAACGGAATACTAAACATTAGTACAAGATATCCACGGTGTAAAAAAAGAATATAGACTAGGAACTTATATTTTCCATATTAATGTATGAACCGTTACTACAAAATATACTATGATCACCGTATAAAAAATAAATTCAAGGTGTAATAAATATTATATTTAGTTCCTGAACCTCAAGTAGACCCCTGAACAGGGTATGTGGTGTCGCACCGGAACTATGCCATCAGAGCACCAATTAGAGGTTAGGAACTAGATACAATATTCATAGATCTCAAATTTATATTAGCTTTACGTAATCGATTAATTTTTCATGTAATTATCTATACAATGTAAAGTTGAGGTATAATAAATATTATATCTGGATCCTAAGCCTCAAATAGACCCCTGAATAGGGTATGTGGTGTCGCACCGGAACTATGCCATCAGAGCACCAATAAGAGGTTAGGAACTAGATACAATATTCATAGATCTCAAATTTATATTAACTTTCCATAATAAAATAATTTTTATTTAATTCTCTTGTTACCGAAATTTGGCCAATAGGATGCGTCTTCTATAGCCAGGACCAAGACCTAGGCAACTATTTCCCCAGAACGTCGACATTGGTTATACCCACGGTTTGTAGAATAATACGGTTGTCTCACTTTGCCGGCAACATCGCGGGTAATACGTCACAGGCTACGTCACCAGTATGCTAGAGACTTACCGTTACGAATTTCCGTAGTTTTTCTTCTGTTGATTATTGTGGTTTAAATTGATGTTTTCGGAGTTTGCGTGTTGTTTTTATTTATAATTTTTATTAGTGTATCTATAGACTATTTTGAATTCAATTCAACTAAGAAATATATTTCTTTCATCGCGGAGAGTCAGGTAATAATAAAAAAATTTTACTCTATAATTTGAAATGCTTTTTTGATATTCTATTGTAGAAATGACTGGAATAATTTGTAGTGTGGCTACTTGTAAAAGTGACAGTGAAAGGGCAAAAAAGGAAGGGGAATTAATAAGATTTTTTTCTTTCCCCAAAAAAAAAGGAGTATTTAAAACAATGGGTTCGTCTTTGTCGAAGAAAAGGCCCCTTTGATCCAAAAAATAAACGTGTCTGCAGTAAACATTTTGCGCTGGATCAATATGAAGACATGATTGGAGCTCAGATAACAAATAAATTGCCAAAAAGACTCAAAGAAACGGGTAAGTTGTCAATGAAATCTTGCCCGAAAAAAATGAGTGTTTTATTGTATATATTTTAGCTATTCCATCACTTAATCTTCCACTGGCTCCTGAACAGAATATTAGTGAAAGGAGTAAGAGAATGAAGTTGAAAGAGGAAAAACGAATTGTTCAAAGGCTATTAATAGATGAAGGTGCCAAACAGATTGATTTGCCCCAGGATGTGCCAGCTTGTAGTTCGAACAGCATACAAGATAATTCAAGTCCACATGAAATTTTATTTCAAAAATATATCGCTCTTCAAGAACAATGTGAAAAATTAAAGAATGAAGCTCAACAAGACAAAGCAGAAATAGAAAACCTTATTTCCACAAACAAGAAATTGCAACTCAGTGCTGATGAAAGTCAAAATACGTTGGATGGAAAACTAAAAGAACTTTTAGGAGGTTTTTTAACACAAAACCAAATTGAAGTTTTATTAAATAATAAAACCAAAGCCAGATGGACCAGCGAAGAAATTTCTAAGGCGTTTACATTGAGATATTTTAGCAAACGTGCCTATATTTATGTTAGAGAAACATTAAAATATCCATTGCCAGGTATATCAACACTTCAAAGATGGGCATCGAACATTGATTTACAACATGGAATATTGAAAGATGTTTTAAAAATAATGAACATATCTGGAAAAGATAAAACTAATTTCGAAAGGGTGACTGTACTTTCGTATGATGAAATTAAAGTATCATCATCTATCGAATATGACCAGAAGCTGGATAAAATCGTAGGTCCTCATTCATACATGCAGGTTATAATGGCAAGAGGCCTCTTTAGCTCATGGAAACAGCCAGTATTTATCGGATTTGATACCAAAATGATAAAGTCTTTGTTGGAAGAAACTATTAAAGAGCTAAATAATATTAATTACGATGTTGTGGCATGTGTATCTGATTGTGGAGGTGGAAATATTGGACTATGGAAAGAAATGAATATAACAGTTCATAATACATATTTTGCTCATCCAGTTACAGGAAATAAAATATTTATTTTTGCTGATGTACCCCACACTTTAAAATTAATTAGAAATTGGTTCCTTGACCACGGGTTTAATTTAGAGGATGGGACTATAATAACTAAGGAGCCGCTCATAGCCCTCATAAATGATTGTAGAAGTGAAATTAGTTCGTGCCACAAGTTAACACGATTACATATTACTTGTGAAAAAGCACAAAGACAGAATGTGTCTTTAGCAGCTCAGCTGTTATCTCATACAACAGCTACAGCTTTAAAGAGATATTGCCCTGGACCAAATAAAGAGTTGGCTCAAAATGTGGGAGAATTCATTGAGCTTATCAATAAATGGTTTGACATTTTAAATTCATATTGTCCTTCAGAGACAGTCAACTCTAAAGTAGCGTATGGAAAAAAATTAGAAATGCAAAATGAGGTTTTAGACCATCTAATGAAAACCATTTTAAACATGCGAGCAATTTCTAAAAACAGTGTGCAGATATTCCAAAAGGCAGCTGTTATTTCAACATCGTCTCTAAAGCAATTATTTGTAGACATGAAGGAAAGGTATGAAGCCTCATATATCTTGACCCATAGGCTGAATCAGGATTGTCTTGAAAATTTATTTTGCCAGGTATAGTTATATCTTTTGATAAAGCTTGGTATATTCAAATAAAATATTTTTAAACTTTTCAGATTAGATCAAGAGGCGGCTTGCATGACCATCCTGCTCTACTTAATGCTATATATCGATTAAGGATGATTCTTTTGGGAAAAAATGCAGGGATAGTACAGAAGAATCCCAATACTCAGCAGCTGAAGGAGACAGAACAAGAAGAGTTTATACTTGCTAATGCCCTCAAACAAGCTAGTATTGATTATTTGAAACAAATTGTACCAAAAGATACTAGCGATGAAGAAGCGATGAGTGAAATTTCAAGTACAACTTCTTCTGATACGTCCACCAAACAAATTTGCGAAAAAGATGGTTTGATATATATAGCTGGATATCTAGCTAGAAAACACAATAAGGAATTTCCAGAACTTGGTACCTACACGTATAAGAATGAGGCAAAAAACCTTCATTCTCATGCAATGCCATCATAGGTACAAAGCCTTTCGTTTGGTGGCTTAACTGCGCCCTCATCTTCTTGGCAAAGTGATGTTGAACGTTTGGATAAGTGGTTCGTTAAAGTACATAAAGATCAATTGAAAATTAAAACAAAAATTGTAAAACGTACAACTAATTTTATAAGTAAAAAAGAACCACTTATTGCCAAAAAATTAATTTATTCATTTGTTCGACAGAGAGTATTTATCAGGATAAAATACCTTAATTCAAAGAAATCTGAAGAACATTCATTGAATGAAAGAAAACATGACACCGATGAAGCTAGAAGGTTTTATAAAAAAATGAGAAAAACTGTAACATAATCTATTTTTTTTCTGTTTTTCTATTTGCTTTCGTCTGTCTTATAAAATACGATGTAATACTCTCCTGTAGTCAGTCTTGATAATGAGTTCATAACTCGAAACATGTCGACTTTTCGTTACTGCTAAATACAGTATCTAAATATTTTTTATATTGGGAAACATAAGCCAAGTGTTTTTTATTTTAAAGTTTATACTTTATTCTTTATGATGTTTCACCAAGTGATGTGCGAGAATTCAATCTCAGTTATTATTCTATTATTATTGTTCTATATAAATAATATACATATACAATTCAATTATTACTTAGGTGTGTTAATTAATTTTAAACCATTTTTTTCTTTGTTGTGTTTGTATTTTGATATAAATATATTTTGTCGTAATACTTTATCTTATTTAAGACCCAAAATAACTATATTATAGGTACAAATAAACATTCATCGTGTAATTCACATAATACCGCCTTCGTTTAAGTTTTAATATTTTAATGGAAAATATACTTTTAGTTATCATTCATTATCCTTTGTCTCGATTTTAATAAACTTGCCCTGTAATTATTGAGAACATTATTTTCATTACACTTGAGATGCTCGGAATTTGCCAACAGCATACTTGTGACGTCACGACTGGCCGTGTCATGATTGGTTAAAAGTTACGAGGCAACCGTATTATTCTATAAACCGTGGGTTATACCTACTCATTAACGATGACTGCCTACTTTGTACATAGGTCTTACAGACATCAAGAGCAAGTACTCTCTCCCTATAGGGATACGTCTGTCATGCCTTCGTGAAGGAAATAGTCGGTCGTCCCTTTTATACCAGAATGGAGCCACAATTAATTAATGAATCAGTATTGTTTACTTATTTTCTTAAAGATTAAGGAAAACCAACTCACCTATTTATTCTGCACAAGATACACGGAATCGTGAAATTCAATTATCTGTAAAAAGATTGTGAAGATAAGTCACATTATGTTAGATCATCGAATAACAAATTATTACATTTGACCCTCATAATAAAAAATTTTACAAGTTCAACTTCCAATAAAATTTTTCTAAGTCAAAATAAAAGTATAAAAATCTTATTATCTCAGAAACGGAACATTTTAAAGTATGAATAATATTTCCGCAGACTCTCTGACACCCCTTAACACGTTGACTGCCGGTGACTCAACTGTTGAGTCATGCCAGTCCTCCCCCGAAGGCCGATGACTCAATTGCTGAGTCACGTGCAATCTAAAACGTTAATGACCTTTTGACGTTCCATAACATATTATAATATAAACACCATAATAAAAAATTTTACAAGTTCAACTTTGAATGAAAGTATAAAAATCTTAATATCTCAGAAATGATACATTTTAAGGTAAAAATAACGTTTCCGCAGACTCTCAGACACCCCTTAGTGACCTTTTGACGTTCCATAACATTTTATAATATAAACACTAATTCATCCTCATAAAAAAAAAGCCAACTTTGAATGAAATTTTTCTAAGTCTATACAAAATAATAAAAATCTGAATATATCTTCCTAGACAAATAATAAAAATAAAATACCCCCAAAAGTAACTTCAATCGACTCTCAACCATATACCAAAGAACGAGCGCCTTACGTGCCGAATTTACCATCCTCATTTACTAACCCCACTTCAACCTTATACAACTAACTCTATATTCACTCATCAGTAGCTTATAATATTCGGCTTTTGCACTATTATCATAAACATATCGAAAACCAACGTCCATTATTAAATAACAAAATAATTATTGGAGCCAATTTATGAAAACTTACCTTGTAGAGGAATCAGGAGCGAATATACTTAACTAACCAAAAAACTGAATTGAAAAGGAATAAATTCGGGGTCACACAGAATTTATAAACTATCTCAACCCCCTCCCCTTTCATAGTTTCTAACTGCCTTCCCGCATGCGCATTAATAAAATGAAAAAATTTGAAGGTTAGATGTATGGGATTTGAACCCAGACAATGCCACACCCATCATCAGTACTATGTTCGCGCACCTATGCGCTCAACCGTGAAACGTAGACGAAAGTTCGCTAGATAAGCGTGTAGTGAGACGTGAGGCCCCATCGTCTTGGGGATTAATGTTTAGAACCCTCTATTACTTTTGATACGTATGGTTATTAATTGAGTCCATTAAAAAAAGAGATGTTTTTTGAACAAGTCATTCACAACGGTTACCCAACTTTCGTTGAGGACGGGCGGATCGAAGTCGTTAACGACTTCGATGAGAACGGGGTGTTCTCAACGGAAGTCGTTAACGACTTCGATGAGAACGGGGTGTTCTCAACGGAAGTCGTTAACGACTTCGATGAGAACGGGGTTGGATCCCCCCGTCCTCAACGAAAGTTGGGTAACCGTTGTGAATGACTTGTTCAAAAAACATCTCTTTTTTTAATGGACTCAATTAATAACCATACGTATCAAAAGTAATAGAGGGTTCTAAACATTAATCCCCAAGACGATGGGGCCTCACGTCTCACTACACGCTTATCTAGCGAACTTTCGTCTACGTTTCACGGTTGAGCGCATAGGTGCGCGAACATAGTACTGATGATGGGTGTGGCATTGTCTGGGTTCAAATCCCATACATCTAACCTTCAAATTTTTTCATTTTATTAATGCGCATGCGGGAAGGCAGTTAGAAACTATGAAAGGGGAGGGGGTTGAGATAGTTTATAAATTCTGTGTGACCCCGAATTTATTCCTTTTCAATTCAGTTTTTTGGTTAGTTAAGTATATTCGCTCCTGATTCCTCTACAAGGTAAGTTTTCATAAATTGGCTCCAATAATTATTTTGTTATTTAATAATGGACGTTGGTTTTCGATATGTTTATGATAATAGTGCAAAAGCCGAATATTATAAGCTACTGATGAGTGAATATAGAGTTAGTTGTATAAGGTTGAAGTGGGGTTAGTAAATGAGGATGGTAAATTCGGCACGTAAGGCGCTCGTTCTTTGGTATATGGTTGAGAGTCGATTGAAGGTTCTTTTGGGGGTATTTTATTTTTATTATTTGTCTAGGAAGATATATTCAGATTTTTATTATTTTGTATAGACTTAGAAAAATTTCATTCAAAGTTGGCTTTTTTTTATGAGGATGAATTAGTGTTTATATTATAAAATGTTATGGAACGTCAAAAGGTCACTAAGGGGTGTCTGAGAGTCTGCGGAAACGTTATTTTTACCTTAAAATGTATCATTTCTGAGATATTAAGATTTTTATACTTTCATTCAAAGTTGAACTTGTAAAATTTTTTATTATGGTGTTTATATTATAATATGTTATGGAACGTCAAAAGGTCATTAACGTTTTAGATTGCACGTGACTCAGCAATTGAGTCATCGGCCTTCGGGGGAGGACTGGCATGACTCAACAGTTGAGTCACCGGCAGTCAACGTGTTAAGGGGTGTCAGAGAGTCTGCGGAAATATTATTCATACTTTAAAATGTTCCGTTTCTGAGATAATAAGATTTTTATACTTTTATTTTGACTTAGAAAAATTTTATTGGAAGTTGAACTTGTAAAATTTTTTATTATGAGGGTCAAATGTAATAATTTGTTATTCGATGATCTAACATAATGTGACTTATCTTCACAATCTTTTTACAGATAATTGAATTTCACGATTCCGTGTATCTTGTGCAGAATAAATAGGTGAGTTGGTTTTCCTTAATCTTTAAGAAAATAAGTAAACAATACTGATTCATTAATTAATTGTGGCTCCATTCTGGTATAAAAGGGATGACCGACTATTTCCTTCACGAAGGCATGACAGACGTATCCCTATAGGGAGAGAGTACTTGCTCTTGATGTCTGTAAGACATCAAGTAAAAAGTAGGCAGTCATCGTTAATGAGTAGGTATAACCAATGTCGACGTTCTGGGGAAATAGTTGCCTAGGTCTTGTCCTGGCTATAGAAGACGCGTCCTATTGGCCAAATTTCGGTAACAAGAGAATTAAATAAAAATTATTTTATTATGGAAAGTTAATATAAATTTGAGATCTATGAATATTGTATTTAGTTCCTAACCTATAATTGGTGCTCTGATGGCATAGTTCCGGTGCGACACCACATACCCTATTCAGGGGTCTACTTGAGGCTTAGGATCCAGATATAATATTTATTATACCTCAACATTACATCGTATAGATAATTACATGAAAAATTAATCGATTACGTAAAGCTAATATAAATTTGAGATCTATGAATATTGTATTTAGTTCCTAACCTCTAATTGGTGCTCTGATGGCATAGTTCCGGTGCGACACCACATACCCTGTTCAGGGGTCTACTTGAGGTTCAGGAACTAAATATAATATTTATTTCACCTTGAATTTATTTTTTATACGGTGATCATAATATATTTTGTTGTAACGGTTCATACATTAATATGGAAAATATAAGTTCCTTGTCTATATTCTTTTTTTACACCGTGGATATCTTGTACTAATGTTTAGAATTCCGTTGACTTGATTTATATAATCGTTGAATTCTAGAGTTCAGATTCAGTTTCTTCTGATCGTTCATGAGACAACAACCAACATGATTGCTGCACTGTTGAATAAGATACGGGCACTGCTGTGTTTCCTGAAAATAAGCAATGACGAAAAAATGGTTAATGATGGACTTAAAGAGTGTTCATTAGCTCTTCGGCGAATCAACAAAAAATTAAAATCGGTGAAGATTATTGGAGAGAAGCAGAATCTAACAATGAAAATGGGACAAATGAAGAGTATGCGTAGCCAGCTGAAAATTTTGAAGAAGCAGGGAGCTGGTATAACTACTCAACTAGAAACAGCAAGGGATAGAGTTCGCTGGGATGATTTAACTACAGCTTTTGATTGTCGTATTAGAACAGGGGTTATTTCAAACCTCAGACATAAGGATCCTCTAGAGTTTTTAGCTGATTGTCGTGTGATATTCAGACTTCGGCTACTCAATAACTTGAAAAAAACTGAAGCTGTCAAGGTCAACGCAGTTTTCGGTGGGGAGTTTGAAATTGTGAGCGGTAGTCGTGTATTGAGTGAATTCAAATATTTTACAACATCTAATAAGCCTATATACAGAGATACTGATCTTAACTCTTGGTTTGATGAGAACGTTAAAGAACCTTTACTGAGAAAGTTGGAAGAGTTTCAAGAGCGAGACTCTGGATGGGCCTTGAAGCAAATTGTTAATTGAGGAGTTAATATCAATAAGTTCACTCCTCAATTGGGACCATCTCACATTTAACTACCAGAAGAAATAAAGAAAAAACATGACTGCATCAATTTGAAGAATAATGATAACGCTTGTTTTGCTTGGGCTCTAGTGGCTGCGTTGTTTCCTGTTGAAGAAAAAGATCAGAAGCATGCTGATAGAATAACAAAGTATCCACATTATTCGAAAGTACTTAAACTGAAAGGAATTCAGTTTCCTATGACTATGAAGCAGATTCCGTTATTTGAAAAACAGAACGAAGTGTCTATCAATGTTTACATCCTCAAGAAAAAAGCAAATAGTTTCATCACTCTTCCACTATACTTGACTAAAAACTGTGTTGATAAACATATAAATCTTTTATTGGTTCAGAATATCTATTTTTCTGAAAATAATAATGATAATGCGAATAATGCTGAGGTGGAAATAAAATACCATTATGTTTTAATCAAAAATTTATCTCGTCTGGTATCAAAACAGTTAAGTAAAAAAAAGATAAAAAAGTATATTTGCGACAGATGTCTCCACTATTACCAGTCTCTTGATAAGCTGAAGGAACATACGAAAATCTGCCTTATGATGAATGAGACTGCTATTAAGATGCCTCAAGAAGATCAAAATATTCTTAAATTCAAAAATCATAAGAATAAAGAAAAAGCACCATTCATTATTTATGCAGATCTAGAAAGCATTTTGAAACCGACCAATGATAATAAAAAGCTGCAACATCATGTACCTGCAGCTGTAGGATATTATCTGAAATGTTCCTATGATGATTCTCTAAGTTTTTATAAAGCTCATCGTGGAGAGGATTGTATGCAGTGGTTTGCAGATGAAATGAAACAGCTAGCAGAAGATATGTCTACTGTCTTTTGGTGTTCGTATAATATTAATATGACTCCTCAAGACGAAACTGATTTTAGAAATGCTATGAAGTGTCATATATGTGATCATGCTTTCTCTCTGGACGATAAGAAAGTGCGAGACCATAACCATTTGATTCCTGAAAACAATTATAGAGGTGCTGCTCATGAATCATGCAATATAAACTATCAAGATAGCCATGTGATCTCTGTGGTGTTTCATAACCTCTGTGGATATGATGCTAATTTCATTATTGAGGATGTTGCAACAAGGATGCAAGGAAAAGTTGATTTACTACCTATAACTGAAGAAAAGTATATTTCATTCACTAAACACATTGATGAAACACCAATTCAGTTCCGTTTCATTGATTCATTTCGATTTATGAACTCCTCACTAGATAACCTAGCAACATACTTAACTGAATATCCAAATCTGAGATCGCAGTTTCCTGAATTAGATGAGAATCGCTTCAAACTACTAACAAAGAAGGGGGTTATGCCATATGATTACCTTGATGCATTTTCGAGATTTGGTGAAACAAGTTTACCATCTATTGAGGCTTTCTATAATAATCTCGATAATAAACCCTGCCCTCAAAGATTGTATCGTAGGGCACAACGAGTTTGGAATGAATTCAATTGTAATAACTTGGGCGAATACGTTGATCTATACATGAAGACTGATATTCTTCTTCTGACAGATGTATTCGAACAATTTCGATCGAGCTGTCTTGAAACCTATAAGCTTGATCCTGCTCATTATTTCACATTACCTGGATTCACTTGGGATGCGATGTTAAAATATACGAAGCAAGAATTGGAGCTTCTCACAGATCCAGATATGTTTCTCTTCGTTGAACGAGGCATACGTGGAGGTCTCAGTCAAGTCTGTAGTCTTAGAAGAGCTACTGCAAACAACGTTTATTGTAACAATTATGATCCGACGAAACGTTCAAAGTATTTGATGTTCTTTGATATAAATAATCAATATGGTTGGGCCATGAGTCAATATCTCCCATACGGAGGGTTCGAATGGTGTGAAAATACCGATATTGATGTCACCTCCATTCCGGATGACGCAGATATAGGATATATGCTAGAGGTGGATCTTGAGTATCCTCAAGAATTACACGATCTCCATAAAGATATTCCATTTTGTTCTGAACATATTAATCCAAAGACTGGTAAACCTCGTAAGACTGGAAAGGAACCTTCAAAATTGATGGCCACACTACATCATAAAAAAAAATATATTATTCATTATCAAGCATTGAAGCAGGCGATTAAACATGGTTTGGTACTTAAAAAAATTCATAAAGCACTAAAGTTCAAGCAAGCACCTTGGCTTAAAAGTTATATCGATTTAAACACTGAACTTCGAAAGAATGCGAAGAACAAGTTTGAGAAAAATTTATTCAAACTTATGAATAATGCTGTTTTCGGTAAAACTATGGAGAATATACGTAAACGTGTCAACGTGTGCCTTCTAACTAAATGGTCTGGACGGTATGGTGCTGAGGCATATATTGCTAAACCTGAATTCAAGAACTGTATGATATTCAACGAAAATCTTGTTGCTATTGAATTGAGAAAAATGGAAGTCTTCTTGAATAAACCTATATATGTCGGACAGGCAATACTCGACTTGGTCAAAACAACCATTTATGCTTTTCATTATGATTATATGAAAAACGAGTTTGGGGGCGACTGCAGCGCCATCTATACGGACACTGACAGTTTAATGTACGAGCTTCATAAAGATCCATATGAGGTTATGAAACGTGATTGTCGTGCCCGTTTTGACACGTCAGATTATCTATCTGATAATACTTATGGAATTCCTCAAGTGAATATGAAAGTATTGGGTATGATGAAAGATGAGAACAATGGAACTCCTATGACAAATTTTGTGGGTCTTCGTTCAAAATTATACACTACGAAAGTATCAAAGACTTGTGAAGATATAGAAAAAGAAAAGAAGCAATGGGCTGATGAAGGATACGATGATGATGAGATAAATGATATTATTAAAAATGCAGGCGTTATGAAGAAAGCAAAAGGAGTCAAATCGTCAGTTGTGAGAACGAAGATTACTTTTGAAGATTATGAGAAATGTCTTGATACATGGAAGGAGGTTACCATAACCCAAAACTTGATTAGAGCCGATAAGCATAAGATATATTCCATCACACAGCAGAAAATTGCACTCAGCCCTGAAGACGATAAAAGATATTTAATACCTGGAACAGATGAGACGCTTCCTTGGGGTAATTATAAGGTGCCTTCGACCATTCCTCATGATGATCTATTGATGGATACTGATTGATCATAACCTATAATTATTATACAATTAATAAAATTATTATGTAACCATTAAAAAAATAAATTGTTATATTTTCATCCTTGTATCTATTTCCTGCTACCAACCATGAATTGATTTGTATATATTCCTCTTACATAGTTTAATATGAATAATGGTATTTATATCATACATAAATCAGGAAGGTCATTGACTCTGATATACAAGGAGTCATTTCCATTCCGTTGAATCCAACCCAGTGCGCATGACCAAAAAGGGAACCATTTTCGGTAATTTGGACCTTAGATTTCCTTATGGGAATTTACATGTAAAAATGAGCAAAGGTGCGCTAGAATTGGCCTAGCCTGTCTACTCCCGGCAGAATCAACGAATTAATGTGGAGACAAAAGGAGAAGACGTGGATAGCCTTACTCACAATAGACATCGAGAATGCCTTCAATAGTGCTCCCAAGGAGGGAATCACAGAGGCGGTGAAGAAGGTCAACTATAGTGGATGCCTCGCATACCTTGAAGAAAGACTTATCCTGCAACCAAAGGGAAAAAAACTCGGGTGTACGGCCGGGGTAACTCAGGGCTCAGTCCTTGGGCCCACCCTCTGGAACTTACTGTAGAAGAAATGCTAATCTTACAATACCCAGTGGGCACCCATAGAAAAAACTATGAGGGAGAACATACAGCACACTTATCTGTTGATACAAAATTTGATCTCCGAACGCAGTGATATGATAGTGAAGACTTTCTTGGACGGCGAATCCGAAAATGGAATTATAATGATTTTTGAGCCTAGAATCGATGGCAGTGAGGAATTGTAGTAGTGAAGACTTTACTTCGTGTCGGGAAAGAAGTGCGTGTGACAGTAATTAATTGAATTAGAGAAATGATTTAAAAGAAGCTAAGAAACTCAAAATACTTTTATTTCATCAACACTGACAGTTCTAATAATATTGTTTTTACAAAAAAACATCTGTCATGAAAATGGATTACATGATTTATAGAAAGCATATATCAACACTCCCACTTAATCCATGTTCATGATGAACCCAACTGAAGTGAAAAACTTTCAAAAGAATGTAAAGGTAGTCCCTTAGTGAAAATGTCAGCAAGTTGGTTTTGCGACGAAATATATCTCAACATGATTTGACTTGAATCAAGAGCCTCTCGAATGAAATTATATTTCACATCTATATGTTTCAATCTTTGATGTTTTCTGTGTTCAGTACCAATTTTGATGACTGATTATTTTCATAAATTATTGTTGCTTCAGATAATACAACATTCATCTCATTTAACAATCCTCTCAACCAAAGACATTCACTTATTGCTGCTGCAAGAGCATTATATTCTGCCTCAGCAGTGGAGAGTGCAACTGTTGATTGTCTTCTGGTAGACCAAGAAACAGTAGAACCAAAAAATTTGAAAATATATCCGGAAGTAGATTTCCGATCTTGTATATCATTTGCTAAATCTGCATCACAAAAACCTATAAGAACATCACATTCGTTTTTGATGAAAGTAAGATTGAGATCTTTCGAACGTTTAAGATATCTCAAAACTCTTTTCAAATGAGACCAATGTTGATCTGATGCCTTCGATTGGAAACGACTGAGGAAATTAACCAAAAAACAAAGATCAGTTCTAGAATTCACCATCAAATACATTAAACACCCTACAACTTCCCTATACGGATATTTAGTTGATGGCCCCATTTCTTTTTCTAGTCTCAAATTGACCTCTATTGGTGTTTTCACAGGATTAAAATTCATCATATTGAATTTTTGGAGAAGTTTAGAAATATAATGACTTTGATTCATTTTAATCAATTGATTCTCCCTTTCATATGTAATTTTGATACCCAGGAAAATATCAATGTTTTCCAAATGTTTCATTCTGAACTCATTGTTAAGAATATTCTTCATTTCATTCATATCCTTAATAGAATTTCCGGCGAGAAGAATATCATCTACACAGAGTAAAAGATATAAAGTTATGTTGCCAATAATCTTAATATAAAGACAATTATCAGATTCACACCTACGAAAATTCTCTCTCAACATCACACAATCAAAACGTTTATACCAACAACGAGGCGATTGTTTCAATCCATATAAGGATTTATTCAATTTACATACCATGCCAGAATTATCAGTGAAACCAGGAGGTTGACACATATAAATGTCTTCTTCTAATTTACCATGAAGAAAGGCGGTTTTTACATCCAGTTGGAAAATGGAAAGATTTTTCTGAATAGCCAAAACCAACAAAATTCGAATGGTAATTATATTTGCTACAGGAGTATAGGTCTCATGATAATCATAACCATATTTCTGGCTGTAACCCTTTGCAACTAACCTTGCCTTATACCTAATTTGATTTTTGTTGGAGTCTACATTTTTAATCGTGAAGACCCATCTACAGTCATCTATCTTTCTTTCTTCTGGTTTTGGAACAAGTGTCCATCTTTCATTTTCATGAAGTGACTCCAATTCTTCCTTCATTGCCGACTCCCACTGTTTTCGACATGGATGATTTTTAACTTCATCATAAGACAATGGTACATCATTTACAAATCCTTCCGCTGAAAGAGCAAATAATACCGGATCTTCGGAAAAAGAAAAATAGTTTTCACAGGATGAAGCAAAATGTGAGATCATTTCAAAATCTTTATGCCAATAAGGAGATTGTGTGATGACTCGTGATGTATTTTCCGATGATACATGATGGTTGTTTCTGCCATCTTCATTAACAGATAATTCTGGTTCTCTATAAATATTCTCACTACTCTCATTATCACACACAGCCATTTCTCCAGGTTCTGTTTCATTTCCATTATTACTCACAGAACACAACTCATTCCTTTCCTTTTCAGCAACAATCAAAAATTGTTTTTCAAAATTGCTCATGCAGTCAATGTCCATTGACTCATCAAATATCACATCTCTTCCAATCCTCACACATTCATTTTCACAATCCCACAATTTGTATCCATTCAAAGTGTAACCAATCATTAAACATGTCAAACTCTTCTGATCAAATTTACTATTTCGAAATTGTTTAGGTTTGTGAAGATATGTTTTACAACCGAATATACGCAAATTTGATAGATTTGGTTTCTTACCATACCACATTTCGGATGGTGTCTGCTTTTCAATAGCTGATGTGGGAGATCTATTCAACAGATATGCCGCTGTTCTCACCGCTTCACCCCAAAATTTTTTATTCAGATGTGAACCAATAACCATAGAACGCGCCTTTTCAACCAGCGACCTATTCAATCTTTCAGCATGACCATTTTGTTCTGGAGAATATGGAACAGTATAATCAATAACAATTCCATTCGAATCGCAAAAATCTCTGAATTCTCTGGAAACATATTCTCCCCCATTGTCGCACCTCAGTTTCAAAATTGGTTTGCCTAAATATGCTGTTGACATGTTTTTAAAAGATTTGAAATATCTCAATACCTCAGATTTTGAAGACAATAAATATACCATGCAGAAATGAGAAAAATCATCAAGAAATGTTAAGAAATACCTTTTATTATCCCATGTAGAGGGTGTTATTGGACCACATACATCTGTATGAACAATTTCTAGGGGCCTTGTTGCTCTAGTTCTATATCCTTTATACGGCAATTTATGTTGTTTAGCTTTCACACAACTTTCACACAATTTTTCTCCAATCACACCGTTCAGTTCAAAACCTTCTACCATGTCTTCCAATTTTCTGATATACTGTTCATTTAAATGACCAAGCCGTTGATGCCATGAATCATAATTATTACTTGCAGCAATATTACTTTCATTCAAATTTATGAAAACATCGAAAGTTATCTCATGTAGTAAGTTTTTTTTGAAACCCCTTACCAAAATTACATTATCTTTCAATATGCTTACTTCATTATTATTAAATACCACCTTGTAGCCATTTTCTTCAATTCTACCTACTGACAGAAGATTCTTTTTTAAATTGGGTACATAAATGACATTATTAATTGTACAAATACGTTTAACACTTTTAACATTATTTGATACCCTCATATATCCTACATGTGTACCTTCTAAATCTTGACCAGCTTTAGCAACACCTATTTTTAAAGGATTTTTCAGCTTCCGTACTCCTCTTAACAACTCAATATCGTTGACAAGATGATCGGACGCTCCTGAATCTACACACCATGATAATTTTCTTGAAGCATCTATTGAACAATCTCCTTGTGTCATGAACACTACAGCTGCTTCTACATCCTTTTCTGATTCAGCATCTTTAGACATATGTGCTTGCTTCTTTTTCTGCCAAGGTTTCCTCGAAAAACAATTTTTCATTATGTTAGGACATTCATTACGCCAATGTCCAACTTCATTGCATCCAAAACATCGTACTTCATTTCTTCTATTACATTCACTACGCCAATGTCCAACTTCATTGCATCCAAAACATCGTACTTCATTTCTTCGTTATGTAGCTTGGAACCAAAAGCACTACCATTATTGTCATCGTGGACAGTCATATGTCGTCTTTTTGCTTCTTCATCCAAAAGCCGTCCTTTTACAAAATCAAGGGTTATTTTATCGTTTGATAGAGTTTCAATAGCGGTGACAACTATTTTGAATGATTCTGGTAGTGTTAGTAGTAAAATACAAGCTAGCATTTCTTCTTCCAATTTTCCTCCAGATGATTTAATTTGGCGTACGATATCATCAAATTTCACCAAATGTGTTTCCATTGACATACCCTCATCATATTTCAATGTCAATAAATTCCTCAGCAGAAAAAGTCTATTAGAGATCCCTTTTCTCTCGAATGTAGACACAAGTTTATCCCACTTTTCTTTTGCTGTGTATCCCTCTCGAACATATTCTAAATGCGTATCAGCAACACACTGGACTATTATTGACTTAGCTTTACTATCTTTTTTATCAAAAATCTTTCTCTCATCGTCTTTTTCTGGCCGAAGTTCGGTAATACATTTCAAAACGTCATATTCTTCTAAAATCGTTTCTACTCGAAACTTCCAGTTACTAAAATCGGAGCCTCGGAAAAGACTTATACCATACTTGTCCATAGTTCTCTCGGCCATTACATTAATACCTCATCTGGGCCCATAACCAATTGAATTAGAGAAATGATTTAAAAGAAGCTAAGAAACTCAAAATACTTTTATTTCATCAACACTGACAGTTCTAATAATATTGTTTTTACAAAAAAACATCTGTCATGAAAATGGATTACATGATTTATAGAAAGCATATATCAACATAATTAACGTTAATAGTAACTAGCATTTTGAGAGATTGTTTTTCTGTTTCCTCGATTAGTAGAGGTATTCGTGAGATTGGAGTTCGAGCTAAAAAATGAGCAAAGAGTTAACGAATCTGCTGTTGGCCTCTTCAGTGGAATTGAAGCCAAATGAACAGAAAATTTGAAAGAACTGATATACAATTATCGGAATGTCTTCGACGATGGAAAAGGAAAAAAGATTCGGACAAGAATTGTTCAGCATAAAATTAAAACTGAAGCAAGAAGTCCACCGCTTGCCAAACGAGAAGAGGCAAAATTGTGAAAAAAATGGTATAGGAAGGGCTGATCGTACAATCCAACAGTCCATGGTCTTCTCCGGTGGTATTAGTTGAGAAAAAGGAAGGATCGACTGGATTTTGCGCCGATTATCGTCAACTAAACAAGGCGAAGGACAGCTATCATCTACCTAGGATCAATGACAACATGGACACATTGACTGGCTTACATATATTTTCGACTTTGGACTTGAAGAGCGATTAATGGCAGGTTGAAATGGCACCAGAAGATAGGGAGAAGACGGCCTTTACCGTAGGTGCAGGACCTTGGCAGTTTACCGTCATGCCATTTGGACTTCGCAATGCTAATGCAACTTTTGAAAGGCTCATGAAAATAGTTATAAAGGGATTGTCCTGGAAGACATGCTTAGTGTACCTTGACGACACCATTGTGGCCGGGAAATCATTCGAGGACCGCATGACGAATCTAAAGGAAATATTTCAGCGTCTAACAAGTTCCGGCCTGAAGCTTAGCCCGAAGAAATGTCACCTGTTCCAAAAAGAGGTGCAGTATCTGGGCAATGTTGTATCTAGTCAAGGAGTAGCAGTAGACCAACAAAAGGTGAAGATGGTGCGAGAATGGCAAATCTCAAAGAATATACACGATTTAAGCAGTTTTCTTGGATTGTGCACCTACTATCGTCGATACGTAGGTACCATGATTCGCGAAGGTTGCCAAGCCTTTGATACGATTAACGGAAGGATAGAGGCGAATTCTATGAGATGACGAAGCACTTGAGTACTTGAAGAGGGCATTAAACAGTGCATCAGTCCTGAGTTATCCCCTTCCGGATGGTGAATTTATTGTGGATATGGACGCTAGCAACGTAGGAGTTAGTAGTAGGGGCTATTTTGTCGCAGATTCAAGAAGGACAAGACGAAGTAATTGCGTACTTGCAAACCTCTATCTAAATCAGAATGTAATTACTGCGTTACTCTACGAAAGTTCTTGACGGCGGTAAAAGCAGTCGAACTCTTCCACAAGTACCTGTAGTACCAGTGGAAGAAAATTTTTGTTGAGAACAGACCATGCTGCCTTACAATGGCTTTTGAAGTTCAAGAATTCTTAAGTACAAGTAGCAATATGAATTGAGAGACTACAGGAGTTCAATTTTGATACGGAACATCGGGCTGAGATTATTCACAGAAATGCTGATGCTTTGTCAAGAAGACTATGCTCCGAGGAATGCAAAAATTGCATCATGGCTGATAAAAAGGATGTGTTCATTTGCAGAATGCAGTCCGCTGAGGTTCTACAAGACCAGGAAGGAGACCCGGATTCAAAGCTCATAATCATCTGTAAGAAGAGCAACAACAGACCAACATGGCAATAAGTTGCCCAATTTTCGTCGAACGTGAAATCGTACTGGACGCAATGGAATTTTATCATCTTCAGTGATAGATTTCTGAAGCGTGTTCTGAAAACTCCGGAAGAAGGGGAAGACCGGAATCATTTAATTATTACCAGAAAAAGGGTACTGTAGGTGCTGCAAGAAATCCCTGATGGAATCAGTAAAGGACATCTTGGTGTGACAAGAACGCTTGAAAGGCTAAGGGAACGGCTTTATTCAGTCAACTGCCAACGAGATGTGAAGGAATGGTGCAAGATGTGCACCGTTTGCGCGTCTAGCAAAAGATCGTAGAAATACCCGAAAGCTCCCATGCGACAGTATAACGTGGGAAGCTCATTTGAGAAAGTTGCAATTTATTTGGCAGGTCGATTTCTGGAAACAGAGTTTGGAAATAAATATATCATCGTTGTAATGGACTACTTCAGCAAGTGGGCGGAAGTGTACGCCTTGTCAAACCAAGAAGCTGCGACAGTAGCTGATACTCTTATTAAAGAGTGGATTTATCGCTTTGATGTGCCGATACAGTTGCACTCAGATCAAGGTAGAAACTTTGAATCCATACTGTTCTAGAAGGTCTGTAGGATTCTGAATTCGAAAAACGGGGACGACCGCATTGCATCCGCAGTCCGATGGAATGGTAGAGCGAATGAATCGAATGGTACTCTGATCATTAAAAGATAATGAAATCGCTTTCTACATCCAGACAGAAAGGAACGTTCGAGTTATGGCTATGATGACTCATTTACTGTTAACTGTAGAAGAATTCGAACAATCGATATTGGAAGTCTGGAACTTTTAAGAAAAGATCGCGCTTAACATATAAGAGCGACCGTAGGTCGAGCAGGACCAGTTGAATTCGGATGAAGTGAAATTAACAGACTTTTGTAGAAAATGATTATCGGTTGAGTCCTCAGTTAGTGTTACTGGATTTTAATAGTTGTATTTATGAATTTATTGACAAGGAAGTATATCGTTTAGTTTGTTAATGAATAATTACTTCTTTTTATTCACACATTCGAACAATGAAAAAACGTAACTATAAGTTGACTTTACGAATTTAATACGAAAATATAAATTCAAATTGAAATTAATCCCATATATATATAATCAGGTTCCAGTTCATATGTAGCATCTATGGCGATCAGTTATCATTCATAACGCTCTCCATATGGAATTCAAGTGGTGATCGCGAATACACTGAAATGGGTATCGAAGACAGTGGCGAATGGAGAAGAGTTCGATACAAAAGAATGAGCAGTAGAGATCCAAACTCGCCCACGGTACAAAATCCTACCAAAAAACTTTTTCTACCGATCCAGCAGTGGGACTCCGTGTACTACATAGAGATATTACAGTGTAACGTGTCAATTCCCCGCTTAACCGCCGCTACTGAATTCTTCATCGAGGTACCGTGATTCGCGCTGTCAGATGATGCCTCACTTTTGTTTCATCTATGAATAATAGAATTGCGCAGTTTGGAATGACCTGCGTATTACGAAAATATCGAGATAGCGTTGAATTTCCACGTGAAACATGTAATATCGTTCTCTTTAGCCAAATAACTGTTGAAGAAGTAACATCGTTAAGTATTAGAATTATATTCAATATCTATTGAACGTTCATTCAACATATTAAAGTTATTAAGTATTTCTTTAGTTTTTTTGTTTATTGACTCATCTGTAGAAGGAATAAACGTAGGATAATATCTGAACAAAGCATCTAACGATTCCATGATCAGAAGTTTAACATTTTCTCCAACTGAAATTGATCAGGTATTTTGTGGTATCATTGGGCCTGTGGAAATTTTTTTCTGAAATTCCAGGCGGTATTATCTTGTTGAATTGGATCTCCAGTTCAATTAGATATTACTTGGTTGGGTGGGATACACCATTTGAAGTCTATAACATCGAGATCCTAATTTCTATTTTTTTATTTTTTTTTTGGAATACTATCCTTTTACGTGTCTTAGAGTTTTTTTTAAAAAACAAACATTTGTCTAGTAACTGGTAGTAACTCATGAATGAACTGATTAACTGACTGTGAAGTTAACTTATTTGACTACTTTTGATAAACTTTAGGTGAATATGTTTTTTTCTGTTAATTTAGTTGTTGAGTGTATCTTTTGCTGAAATACACTGACATATTTATCTTACCTTTAAATTTAACTGTACGTCAATACTTGGAGAATTGTTTTCATTGATTATATAATAGTTTTATATATTGAATTTTTACTATAAATTCATTTTTCAAATCAGATTTCAAAATTTGTTCAATAATTAAATTGAAATTTTCTTTTTAAATTAGCCTACATAATATTTTTATTCATGAGATGCCAGGTTGAAAACCAATTAATATCTGTTTCTTCTTTATTGTCATTTATATTTTCAATGTTGAATTTTCTAATCTTGATAACCCATAGTCAGAAAGTAGGGGTTGATAATTTTTCGTGTTTTTTTTATTTCTATCGTTTTAAATATTTGTAATATTCATAGTCAAGCTATGTATTTTTCTTTTTCGATTTTGACTTGTCTCATTATAGACACTTTTTTTTCTCTTCCAATTATCTTTCAGTCATGTATTGCGTTGAGGTTTATCTTTGCTGGTGTGTCGACATACATATCTTATCTTTATCTAGTGCGTAGGCACTAAGTGTATCATGAGTTTATGAGAACTCGTACCTTCTCAACGAATACAGATATGCTGATATTTTTTTTTTGATTTACCGATTTTAACTTTTCTTATTTTATTTAGCTTCAAATTTTATCGATGACTGACAAGTCAAGTGTTTTAGTGTTTCTTATACCTTATGTGTTATGCTTTTATATTTTTATTTGATATTTTAAATTATTTTACCTTTTACCTTTCATTAATAACTTATTTTATAAATTTGTTGTATGACTTATCTTGACGTTTTGATTTTTCTTTTACAGGTTTTCAAACATGATTTTCTGGACGATAATGCATTATAAAAAACTTCTCATAACTTTATCGAGTTAATTTTTCTCTCATTTTTATCGACTATACGCTGAATTTTGTTTATTTCAAAATTTTTTTCGTAACTTTAAAGTTGAAAAAAAAAATAATTTTTTTTGGAAAATAATTTTTTTTTGGCGAAGGGGGTGTGTAACGTGTCAATTCCCCGCTTAACCGCCGCTACTGAATTCTTCATCGAGGTACCGTGATTCGCGCTGTCAGATGATGCCTCACTTTTGTTTCATCTATGAATAATGACCTGCGTATTACGAAAATATCGAGATAGCGTTGAATTTCCACGTGAAACATGTAATATCGTTCTCTTTAGCCAAATAACTGTTGAAGAAGTAACATCGTTAAGTATTAGAATTATATTCAATATCTATTGAACGTTTACTCAACATATTAAAGTTATTTAGTATCTGTGGCGTCTGATAGACGGTAAGTTATGAGAAGAAATATAATTATTTCGTATAAATGCATTATCTTGAAAATTTGAATTGATTCCTTGTTCCATTTTTCCGCCATTTCATTTTTTTTCATTTATCTATATTAAATTATTCATCTTTCAATATTGAAATAATCATCTCACATTTCTTAATTTAAAATATTTTTAATTTATTTGCTTATTTCATTCTCTCAATTTTTTTTTTTTGTGGAGAGGGGAAAATCTGCAAACAGATTCCCTTAGATGGTTGCTCAGGGATATGTCGGGATGGCGAGTTGGAGTTGCCGACCGACTAAAAACCCCTCTCCGATGTTTTCCGCCTTTCCGGCTCGACGTCCCAGCCCCCGGAATTAAACTTGGAGTTTTTACCGTCAGAAGCTGTACGTGTATTTAACATCAATTACTCCGAGTTTTCGGAGTCTCCGGAATCCGAGGTGGAAACTTGATACTCTCGTAATCTATCTTCTTTTTCTTTATGGGAGACGATCAAAGTTACGATATTGTATATGTAGTTCCATGTCTCCTTTCTTTCCAACATTACTCCTATTATCTCTTCCACAGCTGGCATGTACCTGAGATAACGGACAATACCAGCCCTGTACCTTTCCCATCTTACGCAATTCCAGACAACATGTTCTGGGCTATCAGGCACATTACATAAACTACACCGGCTATCCGGAGTTTTCCCGATCCTGAGGGTAAAAGTACCGAAGGACCCGTGACCACTTAAAAACTGGGTGAAGAAATAATTTGTTGTAGCGAAGGTGCAGCCTATCCAAGGGCGCAAATCTCTGATGAGGCGCCTAGTCCATTCTGCCTTACCTCGTAGCCCATTCCAGCGTTCCTGCCACTTTGCCAAGGTCCTGTTCCTTGCCATGCTTCTATTACCTAGCCTTTCCCCAATTGTATATATCAAACTGGCCTCCGCCACCATGAGGTCTACTGGAGGGAAACTCGCGATGACCTGTACGGCCTCCGCCGAAACGGTCCGATACCCGGAAGCCACCCTCAGCAGACCCCTGCGCTGGGCCGATATGAATGCGTTCCGGTACTTAGCAATTTTTAGGACATCTTTCCAAACTGGAGCGGCATACATCATTGTGCTGTTCAGTACGCTAAACAATACCCTCCTCTTGATGTGCAGTGGGCCCTTCACGCTGGGGAGAATCCTCTGCAACGCCACCATCTTCTCTGCTGCTTTTGCAACAGCATGCTGCACATGTCCCGCAAAGAAAAAATTTCTTCCTATTACCACTCTCAGGTATCTAATTGTATTACTCGGAGACATTTCCACTCCCATTATGCGAAATTTTTCGGAACTAATTTTTCTGGGCCCCTTGATCACAAGGATCTCCGTTCTTTGTTTTGCCAGTGTCAGGCCCCTAAATACCATCCACTGATCTGCCTTCTGTACTGCCGAACACAGCCTTGCCTTCAATTCCCGAGTATCCTCAGCCTCCACCACCAATACCAGATCGTCGGCATATGCCGTGGGGGAAACTCCTCGTCCATAAGGCAGTTCGAGAATGCCGTTGTACGCTATGTTCCACAGCGTCGGCCCGAGAACCGGGCCCTGTGGAACCCCCATTGTGCATTGCCTTCTAACGGAACCCATTGACACATATCTTTCTTTGAAATAGTCGACGATACATCTTACGAGGTATCCACTGATACCCATTGCCCTCACCGTGTGGATAATCGAAGACCATGTGATGGCGTTAAAAGCGTTCTTAACGTCCAGGGTCACCAGGACCACGATCCTTGCTCTGGAACTCCGCACGGTAGTCATCACCTCACGAATTGCCGATACCGTGGATCTTCCGGCTCGGAAACCGTGTTGATGCTCAGATATGAGGTTCCCATCATCCAGTTCCTCCGTGATCCGGGCAACTATGAGTCTTTCGTACACCTTTCCAACACAACTAAGCAGGCATATTGGCCTAAATGCGGAGGGATCCGCAATCTCCATTCCACGCTTAGGCAGCAGCACCACCCTTGGTAACTTCCACTCCTCTGGTGTCTCTTCGCCCGACAAGCACCCATTATACAGTCGGAGCAGGAGTTTTGGAGCATTCTCTATTACTAGCTTCATTGCTTCGACGGTAATGTTGTCCGGACCCGGGGCCTTTCCTGGTCTCATGGATACTCCCGCAGCCCTCAGTTCCTCCAACGTAAACAGAGGAATATCCTGATTCCTCTCCTCCTCTCCCCCCTCAATTTCTCCGGATCCCGGAAACAGCGCGGCCAATATATCTGTCCTCCTTCTCACGGATAGAGAGAAGGGCAGGCACCCCTGTCTGAGGTGACGGGTCGCTATCCTATAACCCTCACCCCATATGTCTTCATCCAACCTTTCCAAAAGCATATTCCATCTCTCCTTCTTCGCCGCGGATATGGATCTTCTTAGCAGCCTTGCTGCCTCTGACATAGATGCCTCAGCTTCCACCATACTCTGCTCTGCTGGACGTATTCTTGGGCGCAACCGGATAACTCTACGACGTGTTGCGTTATATCTTTTGTGCGCCTCTTCTACCTCGTCATTCCACCAGTATGGCACTTTCCTTGTTGACTGGGACCGCTCATCGATCACACATTTGCGATATTCTGTCATGAGGCTTTTGTATGCTTGAGTCGCAGCCATGTGCAGGTCCCTTTCCTCCATCGCTACCAGACGCTCTACGAAGGAAGCAGAAGACAGCTTTCTCACAGGTGCCATCTCCACCGGCCGCAGGGCTTTCCCCACCTTGAAGGATATATGCCCGTGATGGGTGTACGGGTTATCGTGGTGAATGCGCCAGCCCCGGAATGATGACGCATGCCTCTCCGCCACCAGCGTGATGTCAATGTGCGACCTGGAGACTCCCCAAACGAAGGTCGGGGAACTGTCATTGAGCGCCACCGCCAATACCTGCACCATCCATTTCTCCACAAATTGTCCCCTGATATCTTGTCTAGGTGATCCCCAGCATTGTGACTTTGCGTTCAGGTCTCCCATGATCACAAAATTCCCGTGTAGAGGTTGCTCTTCAAATGCTTCATCAATCCTATGTCGGGCGTCGTCCATGTTGATGTTAGGGGACACATATGTCGCCACCAATTGCAGGTTATTCGTCCGTAGGCAAACAAAACCGTCTCCTGTTTTGATTCCACACACTTTCAGGTTTCTAATGGCAGTCACTATGGCCACGTCTCTGTTTGTATCTGTAATCCATTGGCTATTTAGGCATAGTTTCTTATTTGGCTCCGTAATGACTATTAGGTCCACATGTTTTTTTGGGGCCTCCGCCCACATAAAGTCGTGTGCAGCCCTGGCACGTCCCAAATTAACTTGCATTATAAACAACATTTTTTCCGTGAGCCCTTCTTTTCCCTTTTTGTCCTATGACATCTCCACTGTCTAGTATACGACACTATGATAAACACCACCAGTACACGAATAAATAACAAGTATTGATATGAAACACGGGTATCATTAACATAATAACTATCTAGATAAAAACAATAAATATAAATATAAAACAGTAACGCCCACATCTGTGCGTTCATACACCACACTATCGCAGTCCGTCCAAAACAGGCAGAACTGGTGAGTAAATAGACACACATTGTAAAAACCAATCTGTCTATTGCTAGGTCTAAGGTGCCCATCAGACTGGTAACTCTTTCTCTTGTAATATTTAGAGGCGAGCATTCTGCCTTCCTCTTCTTCCCCCGATCTCCCCGGCCTATGAAACTCATAAAGTTATCCTCTTCTACCGAGTTTTCCTCTGTCGGGGTGCTAGTCAACCTGTTCAAAAAACCGTCCCTTGCCTTTTCTAGCGTCAGTTTGTCCAGACTGTCTCTCTCCCATCTACTGCTCTCCGATGTATTCATGTTCCTTATAACCTCACTCATGCGGTTAAAGGGTGTTCCATCTCCTCTCCGACTTAATAGTTCCACAGGGGTATGCCAGGAGTCTCCAGACATTCTTTCACCCTTGCGACCAGGTGTCAGGTCTCCACCTCCTACTTCCATCTCCTCATCTCCGTCCCAGGAGAGATTCGCCGCCCCAGTCAGAGCTATTTCCTCTTCCCCTTCCACTGCTCCCGCGCTAGTACTTCTATGTTTTTCAACTACCGGTTTCTCTACCTGTCCTGATGAGTTAGACCTCAAGAGCGCTTTTTGTACTTGAGCATTCTCCTTCCTTACTGCCCTGTCTCCCCTGGATTTTTCCGTCTGACCAGATTTCCCCACTAATGTTTTGTCCGTGTCCTCACTCATATCCTCATTCAGCATTCTCTTCAGAGAGGCAGGTTCACTGCCCCCCTCAGAATCGTTCAATGGAAACTTGCTCCCCCCAGAGTCCGTGGAGCTGCCTGCGCTTGCAGGGTAGGATTCTTCGGCTTCGCCGGTACCTACCTGGGGTATTTTTTCTGTTTTTGAATCCATTTTGTTTGTTTTTTGGGGGCTGTGCACCGCACACATCCCCCGGTTTATATGTCACGCGAAGTCGTCATCTCCAAATCCACCGTTATGAAAGGAAAAAAAGGATAGGGTGCATATTGAAAAAAAGGATGCCTCCTAGCCCTCGGTTAACCTAATAGCGTCGGAAGTGGAGCAGGGGTAGGTTTGTGGAGACAGATAAGGCTGGGACTGGCCATATCATTGAGAGCGGGCAGGCTTGGCTTTTTCTGCTCCTCCTAGGACCCTTCTCGGCATGTATATTCATTCCGACAAAACTCCTAAGATTCATTGCAGATACTTAAGCCCCCACACCGAGTCAAGGTGCTGCCCAAGTGGAGGAAAAATTCTCTCAATTTAACACAGGATTTTTGTAGGCTAACGATGGCAAATTTCACGTGGTCATATCTTATGTTCAGTTTAATGTTGGAACATATACTGTCTTTCTTAGCATCTCTGCTTGAGATAAATCTAAATGTTAATTTGAATTGGCCATCGATACCCCACAGATATTCTTGGAAAATATTAGGTTTGAGATTGTATGTTGATTCGCCCCGAATTATTTTAGTCACCTTGTCTGGGGTTTGAAGAACCACCTGGTCTGGAGTTTAAAAAAAAAACACCTGGTCTGGAGTTTAAAAAAAAACACCTTGTCTGGAGTTTAAAGAACCACCTTATCTGGAGATAATATTCTCCTTGGAAACCACAGCTGAACCAGGGCAGAAGTCAAGAGTACAATCCACCTAGGAAAAACGTCGATAGAAAATTAAATAAAATAAAAAGAAAAGATAAGTCTCATTACATGTAATAAGAAAATAGTAAATACCTTCATTTCATCTTGTTGTTATTACTGAGAACAAACTATAACTCATATATGTTTAACCAATCTCCCTGCTAGCCTGGGCATAAATAAATCTTAAAAGGGAGAGTGGTTACAACAGATAGAGGCGACAAGCCAGCCTGAAACTTGTTAGCTCGGGTGAGGGATAGAGAGAATCTGAAGGTTAGGCTGTCTCTCTCTCTAATAATAATACGCGTGTTACGCGTAGACAAGGACAGAAAAATCCTGCGATCGTCTCTCTTCCGCTTCTACTGAGTTTCGAGACTGACATTGCCACTTACAGAGCGGCCTATGGCTTTTCATCTCTATCTGTAATATCTCTATGGTGTACTATCATATTCTATCTGTCGCTTATTCTATTGTAGAAAACGATAATCACGTTTGATGACACTCTGTGTTGCAATCACCTTCTATTCGGGTATTTCCGAAATTTGTAGAGTAATTTGTTATTTCAAAAGTGGCGATACTGATATTTTTATTCAATAAACGTCAATTTTATGGGTGTCATTTTTATTTTTGTGATTTTGTTAGTTTATTTACTCTAAATTGCGACTAAAGACGAGTTCATACAACTTCATAACTTTAATTTTCATAATTATAATTGTCGAATGTCTCGCCGTCTCGTCTAAGGAAATACTTACAATTATTAGGAACAACATTTATCTCTTTGTTACAAGTAATTTTTTAAACACCTGAATTATTGGTCTGAGAAATAATTTGTAAGTGATAATAATAACATACATTTTCCAATCCCAATTCATGTACAGCCTCATCACAACAAATTTTTTCCCATAATTTTTAGCAGTCTTCTTTAAATCCGACAGACAGAGAAAAAATTGTTGTTTTGTTTATATATTTGGTAATCATTACAATAAGGGTACATTATTCAGCTAGCTGTATAGTTTAATAAATAGCTTTAAATCATCGCCATTCAACAACTTTTATGTAAATATGCGACAATCAAACATATCTTTCACCATAATTAACAATTTTATCACTATTTCAGACATACCTACATTATCTTAATTCATAATTCAAAAACAATATAATAAAAGTTATTTTGATAGCTGATGATAATAGGTATTTATTTGGTACAAGTTTCACACAAGAAAAATACAAAATAATATAAATACTTACTTCTGTAATCTGTGTAATAATACAACAGTATTAATTATTGTCCTCCATCCTTCCACTGATTTTTTACCAAAACCTAAACTTTTCAGTTTTTGAGCAACCGTTTGCCACAGAACATTTCCCTTGGCTTTTCCCTCTACTCTACTCAACTTATTGGTTATTAATTGTGGATTTTCATCACATACATCCAGCAATAATTGCCAAATGTGCATATTTATAATTTAAATAATTATTCACCACTTCACCAATAAAAATTTATAATTGATAAACGAAACAAACTCAAAAATGGCAGAACAACGATACTGTTAAAGAGGCTAATTTGTTGCCAAAATAAAATACGACACGTCTATACACCTCGCCAGGTGTCGATCGCTTTCGTCGATAGAAAGCTATGTTATGCGCGCATAGAGTGCCAGTGGTATGGAAATCAGGGATTTATAGAATTCTATAGGACATAGAGTCCAACTTCAGGAATATCCATAAGTGATGATGCAAAATACAAATATGCATATAGCAATATCCACCAACAGAAGAAACTGCTCCGCTGAAATTAAAGAGATTATAAATGAACAATAGAAATATTCATTTCACATAAAAGCTCCTGAAGCCTTATTACACATTAACCTCTTTAACATATGGACCAGAGGTTCCTAAATTTTTTTTTCTCATAGACCTCTTTACAAATTTTGCTGGTTCCTGTGGACCTCCCTGCAGCTGCATTTCTACCATATTCCAAACTTGACAAAAAATGTGAAGATTAGATCTAACTATGGAAATTTGCGTTGCGACTGAGTTCCTATCACGAATTAACAGTTTTCAAAAAAAAAGTGAGAATTGATTGGTTTATTAATTAATTGATTGTGCTGTGAGTCTACCTAGATTGATAGGTCAAGTCAAGCAAATATTTTAGTTCTTCACTATCGAAACCAGATAAATTTTCGTGGACACCCGCTTACGAATTGTGAACCCCGTTTTTTTGTCACGCCAACGTAGTCTCCCATGGACCCCTGTGATCCACCTGAGCCACTTTGGGAATCAATGCTATGGACGAAGAAGATCTAAACTCAGAGAATATAATTCTAGGAACTACACAGATTTTTCTGCTGAAGAACTATCGAAATGAACCGCTCATAACGGAAACTCTCAACAAACTCATTCATGAAAAGAGAAGAAATAATTATAAAGAAACATACTAATCACAATATGCGAATACTTCAAAAACAAACGAATACAAAGCACGATACTCTTTAGTGGTAGGTTCAGACGAACAAGATATTTCCAAATATGACATTAATAAACACCTTTAGCGTCTTCAAGTGGAAAATCGTTACTGTGAACGAATTGTAGCTAGAGCGTCTAACAAACCTACCTTGATGATTCGAGTTATAACATTATGCTTGAACTCATCCGAGTGATTTCTTAGCGAAAGTCATTTCTATGAGCATATATATTACCCAGTTAATCAAGCAATTCACCGCCTCTAATACCACAACCTTGCTTGCGTTGCCAATCGTTCGCGCACAGTCGAAAAGATTTCACTAATTCCATCAAATGCGAAGATTGTCACCACTCCTACATATGTAGCAGTAGTATTCAATTGCCTCTGAAGTGCGCAGCATACATGTGGCGCCAAGGAACACGATGCTCGGTCTCCAAAATATTAGCGTAAGCCAACTAAACCCATAGAATTCTAAAAATTGCTCATAGTTTGCCAAAACTATGAGCATAAACTATGAATGATAAACTAAAAAAAAATTTCTCGGGGATCATCAAGTTGGTCCGGACAAGCATTTTTTGATTGAAAATTACAAATTATTTAATTCTAGTGCAGGCGAAGAATATTTTTGAAGAATCTCTCATATATTGCGACAACTAGAGTGCTGAAATATCCGGGCTAGCCCAAACAAGTCAGCATTTTCTTATGAAAATCGAGAATTATCTAATGTTAACCAAATACGGGTGAGTGCTGAAAAATTCCCAAAATTCCTCATAGTTTGCGAAAAATCGTGGGTTGAAATATTCAGATTTACTTTGCGCAAAACACAAAAAGGCCAATATAGTTTTCAATGTGAATCACAATTTATCTAACTCTAGCTAAATGCTGTTTAATTCCGAAAAAAAATCTGAAAATTGCTCATAATTTGCGAAAAATCAAGGTTTGAAATTTCTGGGGGGAACATCAATTTGATACTGATACGTCATCATTCTTATATGGCAATTGAAAATTAACTAATGCTAGATAAATGCTGGTGAATGCTGAAAAACAATTTGTAAAATTCCTCTTAGTTGCGACATATCCTGAGTTGAAATATTTGTAGGTATCTTACGGAAACTGTCCGAATCGGCGTTTTTCAAGTGCCGACAAATTCTGAAGAGAATTGGTCATAGTATGCGTTGAAAGTTCTGGCGTCAAGTTGTCCCGGACAATTCGGCTTTTTCTAATGAAAAGCGCAAATTATTTCATGCTTGCGAATGCTCTAATTTTCCGTAAAATCTCTCACTTTTTTTTGCAAAAAATTGATGTTTGAAATATACTGTTTAGCTCGGACAATTCAACATTTTCTGATGAAAAAAGAAAAGCATCTACCTATTGCTAGCCAAAAAAATTTTCTCATAGTTTGCAAAAAATCGGGGGTGAAAAATTTCGTTCAACTTTACAAAAACTCAGACAAGTCAGAAGTTATTGATGAAAATCATGGGTAATTGCTGGCTAGTTGTGAAAAAAATGAGAAAATTGTTAATGGTTTCTGAAAAATCGTCGAATTATTCAGCAGTTTTAAAAAAATAACCAAACATTTTCTAATGCTACCCAAGTGCGGGATAATTCTTTAAAAAAAATTGAGAAATTGCTCATAGTTTGGGGAAATTCGTGGGATGAAATTTCTTCGAGACCGCTAAGTTGGCTCGGACAGCTCGGCATTTTTTGATGAAAATCGCAATTTATCTAATGTCAGCCAAGTACCTGGCGAACGCTGAAAATATAGTTGAAAAATCTCTCATGGTTTCAAATTTCTAACCTTCTGAAGTGAATCGAGTGAGGTTCATATTAATCATCCGAACCGAACGATAAGCAAATTTTAGTTCGGTTTAAGTAATTAGGTTCAGATATAACCTCATTTTGTTAAGTGACATATATCAGGAGTCTAAGATGTCTGGGGTGGAATTCGGTGTACCATGGACTTTGAAGACATTGCATAATCCAAAATTATCTTGCAATAGTGTATTGCATTGTGAGAATTTGCCAAGGTAATAAATTACTAGAATCTGACAGCCTCACACTCCACACTGTGATTTCCGCCCACCCAGCACAATACATTTTGACTTACCTATGTGTTACAGTTGTCAACGGACGCAACGAGTGAACTCAACAGATACGACTCAGTTAGCTGGAATAATTGGTAATGTCATACGGTAGCTTCTTTTCTTTTGTATAAAGTGTATTATTATTAATCCATATTATATAACCTCGCTGACCACGTTGACTTTTAAGTTTTCTTCTGTTTAATTTGAGTACCTTTTCTTTGTTTTAAAATATATTGCTTTCATTACATATCTATCTACTTGATAAGTGAGCATTGTTGGCAACATATTTACTGGGGCAATTACATTGAGAGATTAGATAATTTAAATTTTGTCCTTTTGAAAATGATGCAAGTGTAAAACGCATTAGCCATAAAATTTCAGACATATTTCATATGGATCAAAAGGCATTGAAAAATGAAATAATAATTTTACAAACTGACTCAATCCTACACCAGTAAGAAAATTTGAAAAAGAATTTTGGAAATATGTCAACATTATCACCAAATATAGCGAATATATCAATTCTTCTTTCGGATCTACATACCTATGCGAATCGGCATTTTCATACTTCAAATTAACGAAGATTAAATTACGTTCTGTCCTGACTGATTTCCATACTGAAAACTCATTACTATCATCTTTATCAGGATATACACCTAATTATGATTCCTGGGTTAGAAACATGCAAACTAAGTCTTCCCATTAATGTTCAAGCAACAAAGTAAATTCTAACTCTGTCTTCATCTGTAGCTACTTTTAATTAATAAATATTGTCAATATATTGCTAATTATTTTAGTTCTCCTGGACGTGAGTTTTTTGGCCCTTCAAATAATTATCGTTGCTGTTTTTTACATAGGTAGATAAGCCTTATATCTATATTTTGGTACAACAATACTTATTCAATTCTTCTATTTCAAAGGGTACATGATTGTAAATTTGAGTGATATTGTGGCATACAGTGTTTTGTATATTTGTCGATATTAGTTCAATTGGCCTTCAATTCTGCTTGTTTCGTGTATTATGCTTATGTTCAATTTCACAAAGTACAAATATTGATTTATTTTCTGACGCAATAATTATTGCCTCGTAAATATAAATACAACATAGAAAGAAAATTATATCAGCGATAAAAACTGTTCGCAAGAATCAGTTTACTTCATAAGATATATGTTTCTTATGAACCTCTTTTGCAGCACACTCTGTACATACACAGCTTTGCGCCATATCCTTATTCTATACCTGAATCCTTGTTAAGTAGCTTATGGAAATAAGTATCAAAAATTTATAAAATTGCGCACTTAGTAGAGGATACATTCGTTTTGAAAAAATTTAGGTTGTGTTAACAAACTTGGCAGAATTGACGAGGATGGCAATACTTTGAAGTCACTATTCCATGTTGAGGAGAGCAATCAACATAAAAAATAATGAAACATCGATAAATATTCGAAGGTTGTATGCGTTTTCAAGATGAAATAACGATATATATATATATATATATATATATATATATATATATATATATATATATATATATATATATATATATATATATATATATATATATATAAATATATATATATATATATATACATATATATAGATATATATATATATACCTATATATACATAGAGAAATTCATTTTACTTATATAGTGCTGTAATGCAAGTAGTGTGATGTTATTTTCTTTGGTAGTAAGTTTCGAAACCCTTTAAATTTTTGAAGAGAGCTTTGTTAGTTCAAAAAAAATGCACCTAACGTTGTAGCAGATGATGACAATTATTTTTGACGTACTTACAGATAAGTGACATGTTTCGAATATTGCAGATGAAAATAGTTGGTAAATTTACAATTAATGGATCGAATAAGATAAAAGGAGTACCTTTTTCTAGGGATATTTTACTCAATTGGTCTCATACAGATGTAAAAGTTCCAAATTTCAATAAATATCGACGAAATTCTGTGATCAAACCAGATATTAAAACTCGGGACTCAGAGGGTGAAAGGAAAGCTTTCACAAATATTTGGGTAGGCTTACAAACTGTTGCAATTTGTTATTCAGCAAAATCGGTTATTCACCATTTCATCAAATCTATGGCAATATCAGCAGATGTACAGGCATTGGCACAAATAGAGGTAAATTTGAATGAAATAAATGAAGGCGGACACAGTACTTTGAAATGGAGAGGTAAGCCACTATTTTTGAAATATCGTTCGCCAGAAGAAATAAAGGCATGCCAAGAGACAGATATTTCATCCTTAAGACATCCAGAAACTGACGAAGAACGATGTCCCAACCCAAAATGGCTTATAGTGATTGGAGTTTGTACTCATTTAGGATGTGTTCCTATTCCCAATGCCGGCGATTACTTAGGTGGATATTATTGTCCTTGCCACGGATCTCATTACGATGCTGCCGGTAGAATAAGAAAAGGGCCAGCCCCAACTAACTTGGAGATACCTGTTCATGAATTTAGGTCCGATAATCTCTTAGTGGTTGGTTAGTAACATACGAGTGAACTGAATTTTCTAATAAAAAATAGCCACACTTGTTTTTGTCTGTAGATATAATATTCGGAAATATTTTATTAATATGAGTTTTCACTAAGTTCTGATAGAAATGAAGTAATAAATGTTGTATTACTGAAACTGGCTCCTTCATTACTTGTTTTTGAACAGTTAATAAATAACTAATGAGAGAGAGTTATTCATCCCCACCGGTTGGAATATAGAAGTTCTTTATATTAAACACATACAAGACTTTACGATACGTAAAAAAAGATTTTTTTTCAGTTTCATCGAGTTGATATTTTGAACATCTTTTTGAACTTTCTGATAAAAGTTTTTTATACTTTGACCGTTTGGTGTATGCTTTTGATATGTTAGGTACAAAATAACTACACTCTTTTAATAAATTTTGTTACGCATTCTGTTACACAACTTTTCTATAAAAATAAAGCATTGTTCACACATATGTAATCAATCAGTAAATCTTTAAAGCAGGTGCGAAGCTCAAATCCCTGAAAATACATATGATATAATAAATCATAGCTATCCAACTTATGCTATATTCTACCTAAGCCTCTTTATACTTTCTAGGCCCATAATTATATTCACAATATTTGAGAATTTTGATATTCAAATGATTATTTGTTCAGTATAAAATCTTAAATAATAGGTAGGTTGTACATTTGACACTAAGTAAATTTTCAAAACACATAACGGAGAATTGAGATTTTGGTATAAAATAATAAATTTTTTACAAAGGAACCGGCTTAGGGAATCGGGTCTTTATTATGGGATAAGAAAGTTACCCAATCCTTAACATAAGAGTATGAAACATATCCTGTGCAACTTTCCCTGCAGATAGATAGTTACATATGTCAAAGTATTTTATCTATTCACATGCTTGATTGTACAGTATTATTTCATAAACCTAATATTTGAATTGGTTGAAGGCTTCAATAAACATTCAGTTTCCATTTCAAATGAATTAACTTATATTTGAAATTTGCTACTTGTCTACTAATTAGACAAAGCGTCACCTCGAACTTAAGTTACAACTTCCTCAATTTCAGATAATTTTCAACTAAATTAAAACTTTTAGACTTCAATAATCTATTTGATTTGACAATTATTCATGTTCATGTATATATATATATATATATATATATATATATATATATATATATATATATATATATATATATATATATATATATATATATAAACTAGGGTCCACAACTTCTTCGTTTTTAAGATACAGGGTGCTAAATGTGAATACCTGATAGTAGATTTTTGTAAATATTTTCGAAACCTGTGATGGTAATTGGGTAGAATTTGGTACAGTAACGAAACTTTTTACGCTCTATTTAATGCACTAAAAGTTAGTTTTGCAATATTTTCAGAAGTGCAGGGGGATATTGGCGTAAAATTTGGCCAAAATTTTTTGGTGTTCAAGTTTTGTTAATTTTGACTTCAAACTTTGAAAATATGGAGTTTTTTGTACGAATAAGGTACGCTTCTTATACTTCGCTAGGAAGCAGCTTTTTCGAGAAAAATGCATTTGAATATTTCTTTAAGAATTGATTCTAACAATATTCTAACCACGTATTCTACATCCAAAAATAGATATAAAAATTCATATAAACTAGGGTCCACAACTTCTCCGTTTTGAAGGTGAAGGCCCGTCGACTGTTTTTTATAAATTTCATATTTGAAATCACTATTTTAGTCTAATGCGAAGTGAGGTGCTGCATTTTTTCAACAAGGTCAGCAATTCTTGGTGGTATCTTTGAAAGAGCGTAACCAATATAGCCCTTTTTTATTAGAATTTGTCAAATATGAAATTTGTCCATTTTGGGAACCAATGAACTGAAAATTCAGGAACAATTATTTGAGGTTTACTTATTCTAACATTTAGATAAGATGCTCGAAAAGGTTGTCCTGCTGATGAAAGCATATTTAGGCTCTATGGGTATCGCATGTGAAGCTTGCGAAACTTCAAAATGATTTGGCCGTATTTGAGTCCTTACCAAACGTATTCGTTCACACAACTCTTCCACGTTGTCTACTTCTGCTGCGTATGCTATATATTTTATGCGGCCCCAAAAATAATAGTCTAGAGGATATAGATCCGACGATCCGGGTGCCCACGGAATAGGAACCTCTTCTAATCCATTCACTCGGAAATTACACGTCTAGCCAATTCCTAATATTCACACCATACTGAGCTGGCTCACCGTTGTGCTCTGCCATTGCATAAACCACGTACAAAATGGATATCTGCTAATTATCTATTTGAAAACCTCTGCATTATTTCCCTTTACCTAGCAAATCAGAAAACGTCATTTGTTTTCAGGTCTACTGATAATTTTCTCTTCGATTCGCACATTGAAAAACAAAATATCAATTCGTAAAGAAATATTCAATTGCATTTTTCACGAAAATGCTGCTTCCTAGCGAAGTATGAGAGGAGTACCTTATTTGTACAAAAAGCTTCATATTTTCAAATTTTGAAGTCAAAATCACTAAAAATTAATCACCAAAAATTTTGAGCCAAATTTTTCGACAATACCTGTGCACTATGCACTCCTGAAAATATTGCAATAATAACTTTTAGTACATTAAATAGAGCGTATTTAATTTATCATATTTTTTGTGAAAAACCTTTAACACCCTGTATCTTGAAAACTTAGATTTTGAGGACCCTAGTTTATATGAACTTTTATCTCTATTTTTTGAAGTAGAATACGTGGTTGAAATATTGACGTCTTATTTCGGGACACCCAGTTTATATATATATATATATATATATATATATATATATATATATATATATATATATATATAAATATATATATATATATATATATATATATATATATATATATATATCAGTGGCGGCTTGTGAGGTTATGGTTTGAGGAGGCTACAAGAGGTGTTAAAAAATACACCATAGGCGAAAATTTTTTAGAATTTCAAGGTCGACCGCCTTATAATTCAAAGAAAATCAAATTGAAACAAGCAGCCTCAGCTATTAATTTGTTTTCACTCTCGAGTGTCTACCTTGAGACCTACAACTCCTATTCACAATATTCACAAAAACTCTTCTCAGCCAATTAATCAATTCATCATCTATTCATCAAATATTTTTTTTTCACAAAATAGGTTAGGTTAGGTTTTCACAAAATAGGTACCTACCTACCTACTTAACGAATTTGTTAACAGCTGGTGAGAGCAAATAAAAAGATATTATATATTTTTGAAGATTAGCGAGATTCTGCGATCTTTAACGTTACCAAAATGATCTATAATATCCTCATAAAAATTTTTGTCTTTCGCCAAAAGTTTTACTAATTCCTTTTCAATAGACAACAAACTAATATTTTTCAAACGATCCTGGCTCATTGAATTTCGTGAATAAGTTTTAATTCTCTCAAGAGTGGAAAACGAGCGCTCTACGGAAGCCGATGTCACCGGGATAGAAACAATTAGACATAAGAGTTTATAAACTTGAGTAAATCTTGATTCAAATCATTATCAAAAAAGTATTTAATAGTCCTCACATGATTTTCATTTTGCCCCAAATTTTCATTGTCATTATAAACAACACACAGTTCACTTTTTATGGCCACCTTATCAAAAAAAGTGTATTTTTGACATAAATTTTTCAAAAGGTTATCTGGAAAATTAGCCGAAAATCCGGTTAAAAATTTTTTATTGAGTAAGTCGAAGAAATGCAGTTCTTTCAAATCAGAGAACCTTATTTCTATTTGACCTCTAATAGTATCCAAAATTTCATAAAATATTTGCTTATAGTGAAGCTCCATATCTGCGTAACTGAAGTTCTTTCGTTTTGGGCTAAATTGAGTCGTATCATCAGTAGTTTGAAATACAGAAAATAGTTTTTTAAAGTAAACTTCTGCACGAAATTCTGAAATTTTTTCCAAAAGAAACTTGAGCCGATTTCGTGAGTAAGTTACATCTGAAAACTTTTGCTGTAAGATTTGAAA